>LNAC01000728.1:0-185406 GCA_002007465.1 Ailurus styani
GATGATTCACAGACCTGTACCCCTTGGGCAAATAATAAAAATAAAATTTAAAAAAAAATCCTCCTGGGCCCCAAATAGACAGTATTCTGACCACCGTGTCTGACCAAAAGCTTTAATAAAAAAAATAACAAATGCAGCGTCCATCATTAGATGAAGCCCTCTGAGAACGCGGCCTCTCTGTTCACACCGTCACAGCCTTGCCTTTGAGGACAGGCATTTTGTTCTCTGTGCTGTAAGAATTTTCACAAGGAGAACAGCGTGCAATGATACATCCCAGCAGGGAATGAATAGAAATTTACTGCGGGCAACTTCGTGTTAGTTTTTAAAAAGAGAGAAATATAGGAGATGATTTAAAAAGAAGTATGGCATTAGGAAGGTTCTTAAGACATCATTCCGTCCCACTATCTCATCTGACAGAGGAGGGAGCGAAGACCAGTGAGCGGAAGGGCTTTGTCCCCACTTTGTATAGCAAACAAAATCTGGCTGGTGTCTGAGTCTTCTGGTGAGTTCTCAGTTCTGTGCGTTTGTCCTGCTCTGCAGGTTTATCCCAAAGCAGGAACCAGGGCCTCCAGCACATGCTGACCTCATGGGCGCAGGTGCAGGTCCCAAGGACCGTGGCGTGCTCATTTGCCTCTCAGAGCACGGGCTGCTCCCAGGGGACTTGTTGGCAGCTGGGCTCGGCCTATCTTGTAAGGGGAAGCTGAGCAAGGTGGCTGTTACTCAGAAAACCCCAGGCTCTCCACCTCTGCCAGGTAACCTGTGAAACAACCTCTGACATCCTCAAACGCTGGGGTCAACGAAATGTACACGTATGCTGGGGGTTGTTTTCTGAAACGCCCTTACGACTTCTTTATGTTAAGGCTCATTTTGTTTTTATTTTCCCCCCAGATCTGTCTCCCCCTTTCCTTCCTCTGTTCCAGGCACCCAGAATGGCTTGCACTGTCTGCCCCCTCTTTGGATGGCATTTCTAAGTCACACCCGGAGGGCAGCTGCTTGTCCACATCACCAGGCCATGTTTTGTGTTTTTGTGTTTTCTCAGTTGTCTGCCTGGGCTGTGGTTACAAACCAGGTCTTCCTCACAGAGCGGAGAGAGCAGAGATGTAAACATTGGGTTGGCTTTTTCAAGACTGCTGAACTCAGTGCTCCAGAGGGGACCTTGTTTCCAGCCATGAACTTATGAACTGAGGATTTTATGAAATCCAATCCTCATTGTTATTATAGCATAATCCTTGTTCAGTTATCCACCCAATTTTCCTGTAACAGTTTTATTTCTCCCTTCCTTCCCCTGTCAGGGGCTCTGGGCATTGGGGCTTGGGCTACCCATCTCCTGACCCCCTTTTCTTACTAAGATGCCAGGGCCCATAGTTGGGTGGAAAGTGGCTCAGCCTTTGAACTCTGTCATGGTTATGTGTGAGAACTGCAGAGCCCCTCTGAGCTGGAGGTAAGGGGATGTCTCTTTCTCTTGAAATAATGTCCTCTCAACTAATCACATCTTAGTTTTTGGCACTTTCAGATGAGGACTTTGTTTTGAAATGAAAAGCAAAGGATTTTAGGACAAGAAGGGATTTTTAGCCATCACTCGTGCCAGACTTCCCGTTTCATTTTTCTGTTGCTACATAACAAATCACCTCAAAATGTAACGGCTAGTCAACCACCATCATTTATTTGCTCATGACTCTTCAGTATGGATGGGGTTGGTGGAGTTATCTCTTTCTGTACCAGATGGTTTGGGCTGGGAACCTTGGTTGTCGTCCAGGCGGTTTTTTCTCCATGTGGTCTCTCACCATTCACCTGTTAGCCTGAGCCTCTTCACGCGAGGCTGGCCTCTGAGAGACACAAGGTGGGAGATGCCTGGCCTCCTAAGGGATGGGCCAAAGCAAGTCACAGGGCTGCCTGGCGTTTAGAGGAGAGGAAGCACACTGCCCTTCTCAGTGGGAGGAGTGGTGTGAGCTTGCAGGACTGGGGGCGGGGGCTGTTTGGCACTATCTTTGCGGACAGCCCACCACTTTCCATGTTCTTCAGAGAGCTGCAGTTGGCCCCCTGAAACGCGCCCTACTGCGTTGGTGACGTGACTGGGAGCTCCTGGGTCCCGGGAGAGAAGAACTCACTTTTTTACCTTTGAAGAAAGAATTGAAGCTCCCTCTTAGACTAATCTGAATATATTAGAAAGGAAGGGGGGAGCCGTGGTGGTAAGAAACTGGGGAGAGATGGGAACAGGATATGTATTTTGAGCTCTGCCAACCACAGCGCAGATCTATCAAATCAGCCAAAGTCATGTTTCCATTTGGACTTTGTGTAGACCCCAGGGGTGCTTTGTATGTTTGTTGAATGATTATTAATTATGTCACCCCATGAAGTCTATTTTTAATCTGGAAACGTGTGGAATGAGCCCAGGAAAAGTGAAGCATGGAGGCTTCTCTGTCCCATACTAAAAGGCAATGACTTGAGCCTGGTGCTTTATTGGAAAGAGTGGTAGTGATAGCAGAGGGAATTCCATGCAAAAACACTCACGGGTGTGTGTGTGTGAGGGGGAGTGCAGCACGGTCTGTGAATGCTGTGCCTTCCCAGATCAGACAGAATCCCCTGAGGAGGTGCTGAAGGCCTCTGGCCACTTCTCTTTCCTCTTCGTTTATTACAGTGAAGTTCGATACAAAGTTGATGGGGTTGGTTTGAGAATGATATTTTATGGTGTGTGTTGCATTTTACATATGTTTGCAAGCTGCTTGCTTCTGGTCCTGGAAAGAAAAGGCTTGGCTTGACCTAAGGAGGTGAGATGGGGGCCCTGACCCAGCTTACGGCTGTGGGCATGGCTTCTTCCTGCTTACCCAGTCTGGGGATGATCCTCCAGCTTGGGCCTGCTTTGCAGTCTTCTTGGGCAAGAGCAATGTACTTTCACAAGAGTAAGAAGTAGTTCTCCCAGACTGGATCAGAGTTCAGGCCCCAATATATGTATTATATACAGAATTGATTCCAAGACCTTGAAATCAATAGCTGGCTGAGCTCTTTGGTCTAAATGTTACTCTGTATGGTACCTGGAAGGATTATTTAACTTGAGGATTTGGGGGGATGAGGATATTTTACCTTGAGGATTTATTCTGTGTATGTTAAATATCTATCAAAGACCTTTTTGCTTTTTATTCATCACTTTTTTATCTCAATCTTTGGGTAAATGAACATCTGGTATGAAACGATATTGGCAAAACTCTTGACGTGGTATGCTCATAGTAAAAAAGTTGTATAATGGCTCTCCAGTTGGAAAACTGGGGAGGTGGTCATGGTAAAGAAGACAGATGAAGTAATAATGACACCTGTTGACCTCGCCGTGCTGGTTTTACCATTTGTACTAGTTCTGTATCGCTGCTGTGACAGATTACCATTACCATGGTGGCTTAAAACAACACAAATGTATTCTCTTATGGCTCTGGAGGTCAGAAGTCTCAAATGGGTAAGCAGGGCTGTGTTCCTTTGGCGGCCCTAGAGGAGAATCCATTTCTTGGGCTTTTCCGGCTGGTAGAGCTGCCTGCGTCCCTCGGTTGGTGGCCCCACGTCACTCCACAGCAGCTGCTGTCATCACATCTGACTCTGACTCTGGCACTCTGCCTGTCTCCTTCTTGTAAGAACGCTTGCGTCTATGTTAAACCCAGCTAGATAACCCAAGATAATCATCCCATTTCCCCCCCAAATTTTTATTTAAATTCTCGTTTGTGAACATACAGTGCAGTATTGGTTTCCAGAGTAGAACTCAGTGATTCATCACTTACATACAACACCCAGTGCTCTTTGCAAGTGCCCTCCTTAATCCCCATCACCCGTTTAACCCATCTTCCTCTGTCTTCCCTCCATCCTAATATTTCTAATCAAGTCTGCCAAGTTAGCTCCCTTTTGCTGCTTAAGGAACATTATTCTATCCAGCACAGGACTCATACTTGAAACATTCATATAGTATTTGTTGCAAATATCTCATACAGTCTGTTCTGCTGTGTTTCTTTCGATAGGCAAGGTGGCATCACTGAAATGGTGATTTGTAACAAAGTGTTTTAATGTTCGAACAAAGGAAAACAAGCTTGTTCTCAAGTAAAGAGAATGCCTTTGTGATGTATAAAGACCTTAGAAAAGAAGCTGACAATTCTGCAGGATGCTTTACTTTAGAGCAAGAAGTGACTGATACGATGACCAGTACACTTTCAGTATACCCGCACACTTTCTTCTGTTTTAAACTATTTGGGGAAGCTCTTTGTGCATACGAGGAAGCTGCAGATACATTTCCCCTAGTGTTAAAAAACATCAACAGATGAGGAAGTTTTTACACCTTGGATCATATATTGCATTTTGGTGAAACTAATCTCTCATAGGTATAAATACCCTCCAGGACCTATGTCTCAAAGGCAGAATTTAAAGGAATTCAATTAAAAATTCAATTAAAGGAATTAAAGATGCAAAGGATGGAGTGGCTTTGGCTCTGGGAGCAAATGCCAGTGGTGATTTCACTATTCTATTATTTGTATTACTAATTGTTACTATTTTTGTTAGTGTCCTGGTTAAAATTTCAAGTGTTTTGAGTGGACTGCCCTTAACCATTTCCCCCCCAAGCCCTGCTGCTTTTAATGTGTGGTTTTACACAATGTGAAGTTTATCAGGAACATATATGTGACATTATTAGAGAAATTACTTCATTTGAATTTCAAAGTCACAGTTAATTCCTCCCAAAGTAATAGACAGATACCATCTCAGCAGCAATTGCTAATTCTGTTTTTCCTGAAAACCCCCATTACAGGAGGACACTTGCCCCAAACAGAATGGGAGAGAGCATTTAGGAAATGTGGGGAGATTTGGAAAAGGTTAGGTGTGATGACTTTTGAGCTAATTGTAAAGCACTGTGAACAGGCATTACTCGGGAAAGAAAAGATGGGAAGAAAATCCAGAAAGAGGGTCAAACACTCAACAAATATTTCCTGCATTAGTTCAGAAATTTCTTAGGAAGCATTAGTTTGACTGTTTACACATACCCGAATGGCTTCATGCTGGCCTAATTTGTTGTATTGTGCACAGCATCTTGTTGAAAGGAGGCATTAGAGATGTTGAGGATGACAGCACTTCCGTTTCCTTGGGGAAATTATGCACCAGGATTCCGACTAGGTCAGTGTTTCCGCATCCCCACCTGGCTGTCGGGCACTCACCTTTCTAGGTGATCAGAGCTGATTTAGAAGAAGCCACCTTCAGCACAAATGAGGTAAATCATTGGCCTGTCTGCCTGAGACAAGCACTGGCAAAGAATTTAGGCTCTTTCTATTTGTGTGAGAGCAGTTTCCTTTTAAGTTCAGAATGCTTTATGAATAAACAGAGAGACAGAGAGACAGAGAAAGAGGGAGAGAGATTGGGCAGGACAGAGGGAAAGAGAGAGAGAAAGAGGGAGAGGAACGTGGGCTCTACTCACAATCCTGAGGACTTATTTGGGGCGAGGTTAGCAGGAAGGGCTTTTTTTTTTTTTTTTTTTTTTTTTTTTTTTTTTTTTTTTNCAGTTTTTTTTTTTGCGGTGGGGGATCAGCAGACCAGGGCAGGGGGAAAGTGATGTGGGGCACACAGAACCCCACACCTCAAGGTGAGAGCGGGCATTGCCACAGCTCCTCCTGTCTGCCTTAGTTTGGGAACGAGGAGGTAAGAGGGCAAGAGGAGGTGAACTTCTGCTATGCAGAGAGACAAGTCAGACAATGTGAGTTTTAATTGAAATCATATCCCGAGCATTTTACTTTTCAGAAGTTGTTAGCATGATCGAGGTTGCATTTTCTTGTGACTACTATTATTACTGTCACGCTGACTGCTCTGGGCAGGGGCTGAAGGTTACATGTGGGCTGGGAACACAGGGCTACGCGGGAGGGGCTGGCAGATGGAGCCCCAGCCCCGGAATGCTGCTCCGGAGCCAGCCGCTGGCCGCCTCGCTTCTCACTCCATGCTCGCTCTCTCTGGACCCCGAGAATCTTCCTCTCGGGCAGGGGCGCTGCTGTTTGACTTCTCTTCTCTCCCGCTCGGAGCTCTTGGGTCATCAGCGTGTTTCTCCACGATGGGCAGCTAGACTGAGCGGCGCACGCAGCTCACTCTGCTGTGAGACCCTCTCTGCCAGAGATAGGGACATCTCAGAGCTCTGCAGGGCTTGTGTTCCTAGAAGAGGGGGTTATACCTTAACGAGACCCCCTAGTCTTCACTCATTTGAATCTCCTGAGGATCTTGCTAAAATGCTGGTGCTTCCCCAGTGGGTTTAGTTAACGGGGCTTCGGATTCAGTGAGTTTTAACACGCTCGCAGGTGATGCCAAGGCTGCCGGACCCTGGGCCACACTTTGGCCAGCAGGGACTTGAAATACAGCTGGAAACCAAGTTAGCTGTGGCCTCTAAGCTGTGTGTGTGTGTGTGTGTGTGTGTGTGTGTGTGTGTGTGTACATATATATATTCTTTTTTTTTTTTTTTTTTTTTAAGAAAATCCAAGGAGAGTAAATGCTAAGGAACTCTCTCTACTTGCTGAGTGCCTGGACCTGGGGTGCCGTGTGGGACAAAAGCTAACGGGGGCGAGAAACGTGATGCCGCTTCCTTGCCGTGGGCAGCTCGTGTCCGGTGGGAAGGGCAGACCCGCGCGCAGAGATCGATCCCATGTCATGTCTCACCGCTGCCCAGGGCCCGCCGAGTGGTCCGGGCCCTCTGACTGCTCCACTGTGGAAAGTGGCAGGCTGTCTGAGGGGCTTTGGGGATCTTGGTTCAAGGGGAAGGTTGTTCCAAGGCGAGGATGGGGAACTCAAGGGAGGCCATGTGGAAAGAATACACCCCTTTTTTGCCTCCTTCCCCAGGACACTTACTACTCTATTACGTCCTGACCACTCATGTCTCCCGTGTGGGGGGGGGGGGGGGAGTGGGGGGAGGTGCATCATGGGAAGTGCCCCTTGACCCGGGAATTCATCCAGCGGACACCTTCTAAGGGCACACTGTATTTCAGGCCCAGTCCCCACGAGGTCCTGAGGACACGGACATGGGGTGATACTGTCCTTATCCTTTCAGAGCTCAGGTTGGTGACAGATAATATGGTAGCTCTGCTTGTGTAGAGATTTGTTTCTTGGGGGAAACATGGAACTAAGGGCTTTCTGTGAATGATTTATTCCACTCTTGCCACAGGCAGCGGTAGAACTTCCTCAAAACCGGCTCAGAAGTGAAAATGAACAACTGCTTCTCAATCAAGGCCTGTGTTGAGTTGTTTCTGAGTCTCTCAAAAAAAGCTCTGTGAAGTCTTCTTGCATTTCCTTCTTGCATTTCTTTCCTCCAGTCCTGTGTTCGGAGAAAGGCGTCGGTGTGTTTCTAGTGTCCCTGGTTTTAGGCTTGAGCTCAGGATCTTTGGGAACACCGGGGCTCTTTGGTCTCTGAACATCTACATTATTTGGAAGCGTATATGGTAGGATGCGTATGTGGGATGGGATTATTTTCTCGTTTCCGGCATCCTTGTGGCCACTGGGATGCTGGAGATTACCTGTAAGAAGCCGCCTCTGACCTCCTCTGCTGCACAGGGGATCGGCCCGAGTCATCAAGTTCATTGAATTCTATTTGGTGGGGGAAGGTTCTGCTCTAACTGTCCTTGGAAGAAAAATCCTGTTTTGTCATACATTTCTTATAAATATTTTAGTACTAAAATGATTTTGAATATAATTACTAAGAAGTTCAAGATGTTTAATGGGCTCTGTGGCAGTCTAGTTAAAAATGCCTGTCACTCTGTCTCTCTACTGTGCACCGAACATTCCTGCCTGGAGTAAGAGCCGTGCATGTTAAGTTTTTGGCTTGGGTCTTGGCAGGTGTGTAACCTGACTCCTGATAGCAGGACAGCAGATTACATTCGGCTATAAAACCATTTCTAAGGCTCTTGGCACCCACACTGTTATTGCTCGTCTGCAGGTGTTTAGTAATTGGATTAATGCAGAGCCGGAGGAATGTCTGCTCCCCGGCTCCGAGAAACGTTGAGGAAAGACAAATTCATTTCGGAGAGTGACCTGGAATGCGCGATGACAGGCCTACGCTCACACATGCAGCCAGATCTAAGCCTGCACGTTTCAAATGAACTGCTGTGAGCAATCACCTTCCCTAGGAAAGTTTATCCAAAGCTAAATATAATAACAATGGCCTTGTGAGTCAGGCGGGAAGGAGCTTCAGCTTGGGTTTTGATCCTCTTCCAAAAGCAACTTAGACAACTTGAGCTTAAGCCTTCCTATCATGCAGCTCATGAACCCCACAATCCTAGGTGTTTAATAATAATAATAATTTTTAAGAGACCTTGGTAAACAGAAGAGGATGATAAGCCTCCCAGTGGAAGTGCCGAGACCACAGTGGTATCCTGGATCATCATGCTCTTGCCAATTAATTCCCGACTTGATTGTAAAGACAGTCTCACGGTGTCATAGGCGTCCTCCGATCCGCTCACAATGCAATGAGCAGGGCTCACACCTCACTGCAGCTATGGCCGGTGCCTAGAACAAGTTGCTGCTTTTGGGGTAATTTTGTCATTCTGGCTAATTGAAACTTATTATGCCCTCCGAGAGCTAGAAACCAAACTCTCCGCGGCTCCCATCTGAGTAGATAAAACCTAATGGTTTGGCTTCATAAACCTAACCTCTTTCTCAGCTTTACAACTCAGAAGGGAGGTGGACCATTTGGAGAGAGTCCAAATAGAAGGAAGATAATGGTCAAAAGGCAAGTTTTGTGAAGAAAGGCAAAAGACTTGGTATTGCTTAGTTTAAATCCTAGAGGGATAACTTGTAGTTCACAAATATTATTACAGCAGACAGTGAGAGCAGGATGGGAAGGAGGAGGCCGAGAAGCCGGTCATGGCATGCAGGCATGAGTTTGAAGGGGCTCATAGGGTAGAGGAAATGAGGAATCTGTGTGTGGAGGAAGGAGCATGGCCCAAATGGCTACTCATTCATTCATTTGTTCAACAAAGTCTGCTGCTCACAGCTATGTTCTAGTTCCCAGCACATGGGTACTGCAATATGCTGGCGATACATTTTCAGCTTTCTGAGCGCTCTAGTCTAGGAAGCATGGTATGTACTCATCCCGCTGGATCTGGCAGCACACACAGCTATGAGCATTCATAAGAGCATTTCAGTGGCTTGGGGTAGGACTTGGGCAGATCTGTCTGGGCAGGTGTGGATGGACAGGTGTTCTGTGTCTCCTCCCCCACCCCCCCACCCCGCCCCCAGAGACGACCAGGCCTCTTGGCTAGGTTGATGGGGTTCTAGCTGACAGTCCAGCTGACTTTCTGGCTCTCATTTGGAAAGAAATTTTATTGGGGAGGAAAGATGCAGCTACAATTCACATCTGGTTGTTTGGGTTGTAAGTGAGTGGAAAGCAAAGGCCTGGAAAGGCTCTGTGGTCATCTCAGCATGGAGGTCATGGAGAGGAAAGGGGAAGAGGTCTGTGTATAGGAAACGAACAGAAACAAATAGTAACAACAATAAAACTTTCAAATGAAAGGCAGCAGTCTTGAGGGGATTGAGGGGATTGGGCAGCAGGGCCTGTTTGGGGGGCAAAGTGCTCAGAGCCTTTATCACTCAGATGTCCGTGTGGCCAGCAGGGCAGGGCGTCTGCACTAGAGAAGGTCAGGAAAGGATGGAGAGGCAGAGGGCTTGGGTGGGGGGAGGTGGTTCTACCTACTGGGCCAAGGAGGAGGGATGTCTACATGAACCCTGCAGAAGGGGTTGGGGCAGGGGTGCGCAGTCCTTAGTAGATCCCAGGATAACACTGAGGATAATTCTATACATTTTTCCTGGGGCAGAAAGGAGCTTGGATAATCAAGATAAAGACAAGCCACAAAGACTAATGAGACCAAAAAAGTTTAATTTCCTTCCTTCAAAGGTTGAAAATGAAATTATGAAGCTACTGCCCAAGGAACTAACTGAATGACTCTTTGAAAAGTCATGTATCATATAAACCTGTCAGGTAACACTGGAAAGGTTCTTACAGACTAGAAGCCCGACCCCATTAGTTTAAGCTGAGGGAACTGAGAGGGAATGGCTCTAATCCCCAATCACACAACTGACCAGACAGGGGGATGCCTGGGCTCTAGAAGGCCTATGGGAAGGGGATACATATGGAAATAAGTGGGAAGAAAGAGTAGCTTCTCTGTGTGTATTTACTATACTGAAATGACTCTACCTACTGGGCCAAGGAGGAGGGATGTCTACATGAACCCTGCAGAAGGGGTTGGGGCACTCAACCAGAAAGCCAGAACTAAGTGTTCAGTGGAAGGCATTGAGAAAGATGGTGAAGTGCTTGCTTAAGAGTTGCTTGCTTTCCACTGTTCTGAGAAGAGTCTCTGGCAGAGAGCATAAAAAGTTCCTGGGGAATGCAGCTGATGGAGAGGCTACTGTGGTGGGCATGGTCCAGGAAGGTTTTGAAGAGGAGCTGGGACAACACAAATCTGTGTGTGTGTGTGTGTGTGTGTGTGTGTGTGTGTGTGTTGTGTCTGTGTGTGTGTGTGTCTGTGTCTGTGTCTGTGTCTGTGTGTGTGTGTGTGTCTGTGTGTGTAGGGGGTGGGAGTAGGAGAGGAGAGAGAGTCCACAAGGCACTCAGAGGGTAGTTACTTGAAACACCATGGTAGGACTTTTATCTGTGATGCATGAAGGTGCATGATTGATTTTGCTGCTATGTGCGGATGTTTTCTCTGTAAACACATAGGGCCAGGCCAGAGGAAGCAGAGTGGAATGACACAATTCCTTCAGCTGAGGTGGTAGAAAACTTAAGTTCTCACCATCTGGTATGACTAACTTTCTGTTGGTCTCTTCAGGGAACTGGGGTGTCTTACCAGGCAGATGTTTCTATTTCAACCAATTGTAATGGTGTTGCCCAGGTAACATCTGGAGAGCCTTCCAGCTCTGAGGCCAGACTTGTTTGATAAAGGGAGTAGGGTGCCCACAAATGGTTGGCAGTGTTCCCTGGGCCATGAGGGAAAAGGGCCCTCATCAGACTCCCTCGGCTCCTTGTCAGCTTCTTCCTTTAGCACCACCCTGCCCCTGGAAGCCCCTGAAAGCAACGTCACTCTGCACTCGAAATCTCTCCTTGTTTACAAGATATTTGGGCACAGATGGAATTATTGCATCACAAGCCAATTTGCTCACCTCTTTTAAAAATTTTATCACATAAAGCAGTATGATGAAAGATCTCCATGCTACCGAAGATTGCAAAACCCAAGTGGAGATTCATCTGCTCTTGGAATTCTGTCCAAAGACCTTTCCATCTACATTCCAACCCCTTTCACAGCCCACGGCGTGCCCACCCCTGACACCCAGGAAGCCAGGTAGCTTCATCACGTTTCTCAGGCCAAGGTTGGTCCTGACAAATAACTCTCTGGCAGGCCCTTCCCATGACAACTTTCCCCAGGTAAAACCATGGTGAAACCTCATAGACGCCAGCAGTCTCTGACAAGAGGAAAACTGAACTCAGAATTGTCAAAACTAACAAAACCCAAGAAAGCCATTTATATACCCGAACTAGACTAATAAATGTTTCCTGATTAGTAGAAGGCCTTATGGGATATGTTTTAATAAGGAGATTGAATTGGATCACAATTAACATTATTTATGTATATGATCAATATAAATAGTTTTTTTCATTAAATCAGACAGAAATTCTACTTTATCGTCCTGTTTGCTGATATTGGGCCATCAAAACCCTTTTTATTCAGAGATGTGGCGTAGGTAAATTTTAATCCAGACATTCAATTATCCAAATCACTGACATTTTCCTGTTCTCAGAAAAATGCTCCAGGAACACAGGCTGCTTGTTCCCCTCCTACCTTAGCTGGCAGAGAACTACAGGGTAAAACGTAGAAAATTGGCAAAACTCCATTTTCAATCCATGTTGAAAACTGGGATCAATCTTGCTTCTCTTTCTCCCTAAAATAGAAAGAAGAAATACAAGAAGCCCTTCTTTATATAAAATTGGATCTTAGCATTCTCCAAGGGGGTGGCAACCCCTGGGTCGCAGATGAAAAGGGCCCAGTTTTCCCAGTGAATAATCTGGGACAAGGAAGTGGAGGTCAATGGTTTCCTGGAACTATAAGCTATCTCCCCAGTCCCCTCCCAGGGGGCAGAAGGAAGCCTCTGGGGTCGGGGATCTGAGTCAACAAGAAGCAGGGTGACGAGAGTTGGGGAGGGAGGCTGGGAGTGGGAGCTGGCACCACACAGCCCCTCTTACCTCCTACCTGATCTGGGGCTCGGCAAGGCTTCCGGGGGTTCTTTCTATCTTCTCCAAATGCCAAGAACAAGTTGGAAGAGGAAGCACTAGGTAAGAAGATCATGAAGAACTCCAAACTCAGAAGTGTTTATTGATTGTTTCATTCATCTATCATTCAGGAAGTATTAAGTATCTACTGTGCATCAAGTCAGGGCCAAGGTTGGAGGTACGGTGATAAATGATTCGAAACTGCTGCCTCCAAGAGGCTTCCAGCCTAAGGGCCTAAGAAGAAGCTGCATCTCACCAAGAGTCTTGGAACTGTGGCTGTATTTGTGTTCAGGGTTCCTTACTCATCGTTAATTTGCTGTGCCAACCTTTTCCAGTGGACGGGGAACGCCGGTATCTTACAAGAGATTGGAAAGCAATATAATCTGCATAACCGGGAGAACTGAGTTCAGTAGGGGCTGGGCCGCAGAGCAGGGCCTAGGGTGTGGCAGGCAAGATGCCTAGGGCACAACTTTTATGGAGGAGTCAGTCTCAGGGTCATGCTAGTGCTGGGTCTGCCTAACGCTGGTGGGTGGACAGATGTTGTACAAGTCATTAAACTCTCTGAACTTCGGTTGCCCATCTGTAAAACAGGGACGTGCCTACCTCACAGAGGTGCTGAAGCAATTGGTAATATAATATTTACAAATTGACATAAACATGTTAGTTTCAACAAAAGGAACGATTGTTTTTGACTGTTTTCATGAAGCACAATGACATCATTAATAACCAAAACCAAAAGGTGCTTTGTGGTAGATGGAATCCATTGTATTGGGAATGGACTATAGACATCAGAGGATCTGATCCTATGCTTTAAAAAAAGCAGTAGTTCAATATAGCTACATATAATATAGTAGTTAAATATAGCAAGATCTTGAGTGATGGACTCAGGGAGACTTGGGTTTCTTTTTTTAGGATTTTATTTATTTATTTGGGAGAGAGAGAGAGAAATAGACAGAATCTGAAGCAGACTCCCTGCTGAGTGTGGAGCTTCATCTCATGACCCTGAGATCATGACCTGAGCCAAAACCCAGAGTTGGTTGCTTAATGGACTGAGCCATCCAGGCGCCTCTAGACTTGGATTGTAATCCCAGCTCTGTCACCTACAAATATGCAAACTAGCTTTAAAGTCTCCCATTTCCTCATTTGCAGAAAGGGAATAATGATCATGACCCGTAGGGTTGCTTCTGAGTGCTCCGTGAGACTGCGTGTGTAGCATGCAGACTGCAGAGCCTCAGAGGGCTCTCTGTCGATAGGAGCTGCTGTTTCGTGCAGGCTGCAGCCGAGCCAGTTCGTGCTGGCCCAGAATGGCTCCTGACATACCTCATTTTTTCCAGTTCCCTTGGCTGAGCTCATCTTACACCACTCTGCGTCACAAGGACGTTCTTCCTATGGGCTTGGTTTTAGGAATAATTATACTAAGTATTGTGCCTTTCCTAAGTTTCTCAAGAATTCTAGCTGTGGTAGGAGTGCCCAAAATGAAAGACTTGAACTTTTCCCTTAAACATAGGAACGAAAGGGTGCCTGGGTGGCTCAGTAGGTTAAACGTCTGCCTTTGGCTCAGGTCAAGGTCTCAGGGTTCTGGGATCAAGTCCCACGTCAGGCTCCCTGCTCAGCCAGAGTCTGCTTCTCCCTCTCCCTCCACTTGCCATTCCTTCTGCTTGTGAGCTCTCTCTCTTTCTGCTCAAATAAATAAATAAAATCTTAAAAATAAAAGAGGAATGAGGAACTACACTAACAGAATTGGGTTTTTATCTTATTAATTTAGAGAGTTCAGTATTTACCTTAAATATTATTTTGAGTTAGTAATTTCAATATTTACTTTATTATTATTACTGTTATTTTTAGAGAGTAGTGGGGGAAGAGGGAGAGGGAGAATCTTAAGCAGGCTGCACACCAAGCGTGGAACCCAACGAGGCGCTTGATCTCACAACCCTGAGATCATGGCCTGAGCTAAAATCAAGAGTCCGATGTTTAACTAAATGGGCCACCCAGGTGCCCCTATTTCAATATTGATTTTTTTTAAAGATTTTATTTATTCATTTGACACAGAGAGAGAGATTACAAGTAGGCAGAGAGGCAGGCAGAGAGAGAGGAGAGAGGAGGAAGCAGGCTCCCCGCTGAGCAGAGAGCCCGATGTAGGCCTAGATCCCAGGACCCTGGGATCATGACCTGAGCCGAAGGCAGCGGTTTTAACCCACTGAGCCACCCAGGTGCCCCTATTTCAATATTGATTTTTAAACTCTATTGTGAAGCTGAAAGTGAAAAAGACACACTTTGCTCTTCTTTTCTTCTAGCTGGAAGCTGGAGGCATGAGCTGGGCTGGTGGCACAGAAAGACACATGAGACTCTGGGAGTCAGGCTTGGAAAAGAAATGTTGTCTTAGCCCCCAAAGAAGGAGCAGGTTTAGACCGAGGGAAGGCTCCAATCCAGGCTCCAGAAGGGGTCAGACAGTACATCCATAGGTTTAGGGAAAGACCTAATGGCTGGGAGAGGACGTGAGCCCCCTCTCTCAGCAAGTACTTACTGAACATTCAGGGGCAGCATCAACACAGCAGGTAACGTGGACATGACCTAGACCCCGACCCTGAGTAGCTCCTGGCTGGTGTGAAGGCAACAGTATTACACAGAGGATAAAGGAACTTACTTCCACAACTCGGGCATATAGAGATTCACAGGTAAAATGGTTACAGCTTACCAATTTGTTTTTTTCTGGTCATATCTCATTCTCTCATCTGTAGTCTATCAGTTTCAGTTGGCCAGTGCCTTAATCCAACTTCTGGCTTAGGAATAGCCCCTAGGAAAAAGTTGTGAATGGATGAATATATGGGCCCTTGAGGCATGTCTTAGCCCTGATGTCCTAGGAAAGGGACTTTTTTTCCCCATGTCATTTATTTTACAGTTGTCTGGTCAGATTCAGTTAATAAATGAATCTTCATATTCCATGATTGATTTTTCTCACATTTGCATATAAAATAGGGCCTAATTTACACAAATCTACTTTTGTTTTTCAATTATTTAAATTTTTTATTTAAATTCAATTTAATTAACATGCAATGTATTATATTAGTTTCAGAGGTAGAATTCAGTGATTCATCAGTTGCATACAGTACCCAGTGCTCATTCCTTCAAGTACCCTCCTCTCCATCCCCCCACCGACCTCCCCTCCAGTAACCCTCAGTGTGTTTCCTATCGTGAAGAGTCTCTTATGGTTTGTCTCCCTCTCTGATTTCATCCTATTTTATTTTTAGGAAAGGGATTCTTCTTTTTTTTTAAAGATCTTATTTATTCATTTGAGGGATACAGTGAAAGAGGGAACACCAGCAGGGGGAGTGGGAGAGGGAGAGGGAGAAGCAGGCTTTCCCCCAGAGCAGAGAGCCCGATGTGGGGCTCGATCCCAGGATACTGGGATCATGACCTGAGCTGAAGGCAGACGCTTAATGACTGAGCCACCCAGGTGCCCCGGAAAGGGATTCTTAATGAGGATGAGCCACAAGATTCTTCTTCACTAGGGAGAAGAGATTGTGGGTACTGTGAATCTTTAATTATTCTTGAAAAGTAGTTAATCAGATCATTGGAGAGATAGTCTCTCAGATTCACTGAATGCATTTCTATGCTCAAAAGAGATCAGAGGTGAGGACTGGGATATATGCTGTCAAGATCCATGTGATAATTTTTCCCGTGAATTCAAGCTCAGAAATAAATGTGTCTCTAAAGATGGATTTAAATACTTTGGATTTGTAGTTAATAACTATTAAATGTGCTCCCCCCCCCCTTTTTTTTTCTGGCAATCAGTGTGCTTAAAACTGAGAGCCTAGTTGTGCTAAACCTACCTCAGCTCCTGATAATGCCAGGATAGGGCCCAAAAAAGCCAGTTCTAGCCAATGATTGCCCACAGACTGCATCCCTCTTGTCCTGGGCATAGTTCACTTTCCTGCTATTTCCCATAAGACCTTTGGCAGGTCAAACATCACAAATCCTTCCATGCTAGCTCTGTGGGAAGTGCCCTTTACTTTTCCTGTTGCCCTCTGTTGCTTCGGAGAGCTATATAATACTGGTGAAGGAGGACATTAGAAAACAGCCCTCCAGAGTGTAAGGACTGATAATGGAAATTTACAAATAGGGCTGATCCCCACCTCTCTCTGGCTTGTCTTCTCATGTTGCGAAGCTGCATGGGAGAGTGTGGCTAGTTGATTCCTAAGATACTTTCTGTAACTCCCTTTGACTCCTCATCACTGTTTCACTTCCTGAAACCCAGCAAATTCTGATACAGTAAAATTCTCTCATATCTTGAGAGCATACAACCCAAAGACTTCAGTTTTGATCACAATCATAAAATAAGGCAATCCATCATAAACGGCAAATGGGCAGGGTTTGGATGGTTGTGCTCAGTAGGTAGTCACAGCACTAACAAATCTAAAAGGAAACTAAAAAAGAGATGAAGTCATTTCCCCAAGGTCACAAAATAATAAGAGAAGCAGAGATCCAACCCAGGCCTTCCCAAATCCATGCTCTGAAACACTTTGCAATACTACCAAGTGGAGAAGAACATTGAAGGGGGTCAGTTATAAGATAAGGGGCTGCCCTGGGTGATGATATCACACATTAATTAAACACCACTTCTTGGCAGCAGCTGGACTCCTAGAGTGCCCTGAGGTGCTGCCATTAGAACCGAGGACACAGAGTCACCTCCAGTCTCTAGGAAGTCAAGGGTGTTAACTGAGAAATCCTAACTGGATTTGCCAGTCAATTTAATTAGAATATGTAATAAAAATCTTGAAAATAAGAAATGCAAACACTTTGTTCCCATGGTTGTATTTTAAAATTTTATCCTAAGGATATAATCAGGGATATATGCAAAGTTGTACATACAGGATGTTCATTTCAGTGTTATTTATAATATAAAAAATGGTAGAACTAAACCAGTGGTCAACAAGAAGTCCAAGTAAATTAAGGCAGGTATGCACAGTGGGTCTTAGCCTCTGTTGTGGAAAAATATAGACTGACAGGGAATGGTTTCTTGCACTGCTACTAAAGGAAAGGATAGGTTACAAAACAGTATTTTTCTTTCTGAGAAGTATATTAAGAGTATAAAAGAAAGATTGTGGTAAACAAAACACAGTGCCCAGAGTGGTGGGATTACGGTTAACTTTTGTTTTCCTTCATGCTTCTCCATGTTCTCCAATTTTTCTGTAATGAGCACACATTATTTTTGTAATCAGAAAAAAATGTCAAACAAATGTCATTTATTAAAGATAGAAAGCCAAATCCTGCCCTCCAGCACTCAGCTGAGGACACTCATGAATTATGCTGCTTGCTGTCCTCGGTCTCACACAGGAGGAGCTCTGGCCACACAATTGTTCAAGAGACCCACCCCCTCTGTCCTCTTGAGGACTCAGGACTGACCCAGAGAGAGCTGGGCTGGAAGACAATTTGAGTGTCACCTTCCCTGTAAGTCCATGCTCCTGGTCTGATTTCATGCCCCAGACCCATTCCTCCCGAAGAAATTCCTTCTCCCACTCAGTGTGCTGCCTCATGGAGGGGGCTCTCTTGTTCCCCTCTGCCTGAGGGGTTCTCACGCCGCAGGATGTGGTGATGGTCTTCACTGGCTTTTCCAGAGGCTTCCTGAGGACCTCCTGCTGAGGAGGCTCCTGGAGGCCAGGACATGCTTGGGCTTGCCTGAATTTGCCCTGGGTAACACCCAGGCTCTGCTTTGCTGCATTTTCATGAGTAAATAACAAGTAATCCTTTTGGAAGGAGGTAGGATTTAAATCATATGTTAATGGCCATAGACCCAGAGTGAGATATTGGCCATATGCACTCCTCTACGTCCTGCCTTGCTCAGGATATTAAAGGTAATTGGTTAGACAGGCTCAGGGTTGTAACCAGCAGGCTATGGGCGGAATGAATGCTTTTGAAGGGCAGCCGAGTTTCAGCCTTTTAGAAATGCTGTCGTTTGCTGTGAAATGACAAGTGCTACGCCTCCAGTGGGCTCTCTCCCGCCTGCTGCTGTCACAGAACAGATGCCCAGCCCCAGGAGCATGGGCTCAAGTGGGGGCCAGGTTTGCAGCTCAAATAGGAACTGAGGAGAAGGGTGGGCACTTGGAGCAGGAAAAAGCTCGGGAGCAGCTGCTTTCACAGCGCTGTGACTGGGGAAGGAAAAGTCTGGAACGGACCAAAGCCCAACTGCTCCTGCTCTTGTGAACGTGTGACCTGAACTTAGCCAAGTGCCTCTGTGAGTGCTCAGAGGGCAACGTTCAAAGCTCCACTGTGCATGTGTTCTCTTGGTCTCTTTGCCTTTCTTTTCCCCTCTTTGAAATGAAAAATAAAGCCACCTGTCAAAGCTGGTGATATGTTCAGACCTGTAACCCACACAGATTCAGGAAGACTTCAAAGTGGAAACTCCTCGGATCAGATTTCATTTCACTGCAGATGGTAAATTTATGCCCTGAGCTCCCACCTTTGCTCTCACTTCTGTTCTTTAAGTGGTAGAAGAGAGTATACAGTGGTCTTAGGTGAAGACTGATGAGTTAAATGCCACTTATTCTCTCAAACTTTACAGACTATCTGGATTTCAACAGGGATGAGCTGAGACTTAGCTTTTTTTTTTTTTTTTAATAGACTCTGGGGGTCCTAGAAAACATTTGCTGATAGAAGATAAAATACCCTTGAGACTCCATCTTCCCTACTAGGGTGTCTGTCAACCTTCATTGATTGTACTTGGACTTCTAACGATGGGGATAAAAATAGTGTAAACTCATAGGGTGGTTGTGAGCTAATTTAGTTCTTCTTCTTCTTCTTCTTCTTCTTCTTCTTTTTTTTTTGATGTTATTGATTTATTTGAGAGAGGGAGAGAGCATGAGCACAAGATGGGGGAGTGGCAGAGGGAGAAGCAGCCTCCCCGCTGAGTGAGGATCCTGTTGTAGGACTCGATCTCAGGACCCTGAGATTGTGATCTGAGCCAAAGGCAGACACTTAACTGACTGAGCCACCCAGGTGCCCCTAATTGAATGCAAAAATTGAATGAACGCTTTTATGCAAAGTGGTAAAAATACTGCCTGAGACAAACTGTCACATATATGTGTGAACTATTGTTTCCCCAAGGAACCAGATGCGGAGGAGACTGGTAAAAGGAAGGTGAGTCCATGCTGTCTATTCATTCAAAACTGTCTTTACCCATTAACTAGCATAAACTCCTCTGAGAGCCATGATCTGGCCCCAGCTTAGAAAAGGGAGATGGCGATATGTACAGTGGTTTTCTTCCTTGGCTATTTTGTTCTGGAAAGGGCTGGCATGCCACCTCCTTAGAGAAGATCCACCCAATCTTTGTTCTGCCTGTTATCTCTGAAATTCTGTAATGCATGTATTCCAGACCATGCCATCTGGTCCAGTGATTATACTGACTCTTAAGCTGGTGTATTTTTTGCTTATCCCATGAAGCTTCCTTTACTGCTCCCACTTGGCTTTTTTTGTTGTTGTGCACATCTGTCGACCTCTGGTTTTCATTCATGTCTCAGCTAAGAAGCATTTATTTATTAAGAAAGGAGGAGCTATGGCTTGGAAGAGATGTTGAGTTCATTCGGAAGCTTCTCCCCCATACCTGGGATGGTGCCCTCCAGGTTAGTAGATCAGACAAGCTCTCCCTGGAGAGTGAAGAGTGACTACATGTGTACTGCCCCCATGACACTCAGATTGTCTTCCAGCCCCGCTCCCTCTAGCAAGGGAGGATCTGATGTCTCCTGTGGACAGGGCACTCATTTGCTTTCTAGATCAGTGACAGCTGACCCAGTAGGAGAGCGTATTCCCCCATGGTCCCAGGATGCTGCTGCTTTGTGGACTGTAAGGTTCAAGCAGAGGTCATGCCTGTGTGCACTTTCAGGACACAGGGCTCTTGTGTCACGTGCTCAAGATACCTTGCCTCTTGCTCATGATCTGGTCCTGTCTGGTCCCTTCTCTGGAGGACAAATGGTCCAGATGGAGTCTGGTCTGATACTGAGTAGGTCACCATGGCCCGTTAGCTTCGGGTTAAGAAGTGTCCCCAGAGTGAGCATTTCCAGGTTGCCCTCTTAGACTAACTAAAGAGGTTTGAGGGAATGCTTTAATCTGCATCCCAAGTGGACTTTAGGACTCCCATTCTTGCCATCTTCTTTTCCTCTTTCCATGTGGCACTTTCTGCACGGGTGCAATCCTTGCGTGTAAACACCTTCTTTGGACAATCACCATTACCACTGGACTTCCAGCCAAGAATGAGACCATTCAATAGACATTCCCAGGCCACAGCTCCATCCACAATCTTGGGGAAACAGAAGATAGCTCCTGTCCTCAGGGAGCTCATGGTTCTGTGTGGCGGGCAGATGCGTGGAGAGAGAATTGCCAAGAGCACCGAGACTGTTGCAGTCGAGGGATGCACGAGGCATGGCTAGAGGGCTGCGTTCCTGACCGGCTGCTCTGCGCAGGAGAGGGGAGTTCCTTTCTTATGGGAAAGGAAGTTCCCCTAGGGACCCTGATCTTCATCAGATGTAGAACATCTCCTCCTTTGGGGACTGATGCCGACGTTAGCCACAGCCTTCCTTCACACTTTCAGAGAGTTTCAGAGAGGCCTGGTGTCTCCACACAGCAACTGAGCCTGGTTCTCAGAGCCATTTCTTCTGGCCTCATTAGCTCACTGCTCAAGCTGCTCAGCGGCACCTGGTTCACTTAGGTATCAGATGCTCCTGAGTTCCTTTCAGCTAGACTCCCTATCTTCTTATGCTCTGGTTCATCTTGGGTGAAGTCTTCATAGCCTGCCCATCCATTCGCAACCCTTTTTTGAATTTCAGGAGTCACTGCCCATCCCCTTCATGCAGCAGTTGCTGCTTACACCCAGGTCTGTCTTTGGTCTCAGGGTCTCATATTGCTGGCACTTTAAAACACTGCTGACATTTTCAACACTTTGGCACATAGATTCCACCCCCCACCCCCAGCCCATGCATTTGATTGCCCCTTACAAAGCCTAGAGTACTGGATTATACACGGTAGTAACTCAAAAGGTTTCTGTTTCATAATAATTTCATGCCTTTTATTTTCCCATCTGTCAATAAATACTACTTGACTGTATTGCTCTTCCAAATGAAGACAAACTTCTCACACGCTTACACATGTGATCATTAGAATAGCTCCTCTTTGTTGAGTACTGACTATGTGCCAGGCTATAGATGACTCGCACACATCCTTTTATTTTAGCACATACGATAACTTGCAAAGTAAGTGTTATTATACTTCTATTAGAGGTGAGGAAAGTCTGGGGGCTGTTGTAAGAGTCTGGATGGACCAAGGGAGGCGAGTCTGTACGCTGACTATTCATTCAGTCATGGTCTACACGCATCCTGTAAGCACCCTTGCCAAGGGAGCATTGGGTTGGAGATTGGGGGTGTGAGAAGAGTTATTTTAGGATTGACGAGTTCCCTTCAAGTTCAGAATTACCTTTTTTTTTTCTTTCTTTCTTTCTTTCTTTCTTTCTTTCTTTCTTTCTTCCTTCCTTCCTTCCTTCCTTCCTCTCTCTCTCTCTCTCTCTCTCTCTCTCTCTCTCTCTCTTTCTTTCTTCTTTCTTTTTCCCTCCTTTGGCAGTGTTAAGCTTTAGACAGAACTTTCTTCAAATAAATTGATGACAAAAGGAGGGTCGCTTGGACTTTTGTACTCATCACGTGACTCAGGTACTCAATATGGATTGAGAACAGCTGTGTTTTTAATAATCTAAGCCAGATTAAAGGGATCCCTGTTTGAAATGTGTGTTTTATTTAACAATGTGTTACTTGTAGCACTTCAGATACACGTGGGTTTCTGAGGTTCTATTGAGGAAGCTGCCCGAATGTTCGGTGCATTAGGGTTTTCACAAGATTTGTCTCCTCCAAATCTTATAAAAAATAAGCTTTAGTAGCTCCCATGTCCCTCAAATAAATGAACACTAATCAACTCACACAGTTCAGTTCATTTAATTTTTAAAATAACTCCATGCTCTTTTACTTTTAAAATCTTAAGAGATTTCCTGAATAGATCATTACCACCAAGTTGGTACTGACTTGTGGAGGCCGTAAAACAAATAAAGTCATTAAAAATAATTTGAACAAAAGAAGTAACTTGATATTATGCCATCTACATTTGGTTAAAATGACGTTTTAAAGTTCTCTTTCATCTTACTAAACAGATCTCTGAAAGAAAAAAATGTGATTAATAATTATCCTCCATAAATCTTATGATAACTATTATAGTCTTTGGAGAATTATGAATCCACATCTGGAAAAAGTATTTTATATGCTACTGCCTATAAAGCAGCATGCCATGCATTTTACAAGTGCACGTTAGTAAGTAAAACTACGGTATGTTTTTTGGGTTCATCATTTTCCCCTCCAAAAGAAGTGTAAGCCTAGTTTATTTCATTATAAAGAGTGCTAATAAAGTTTATATGATGCTTGTTTTCCGCCTTACTTTGGTGCTGATGCAGTTTCCCTAGGTCATTTGAAATGAGCTTTCTATCAGAACTCAGGGAAGCCTTCATTATAAGCCAGGTCGTTGGTCCCCTCAGAATCAGTGCCTGGGCTGAAGCCAGCTGGTCAAAGGGGTGGCAGAAACATCACAGGAGTGAGCTAATGCCATAGGAGCCACAGACTTCACTTTTTTCCCCCTTCTCTTTTTTTGGCTCTTGAATTTGATTCCTTTTATACTATTTGAAATGCACAGGTCTCATGAGCTAGTGATTCAAAATGCAAGATCGGCTCATTTTTGGAATTAGAAATTTGATTAAACTTAAACATTTGTTAAATAAAATGAGTAAAGTACTTTGAGAGCCAACAATGTCCCTTGGAAATAGAAAATGTTTTTTCGTTTCCAAGCAGCTGTTTGCAATAAGAAGTGGCTGCTGAGTGAAAGGGAAGGACGCCATTAAGGGAAGGTAACCCCTCCAGTTTTATGGAGCTCTGCAGTCATGTGAGCGCCATCAGTGATAAATATCACAATAGAGGTTGCAATGTGCCTGGTTTTATTTTCATGTGGATCCTTGAATACACTTTAACTCAAGTCACAGAATACATTTAATGACTGACCATGGAAAACCACGATCCTAGTGTGCACAAAAGCAACCTTAGTGAAAAAAGATGTAGAAATCTTATTTCTAGGAGAATAACCTACAATAACCCATAACAATAACACCTGTAAACCAAATTTTCTTTTGTTTGGATTTCAGAAAATCAGAGGCTAACCTCTACTAAAGTAGATACCAGGTTTTCTGTCTCCGGTGAGTTTTAATGCATTTATCTTTTGGGCCTCATTTCCAACCCTTGAGTGACCAGATTAAGGGTCTGAGATGCTGTTGGAATGGGGAGGGCCATAAAGTTCAGCGTCCAGGCCCCTTACCTCACAGATGAGGAATCTGAACTGCTGAGTGGGAAAGGAACTTGTTTTAGGGCCATAACAAGCACAGAGAGGACTAGGAACCCATGTTCACCAGATTGGGGTCTCCCAGCTCCTAGCTTCTCCAGTGGACTGACAATTGAAAATATGTCTAACTTTAAACGGGGGTAGCTTGGCCCACGAGGAGTGGAGTTTCTGTTCCTTTCATTGGCTCATCAAAACACATCTCCTGGAGCCTCATTTATTCCACAGAGGTAATTGATGGTACCACGCACAGTGTCAGATAAATACCATTTAATGACCGATAGATACACAAAGGTAATGTTAGTGTACCTAGGGCATATGGAGAAATAGTTCTATTGTTCGAGGTTCTAGACTTATTTCCACCAATAATTAGAGGTGTGAGCTTGCATAATTCTCACAACAGTGTGCATCTAAATCTCTTCAACTTTAAAATAAAATCAGAGAAGATGATTGCAAAATGACCTTTTATGTATGTGTTAAGGAGTTAGTCCAAGATTGGCTTCAGAGTTCTGATGAGTGACAAGATTATCTTATATCCGTTCCAATTTCTATCTAATGCTCTCTAAATGTGCCTGTATCAGTTTGACCTTCCAGTGAGACAAATCAGCCCAAAACTTAGAGACTTAAAGCAACAGCCACTTATTTAACTGGTGATCCTGTGGGCTGGTGATTTGGGCTGGGCTCACTCACATGTAGGCAGGATGATTATGCTTCTGGGGGTTAACTGACCATTGGTTGTTGGAGCGATGGAGGCATCTGGGCACATGGTTTCTCTTCTCCTATAGGCTAGCTTGGGCTTGTTCATATGGTGGTTGCAGGTTCTAAGAGACAAAGTAGAAGTAACCAAGATCTCTTGAGGCCTGAACTGGGAACTGGCACGCCAGTTATTTCCACAGCATGTGTGGCCAAATCATAAGACCCAGCAGATCCATGGGGGAGGGGAAATAACCTCTGTCCTTCATTGGGAGGAATTACAAAGTCACAGCGTAAAGTCAAAGCGATGTGGATACAGAGATGAATGGAGGATTTTAGCTACTTTTGTAGCCTACCATCATGCCTACTTCTTATTATTTAGAACACTATGTGCTCCTTGAATCAGCAGTGCTAAGAATTTTAGATTTCATGAACCAGTAAATAGAACCAAATAAAATAAAATAAAATGAAACAGTATAAGGAATCCACGTAAGTATTACAAATTGGGAAATTTTGGTTATAGTAAGTAAGAATACTTAAAACCAAATGCCAATCATCCTCTGTCCCCATATATATAATATCAAGGACTTCAAGAATCTCTAACTCTAGGGGCATAACAATGAGGCTCAGAACCCTGGCTTTAGTCTTATCTGGACAGCTAGTAGGAGGAATTGGCCCTCGGAGAGTTTGGTTCGTACCTCAGTACTGCAGTCAGCAGCTGGGAATCCTTGATTAAACCATTTACTTGGCCACACTTGAGTTTTCTTATCTGTAAGATGAGACAGTCACAACACTTTTTTCATTGTATTTTTGTGAGTATTAAATGAAATAACATTTGTAAATTGCTTGACCCTCTGCCAGGCTCATAATAACTGCTCAACGTAAGACAGATGATTATTGGAAGGTTGATTTGGTTTTTAAAAAATGTTGTTGATTTTTACATACACCCCTTCCCATCGCTGGGTCGAGTAGGAAATGTCACAGATTTCTTTTTGTTTTTAATTCTGACTGGATTTAATACAATAGCATGAGAATAAAATAGATAGAAAATTCTAGGCATATTTCATGAAAATGTAAACAAATAGCTATAATGGCATACCTTTCTCAAAGATATTCAACTAGTATCAGTACCTCCATAATTTAATTGTCATTCTGCACCTAGCACTTCCCAATCACGTGTGTTTTATCTTGGGGTAAATAGTTTCTCAGGGCTTGTCTGATACCCTAGGAAGTTTTGCAGGAAGTGATTTACTAGTCTTTCTTTTGTGACCACTAACTACCCCAATAACTAATATGTAAAGAACCACTTATAATGTCTAGAAGAAAAGACTCCCATTTACCTGTTTCAGTGTACTGATCTTATTCTTACACTTCTCTCAGGAAAAGATGAAGAAACAGCAGGATAATGTGATGACCTAGGTTTGTGTGAAGCCACCGTTGAAGGGAAGGGGTAGGAAATAGTTTTGCGTAATCCCTCCTACCAGCCGTTTCTGAATCTATACCTTTTTTATTCATAATCTTCATCTAACAGTCCCTTAGCAGCTATTAGTAAGACAAGATTACATGCAGAACTACTTCTTGGTTGCACATTGGAGGCATAAAAATTTCAATATGCTAAAACTACCAGGCTTTAAGACTAAGACAAAATGATTTTTCAACAAGTCCATTTACATCATAGCCTGTCACCAGCTTTTCCCCCCACTGCTCTTCCTGTCCAGTTGGCTTCCCCAGTCTATATCTGAGTGGTTCCCATTTGAGGTAGATAGAAAACAATGAATGTCAGTGCTTGTCCCTGCTGTACTTGGTCGTCATTGGGCTTTATTTACACTAGTGACTAAACATGATGCCTTTCTCCATAGTGGTGGGACTGGTTTCCTTACCTCTGCAGTCCCCACCCCCGCCCCCATTCCTAATCCTGTGACATGCCAAATGGGTCGACAGCTCAGAGAAGGTTTCTGAAGCAACTGAAGAGTTAATTTTCTCTGTAGCTCTCTTATTGGTTTTTTAGCATCCCTAAAGATGTAATTCTTGCCAAAAAAATAATCTCAAACTTTGCTCGAGCCAAAGAAACCGCCTCAGCAGCTTGCTTAATTCTGTCAGTGTTCATGAATCCTTCTCACTCCTCCATACATACCTTTATACCTTCGTGTTGAAAAATGCTATGCGAGCATCTATGCACACGTGTGTCCCTGAATTCTTTTCTTTTGAGGTCTAGTGTCCAGGCTTGTTATTCAAAGTGATGGCTAGTGTGATTTCTGTACCCCCTATTCATCTAGAAAGGTGACATAAAAGTTGCCCAATTGATAAACGTGAGAAAAACAAAGGGAAGGAGGATGTTATGAATAATAGCAATAAAATTAACTTCCCTACATTAAACTGTTAATTCCCTGAACTTCATTTTCAAAGCCTTAGATTGGGAACTCGAAAACTTACCACTTGGTCTCTTTCTCTCTCTTTTCCTCTCTCTCTCCATTGGATTGAGAGAAACCTGTGGATTATAGCAATCATATATGTCTGGCCCTTCATTTGGATTTTTAAGCTTTCTTTGGCAAGCATAATTTGGTACCATTTTATTTTTTCACTTTACTCAGAAAGATAAATACCTTTGTGATGAGGTGGCGTGCAAATTCCTTGCCATACAGCAAACCAACCTTAAATACTGTTCTCTTTGAAATGGAACTGACCTCCATAGACTAGAAGGGAGGCAATAGGAAAACAAAAATTCCTCCCTGAAACAGAACCCAGAATCTAAAACCCGTCATTCTCTTGAGGGTTGAAAATGTTTCCCTTCAAATGAAATTAGACTTGTGTTTCTACCATTATGGTTTTAGCAATGGAAATTTGATAAGGATGGCTATTTCTCCATTTCCAGGTGCTTCCCCACCAAACTGCCCACATTGCTGAGCAGCAGTTGTCTAATAAAGTTAGGTACATTTCTTCTGGTGACACTAATGAATGGCTTGTTCAGACCGAACCTGCACATCTTCTGAGGTTTGATAGCACAACTCTAGAGAGGTACAGATAGGTGTTTTAAAGTCAAAGTGTTCACATGTATGAGATAACTGACAACTTTTGCAATACATATCCAGAGTTGTGGGTATAGTTTGCTAGGAAGAAACAATGAAGAGCTCTGTAGGTAGAACAATAGGCTGACAAAAGTACAGGTTATGAGGAATTCCAGTTAAGAGTTCTCAAGGCTGCATTGAGTGTTCATGCAGAAAACCAGGGAAAGAGGAGGTTGGATGGATGCAGTAGACAGCTTCTGGCATTGCTCCCAGTGATTCTTGGCTCCTGGTATCCATGTCCTCCCCTTGAAGCTAGGCTAGACCTGGTGACTTGCTTTGAACAAATAGAATATGGAAAAAGTGCTGGGATGTCATGTTCATGACTAGGTTTTAACGACTGTGATGTGCTTCTTGCTAGCCCTCTTTCTCTGGCTTCTCTTGTAATCTTGCTCTGATGAAACAAGCTGCCATGTCGTGACCTGTCCTGTGGAAGGGACCATATGGCTAGGACGTGAGGACAACCTTTGGCCAACAGCCAACAAATAACTCGAGTCCCTCACTGCAGTAGTGACAAGCAACTGAATTCTACCAACAACCATGCAAAGGAGCTGGGAAGCAGATCCCTCCCCAGGCAGGCCTTCAGATGAGACTGTCGTCTTGGCAGAGACCTTGGTTGTAACCTGTGAGATACTCTGAAGCAGGGGGCGCTATAGACACTGTGCCCAGATTTCTGACCTACAGGAGCTGTGTGAGAGTAATTGTAGTTTTAGCCTCTGAGTTTTGGCCTAAGTTACTATGTAACAATGGATGTTATATTCGTCAGGGTTCTCCAGAGAAACCATATAGAGGACACACACACACACACACACACACACACACACGTATTTTCATGGAGAAAGAGTGAACAAAAGAGGGGGGAGAGAGGAGGAGAGGGAGAGATATCTACAGAATCGGCTTGTCAGTTATGGAGACCGAGAGTCCATCTTCAGTTTGGACCAACCAGAGGAGACCCAGGAGAAACACTGATGTGGAGGAAGTCCAAAGGCAATTTGCTGGAAGATTCCCTCTTGCTTGGGGAGGCTGGTATGTTTGTTCTGGCCATGCCTTCCAGGGATTGGATGAGGCCCATCCATGTGAAAGAGAATAATCTGCTAGGTCAAAGTTTACTGATTCAGGTGATTTCATTCAAAAACACCCTCTAACTTGACAAGTAAAATGAACTATTATAGATGTAAAGTCACACCTTCAAGGTGCCTTTCAGAGAAGCTGGAACTCAGTAATATCCTGAGCAAGAGAGAGCCCATCTCAGCCCTTCTGCAGGCTATAGTAGGAAAGAAACAGCATTTTGGGAAGATAAATCTGACGGTGTTGGGTGACACTTACAAAGTCAGTTATATCTCAGCTCTCAGGCCATTGTAGATGATTTTGAGGACTTTGTAGATGATTTTGAGGGAGCAGGCACATGTACATTTTAACCAACTGTTAGAGAGCAAATATCCACACGGTGCCCACCTAGATTACAAAAGAGTAACAGTACTAGCATCCCTGAAATCCCCATGTGGCCCCACCTGACTGAAACTATCCTCTGTGAGTTTTTATAATATATTCCATAATCGAAGAAATTGGGAAAATGTAACCAAACTTATAATCATGAATATCAGTGGAACACAGAAGGTACACTGATATAAGTGTATTAAAATTTCCCTTCTCACCTAGATATATTCTCCTAAGAACAAGGGGCTTGTCTCATGTTCCTATACATGGGGACATGTATCTCTCAACCACAGGCATGACCACCTCATGGGTGCCATGTTGGTATTCACTCATGGTTACTTGACAACTGGGTTATAGGAACAGTCTCTCATATCTCAGAATTGTTAGGAGGTAAGATGTTTTGGTGAGAAAATACATGTACCGCTGAACCCAAACATTACCCAAACCTTTAGTCTTTAGGGGAAATTTATCTATCTATAAAGAAAGAACTAGCAAGCCTAGGCTATGTTTTGTACAGACAGAGTTTAAATGACTGGGACTCTGATACTTTTAGAACTATTTAAAGATACCTGCTGGTTTTCAATGCTGAAAACTCAGGGTCGAGGCTTGTGGCTGTGTCATGGAAGTTGACAGGCATCTTTATCGAAGTTTAATTAGCTGTGTGCTGTGTGTGTGTGTGTGTGTGTGTGTGTGTGTGTGTGTGTAGGTGGGGGGGGGAGAGAGAGAAAGAAAGAGATTCAAAGATCAGAGCCAGTACTGAAGGTCACACAAGTGCAGTGGAAGCCCACTGTCCTGCCTGCAGTATTTTACCAGGTGACGAAGCTTCTAGGCTCTGTGGAAAATATATTCTGAATTTCTTCTATAAATTTAAAGTGTTCATTTCATTGTGGCCTGCTGGCAGTAGGATTTGGTCTGTCAAGGGTGTAACAAAAATGGACATCATGCTTTGAAATGCCAAGAAAAACAAATTCTAAACAGGAGTCCACATATGCAAACAAGCGAAGGGTTCTTGCAGGGTGGGGAGTTGGGGGGGTGCAGGGAAGGGGGAGCGAACCAGAGGACTGCAGCTTGCATGGGGAGAACACTTGCACACCAGGCAGTAGGCACTTGACGCATGCATCCAGTTGCAGGTTTAGTTGAGATTAATGTGCCTTGATGACCAGTCCTGTCCTAAAGTTTCCAAGAGGAATCAGATTCTGATGCCAAGTTGCCTCAAAACAGATGGGCAAGACTTTTCCATGGGGAAAGAGCACCAAGGTGAAATGCCACATGTCAGGAGAAGGTATTTCAAACTTAATTCGCAACAGGCAGAAACGACGTAGAAGAATAAACTGGCATTCAGGAGGTTCTGGGGTGAACACCGAGAAGGACCCCGAAACTCGGTTCTTAGAAAAATTGTCCTCTCCCACTGTCCTTTTATGTTTCTAAAGTTCACCTGTTGTGAAATGCTAGCATTTGTTGCTGGAAGAGGACACCAAATGATGTTTTCATCCTCTGCAAAAAAATCTGTTTTCAGGAATTCAGTGTGAGACCAAATATGTCATCACTTTTGCTCAGTGTTACAAAAGGGGGAATTTTTCAGCTGTCTTTATTGGAACAGAGTATGTTTTCACACTACTTTATGTCAGTGTCTCCCATTTTAAGCTCTTGTTTTTATTGGCCACTTTGGATTGTTTCAGCCCAAATTGCACATATCCAAAACCCACTAGATTGTAGGCCAGATGATTGGGCCAGAGAATAGCCACTTATTCCCAGATTCATGTCAAAACTGATTGAAGTAGAGATCCAAATATTCCACCTGCATGATCTCGTCTTAACTCCCCGGAAACTCTGCTCTTTCCCAAGATGGTAGGCGTTGGTTATAACTATAGGTTCTATTTTGACTAAGCCCAACTTTGTGTTATTTAGAACTTAAAAAAACCTTTATATCTCACAGAACCCCTAATATATGTGGATTGCCACCACTGAGGCTGCATCCATGTCCTGTGGGCTGTAGCTGGGAGAAGGAAAGAGTAAAAGTCATACTGTCTTGGGGCAGGGGTTGCAAAATAGATGGAAAGTATTAAAGGTATCTTTCTGTAGATGTTTGGAAAGAAACAATGGTGGAAATGTTGCTAGGACAAATGAGTAACTGGAAAAATACAAAATGGAAACAAATTTCATATTTAGTTTAAGGACTAAAATAATTGCAGGTATATTAATGAATTAGATACAATATATAAATCATATAAGTCTCCCCTACTATGGGATTCATAACTCATAAGTACTCATAATTAATAACTATTATTTCGAATTCTTGAGTATCATCATACACTTGTTAAAGGTAAGTATGATACGGTGAAAAGAACACCGGTCTTAGCTTCAGAAAATATGGATTTTAATCTAATTATTTTTTAGCTGTGTGACCTTGGGAAAGATACTTAACTTCTCTGTGTTTAAGCTTCCTTAGTAGTACAATGGAGATAACAATAGTCATTTTACAGTCACTGATACAATGGCTAACTTATACAAAATCTGAGAATCATTTAGTGCTATGCCACACATAGAGAAGAAGGCACTATAAATAACTGTAATGAGAAGGAACAAAAACACGAGCTTGGCATTTGTATATGTGATATGTGATATGTACACACAAATGGGAAAAGAACAGATCTGAAAGAGGCATCTTAGGGCTGGGAATGTAGGCACAATGATGACTAAGGGTAAACAGGGAGTTGGGCTTCTCAGAACGACTGTAGCTTTTGAAGATAGAGATTATCCACTGCCCTATGTGTCTTCTTGTCCTTATGAGATGTTCATCCGTCCCAGTCCCCACTTTGATAAACACCCACGTCTTTGGACAGGAGTCTTCTAAAGCCAACACATAACTGAGTTCAAGCAAAATGACTTTATAACAGGGTCGGAGTCTGTTGTTTTGAAAGCACTCCTAAGGGTATACGTGGACCTAGGCTAAGGGAAGGTGGAAGGTGGTACGAAGTGATGGTTAGCCATGGTAACTTCTATTTACCTCCATTAGCAACCTTCCGAACCTACTGTGGACAGACGGTGTCAGGAGGGCCTTTGTCATGGAGGACTGAAGTTCAGGAGATCGGAGGAGAGTTACAACTACTATGCGTTACATTGTGAGCACAAGCTGGAGTTAAGAGCAGAGGCTCTGCCTAATGAAATATTTTTCCATTGTTAGCAAGTGCTTCTTCTCTTAGTTCTGCCCTACCCACTTTTCCATTTGGGGGGGTTCAGTATTTCCTCATTTTGCTTTGGTTCTCTAGAGTTTATTCAACATATAATTACTGAGCACCTGCCATGTGCGAGACCCACTCTTGTAACTGAGGGAAATCCATCGTTGACTCTTTTCTTCAACCAATTCTCACATACAGTGCTCCTTCCACTGACCATTTTGCCACTCACTTTAAAGGTGAATTAAACTTACCAATCTTTATGAAGTGATTAGCATGTAGACTGCTCTGCTATGAGCCTGGGAGAAGATAAAGGAGAAGCACAGAATGGACCCCGTGGTTTCATTCCAGATTTTTGGTCCCTTCCTAAACCAGCTTGGTGGAAAAGCTTTCCATGAGGCAGTGCACTGGCAATGGGACTTCCAAGGAGAGATGGGGGAAGAACAAGAAAGGAGGCGAAGGATGCTAGCCACTATTTCAGACATGTAAGCAAGACTAAGAGTTGGGGTGAGGAGCTTAAAGCAGGAAGGAGATGAGCCGGAAATCCCTTTTATGTAACAGTTGATGTACGCTCCAGGGGAATGTTAGGTGGCTGAGTAGCAGAACATAATATATTCCACCTGTAAAATATTAACGAACCTTATTTTAAGACAGTAATAGATACATTGTCCAGAAGTTATTTTTTTACACTCGTAATTACTAGATGATTATAAGACCAAAATTCTTCTAGAAATTTTATTTATTTATTTTATTTATTTATTCAATTTTTTATTTTTTGTCTAGTTAGTTAACATATATGGTAAAATTGGTTTTGGGAGTAGAATTCGGTGATTCATCACTTCCATACAACACCCAATGCTCATCACAAGTGCCCTCCTGGACGTCTGGGTGGCTCAGTTGGTTAAGCAGCTGCCTTCGGCTCGGGTCATGATCCCAGGGTCCTGGGATCGAGTCCCACATCAGGCTCTTTGCTCAGCGGGGAGCCTGCTTCTCCCTCTGCCTCTGCCTGCCGCTCTGCCTGCTTGTGCTCTCTCTCTCTCTGACAAATAAATAAATAAAATCTTAAAAACAAAACAAAACAAAACAAAACCAAGTGCCCTCCTCAATCCTCATCATCCATCTAGCCCATCCCCTACCTACCTCCCTGCATCAACTCTCAGTTTGTTCTCTACAGTTAAGAGTTTCTTATGGTTTAAATTTTAGAAAAGGGGTAGAGTCCTCCTTGTTCCAGACTTGAGGGAAAACTTTCTGGGGGAAGATTTGATTAGGGCTTAGTCTTGAAGAAGGAGTGAATCTTGGGGAATCAGAGCAACACCAAAGAAGCTGACCGAGAGGCAGCCTGCTGTCTTTCAGCACAACAGGCTCCTCTTCACTCACCTCTGCTTAAATCTCCTTTGATCAGCACCCCAGAGACAACCAATAAACACTTTCTGGAGTCCAGGGATGTGCTCTTCCCATCACTCTTGCCCTTCTAGTTCTTTTATAACACGTAACACCTAAATCCTTCCCTATATCCCAGATCCTTCCCTACACCCCAGATCCTTCTCCTGCAGCCCCAGCATACACCTGCTGCTTTCTATGGACTTTGTTCTTCCAGACAGCCTACCAAATTGTAAACATCATCTAGAAAGCCTCTTCAACCTATCTTTCATTCAGAAAGCACAATTTCTAGTCTTTTATTCAGAAAGCACAGGCACAATTTTGTCATTGGGTACCGAATGTTTGCCTCAGCCTGCACTGGCGTTGTACCATGGGTCTACAGGTCATGGATGCCCAAGTCACATGCTTGGATTCGATCTCTACAGTAGCACCCTGATGTTAATAGGCAGGGAAAGTGTTATGAGTGACATTTTAGAAAAGGGAGGGTTGACCCCTGGGAAGACCCAGCCTTGTGTGGGTCACACAGCACACTTAGGACAAAACTGGAACAAAACACAGATCTCCTGATTCATGGTTTGGTACTTCTCTGCCATGTGGTCCTGCCACCATTATCCCTCTTATAGGCAAGCCTGACTAAAGGGGCAGATCCTGCTATTGTGCTCATATTTCTGATGAATTAAAGATCAGAGAACTGGCAAAACTTGTTCAAAGTTAAGTAAGTGGCAGATGTGGGGCTTGAACTCAGGACAGAATGAGTGCAAAACCTATTCTGATAACCATCACGCAATCCAGCTATGGTCACAGGAAGGGATTTGTTCCTTGTGACATTAAGGCAGAATATACACTCATTGATGGGAAACAGAATCTTGTGCTTTGTCTCAATGGAGGGAGGAACTTGGTCACAGAGGAGTGTTGAATAAGGAAATGAACAACCTTGTGAAACGGTGAGTGCCCTGTTAATGGGGTGTCTATGTTGTTGGAGATGCTGCAGAATAGAGCCCTGCATAATGAAGAAAGTTGTAATAAGTCTTTCTGAGGATTCTTTTAGTCTTGGCATTCTTCACGTCTGTGAAGTTAGTTCCTACCATGGAATTTGCTATAAGTGAAAAAGCCATGTTTAGAAGTTCCCTTCAAGTATCCTTGAGCTGCGAGATAGAAAAGTGGTCTTCACTTTCAGAGCATTTCCTTAAGGGTTGATCGAGTTGTGGCAAGTGTCGCAAATGCCATTTGTGCCATGGATGATACCCAGTGTGGCCCCTACTCCTGTTCTCTGTCCTCTCTTTCCTCTTCCCTTGGAGTCCCATCTAAGACTCAATCAAAACTGACACTTTCCTTCTGTTTCCCACTCTGAGTTTTGTAAAAACTCTTTCAGAAAAGAATAGAAAAGCAGCAAATTTGACTCTGTTGTGTCCTTAAGATTGGGCTACCTGAGCGATTGCTCATTTTTTGGTTTGGTTTAGGGTCGGATCCTAGGTGATTCTTAATCTCTGTATTGCAGGAACATAGTTTCTAATATGTCAGCTCTGTCCTGCTGAGTGTTCCATCAACACCCTTAACCCAGTTATCTGCAAGGGCTTTGACCCCAGACGGGGAGCCCCAGATGGAAGCCAGGACATTGCTTCAGGACGGACTATGAAAAATGCATGTAAGATAGAAAAATGTGAATTATGTGCGAAACAAACAAAAGCACCAGGCAACATGGAATTTGTGTCAACAAAAGCTTGCTGCAAGCTGTTGCTTGCTTCTAAGGGGGAAGTAGACTTTGGTGCCCAGGGAACGGTAGCAGAGAAGGACTTTTGCACAAGACGCGTAGAAACAAAAGGGGTGAACTGTTTTGGCTGTAATTGCTTTCAAGTTCTTAAGCTCTCCTCTCTCTTGCATTTGTTATGCAGCTGGGGAAGTTACTGATTACTAAGTCCGCCTGAGCCATGAGAATGGGAATAACTGACATTTATAACATTTTGACATCCTCAAGAGGAGAGAAAAATAGTCCAAAGGGTGGGACCTCCAGTTGACTTTCTTGTTGACTATAAACCAACTCCATGACTGGATTACTTGGGTGAATAAGGGGATGGCAAGGTTCTCAGGGAGATTCATGCACTGGAATGTCTAGCTCACGTTCCAATTAAAATATTAAATCTGGTGATACTAAACTACACAGACTTTTGCTGCCACCAACTGAAAATGTTATAAGTACTAGTTTCCAAGCTCGCTACAGAAATCCAAAATTATCATTCCCTTACTGAGAGATATTTCCAGGCAAGAGACAACCAATATGCACATTTTTTTTAAAGCAAATTATCTTCAGTTATTTAAAATGATTACCCCGTTCCTCTCTGGATCACTGCTGGAGACCCAGGCATCCAAGTGCCATAGGCTGCTATGTCAAATATAATAAATAACATTCCAATTATGTTCTGGGGGGGCCTGCACACAGCTCAAAGTTGGCTCACAGCCACCCTTGCTACCACCAGAACTGCCTTCCTAAGGTGTTCTGGGAGAAAAGAGCCCTGTGCAGTCCAACTGGCAAGACTTTTGCATAAATACATCTCCCTTTACAAGGCTGATGAGATTTTGCGGCCTACAGGCCATAGCCTCAACCCAAATCCACGATCACCGCACACAGTCCTTCATGTGGGAGGTACCACTTCTTGCTCTCACTTCTCCAAATGGCTCCTGGGGCTCATTGCAGCCTTTTTAAGAGAGATTGAGGGTGATACTCTGCCAGGTCCGTCGAAATGAGGCACCCTAAAATAGAATTGGACGTCGTGGATAGGGAATATTCAGTTTAATTCCAGGCCGTTTAATATTCAATACCTATTTACCGAGTCCCCGTTATATATCAGGTTCTGTGGACCTTCCTGTTGCCTGGGCTCGTTTCCACCTTTTCTCATCCCCCAAGCCTTGGTTTCTTCATTTGTTAAATTGTTATGGATGATAATAGAGTGCCCTCAGGATTCCTGCAAGCTTCAGTGAAAATGTGTGTGTAGGCTGCTCCCGGCCATCCCCGGTCCAAGGTGGGCATGCAGTGAATGGCAGTGTCTCTTATCCTCTTCCCTTTTCTGCAAAAGCTCAGAAACAGAAGCCCATCGAGCCCCAGGAATCACTCCAGGCAGGGGCAGGAGATCTGTAGAGAGGTCTCTGATGAAGATCTCCTTCTTAGGACTGTATTCCCACATTGAAGCAATTGGGTTATACTGTCAACCTCATGGAGTTATAGGGTAATTGGATGGAACACTGTCTTCAAAATGCTTAACACCTGTCCAGGGACTCACAGATTTCCTGCAAAGTTGTTACTATTATCATTGTATCAATTTTGTCACTACTGTTTACGTTCTTGGCTTGAAACCTCTTAGATTCTGGAGGTCCACTGGACCCTCTTTCCCTCTGTTGTGGGTTCCTGGCTCCCTAGAGTATGGAAATTCCTTTATTCATTCCACAAACATTTACTGAACACCTGCCAATTGCCAGATACTTTGCTAAGCCCATGGGTCACAAGGAGAGATGGAGTCACCAAAACTGCTCATACGAGTAGGATCCCTGACCTCTAACAGCTTATAGTTGGTTGAGGAAGCCAGAGAAGCAAACACATCATTTCAATACAATGTAATGAATGCAGGGGCAGAGGTCACCATGGGGTGAAGTGGGAGCACTGAGTAGGAACCTGCACCCTACTGTGGGGCTGGTGGAAGGGGTAACCAGGGACAGTTCCTGGCAGGGACAGCTCAGGCAACTGCATATTGAAGGACAAATGTTTCTCCATTCTCAAGACCTTAAAAGTACAACTTACACTTGTGTCCTTGAAACATCAATAGGCCATAACTGGTGACCCAAAAGTCTAAATTGTGCCATCAGACTATGCCTGAAAGGCAGCACAGCAGGTTGGGAATTCTGGGGGTTTCTTTCCATGGGAAGAAACAGGACCACCTTCCTCCCCTTGACCCCAGAGCAGCATCTTCTGAGCTCTTGTGCCTATACCCCAGGTTCTCCTCAGGTTTTTCCACAGTAGGTCTCTCCTGTAGGACACCCCACACAGCTGGGTCCCCAGGGTGGCCTTGAAGAAAGCCTAGCCAGTGCAGAGACCAGGAAGCAAACCCATAAGTATACAGACAATGCTCACAGGAAGACTAGGAAGGGAAAGAACCCCAAGACTGCCCACCTCTCTGATGTCCCTGTGCTGCAGCTTTCATCTGTGGAGGGACAGACAGCATGGTGATGAGGACAAGAAAGTTTGTGATGCACTGGGTAGCAAGTGATAATCAAAGATCTAGAAAGTCCATAGTCCTCCATTTCTGATTTCTGGTGTAGGAAATAATGTTCTGCGATACCAGCGTTGGCTTCTTCACTAATGCCTTTGACCACAGAGCAGGAAATCTTCCTCATCATTCCAGAAACATTTTTGAGAACCCTGACTGAGAAGCCTTATGCCTCCATCTCAGTCTGGGGCTGACCTGGGACCTGGGCATGCTCTGTGTTGGATTTCTCCTGGCCGTTTCTTCCTACTGTGTTTTTCTCCAGTCCTTAACATCCCTGCTCATTTCCTGTCCCATCTTGCTCTGCCCCAGGAAGCCCTGAAAGGGGCCCCAAATTTCATAAAAAGTCAAACTGCTAGCTCAGCTTCCAGGATTCCTGAAGAAGCAAATATTAGTTAGTTTTTTTTTTATGAGGCACATGTTCACTTTTTTAAAAGACTTAATTTTTTTAGAGCAGTTTTAAGGGTATAGCAAAATTGAGAGAAAGGTACAGAGATTTCCCACAACTACCTGGGCATAGTCTCCACACATGTGCCCCTTCCTCCCCCTGCCCCCCGCGTGGTCATCATCCCACAACACAGTGGTCCATTTCTTACAGACGTTGAACCTACACTGACACATCATAACCACCCAGAGTCCAGAGTCCACATTACAGTTCGCTCTTAGTGTTATACAATTTATGGATTTGGACAAATGTATAATGACATGTACTCACCACGTAAGTATCACACAGAGTGTTTCCACTGCCTGGAAATCCTCTGGGCTCTGCCTAGTCATCCCTCCCCCACAACCCCTGGCAACCGCTGATCTTCTTACTGTCTCCATAGCTTTGCCTTTTCCAGAATGTCATCTGGTTGGAATCATACAGTATGGAGTCTCTTCAGATTGGCTTCTTTCACTTAGCAGTATGCATTTAAGTTTCTTCTTAATGCTTTCTCATGTTTTCTCATGGCATAGTTTTTAAACTTTTCATGCATACGATGTTAGACCCCAGGAAGTTGGTCTCTGTCCACTTTGAGACATCAGGGACTCTTGAGGTCATGAGAGCACCTGGACCAGACCAGTCGGTCAGTGCATGGGGGCGGATGGGTGGCCAGTGGTTGGCTCAATCTCCATTTCACAGCTGAGCGATCTCCTCTCCTCACTCTACTCTATGCCGAGACTGGGTGCCAGAAGAGAGTAAAGGAAACTAATTCCTCCAGGAGGAGATTACTGAGTAGTTGAAAGGGGCTCTTCAGAAGGGCCTTCCTTCTAGTTTCCATTGTTAATGGTCATAAACAAAGGAGTAATAATGGATATAGCAAAAGCAGAGCAATTTCAGGGCCAGTGATTTGTGTACCCCATTGAAAAATTGAAATAGCCCTTTAATGTCAGTTCCTCATTTGATTCCACAAGAATGATGGTGTATATGGCAGGGATGAGACCAACATTTCCATCTCTCAGGTGAGGAGTCCAAGTCTTTCTGTGGCTGTGGGGCAGAGTGAGGGCAAGAGAGTTGGTGGGCACAGCGGAGCCTGTATGCTAGTTCAGGTCTCTGACACCAAGCCCATTAAGGTTTCTAGCGTATCATCGACCCAGCTCACCTTTATTGAGCAACTACTGTGCCGTGCACCCTGGGCGGGGGTGTGAGAGAGAGGGTCCTCGAGGGGGATGGTAGAAGCACACAGAAGTCCCTCAGGGAGGGAGTCCCATGAATGCTAGGCTGACTGTGGGGCTCAGAGGCAGCAGGGACCCCTTGAGACTGGGGCTGAGGGTAGGCTTCAAAGGAGAGGTATCCCCTGACCCAGGCCCTGAGGGTGGTCAGGAGTAGGCAGAGGTTAGGGGAGTGGTTACTACCTGGCAGGATTTGAGGCATGCGCAGGCCTACAGGGCAAGCTTTCACGTGACGCTGCACGATGCGAGCACGTTACCACGTTCAGGTGGACGCAGACAGGTTCGAGAGGGAGGTGCGGTCACCAGGAACTCCCGAGGTGCGGTCATCAGTGCCTCTCCTTGACCTTCTGCTCAGGCCCCGGCCTGCTGCGTCTCCCGCTCAGGGTGCCCTGGGCCCCAGACATGGCACACCCGCCGCGTCAGAGAAGGTGGCCACGAGAGGGACAGGGAACCGCTCCTCGCAGGCTCCCAGCAGGAGCCTCTCTCTCTTCAGCCCCTCGGGAGGAGTTCACACACCAGCTCTTGGGTCTCGGCAAGGCTTTCTGGGCGGAGGGGAGGGGGTGCGGAGGGGACCCCAGCTCCGCCGCAGCTCGCACAGGCCTTTCATCCGGCTGCTCCCACATGTGAAAGGACACAGAACAGAGATTGTCGGAAGGCCTGACTTGTGGGGGGAAGGGGTCTTGAAATTCAAAGCCGAGGCCCTCGTGTGCTCTGCACCGTGGCAGCTCATCCGTGCTCCCTCTTCGCAGCAACGCCCGCGCGCGAGCCCGTGTGCTCCTGCGTTCCCGCCTGGCGGAGGCATCGGTTAGCAATGAGTGGAGACCGGGTGGCAGAGGCGGGGCTGGAGGTGGGGACCGGAGGGAGGTCTACCAAAACCAGGTGTGTTTGCTCACACACGTAAACCACAGGCCTCCTGGAAGCAGGCACCTCCCAAGGAGCCCCTCCGTCTTGACGTGGTATCAGGAGCATGTGATTGAAGGATTGAAGACTTGACTTCTTCTCAGTGGCCCTCAGGGTCCTCATTCCTAACATAGGAGGGGCTCAGGCAAGCAGAAATATCAGGGGCTTTCCCCGGGCTGCTTTCCTGTGTCCAGAAGGGAGATACTCGCCAGGCTTGCTGTGAGAGTGTGCTGGTTCTCACACAGGACAGGGAGCACCGTAGAACTCTCCAGGGTCCCTGGCCCACGAGGAAGGAGGCTGGGTCCTCTCTGGTCTCCTGAAGGTTGAGGAGGCCCTTTGGAAAGGCTCGCTCCTGCCCATCGGGGAGTATCCAGCTCTACACCTTCACACCTGAGGCCTCCAGACCTGATGCCTGATTTCCCATGATTCCCATCAAACTTAGTAGATTCTTTCAAGGTCATGACCTCCAAAGAAACGAGGAGGTAAGAAGAGTACCAGGGAGGCCTCAAGGCCAGAACTCAGAGTGACTAAAGTATATTTCTGGAAGGCTGGACAGATACAGGTGGTCTCATATAGAGAAATTTTTAGTTTTTCTTTTTAGCAAGTCACCCTCTTAGGAAAAGTTATTGGGGGTGGACAAGGAGCTCTGGAGGCCCTTGAATGTCCCTTCAGAACAGGGAAAGGGAGAATAAAGTGTCTTCCCCGATTCCTTCTTCCTTCTGTGGGCCTGAGGAGTAAGGGTCCTCCTGTGGCAGGGCTCATGGCCAGTGCTGAGGCCCTGCACCGGTTCCCACCCATGAGGACAATCAATAAACCACCTCACCTTGGACTCCCTGTGCTCTCATGCTCTGGGGACTACGTGATAAGAGATTCTAGCCAGTATTTCTATTTTTCAGACCCTCCATTGGCTTGGAGCAGTAGGTAGGTGGCAGATAGGAGGAAAAGGAAGAGGAGCGGTGTAAGATGAGAGGAGGGGTTTGTGGTCTGGAAGTCTTCTATACCCATCTCAGAATAAGGGGCTCGATCCTCCAGAGGTAGATTACACTCAGGGAGGGGCTGAAATAGGACACAGGGTAGGTGTCCCTGATGTAGGCCCCGTGAGGGCTGCAAGGGGCTGTGTCTGCAACCCATGTGTGTCTAGGGCCAACCTCGACTATGCATTGTATGTACAGTTAAGGGGTCATCTTTGGTGAGCAAGTCAGATGTCTTGTACTCCCATTATAAACTCTGCAAGCTGGGCCATCACTGACCCACTGTGTGACCCTGGGAATTAGCCTCTGAGTCTCCAAGTATTTTGCATATCTGTAAATTGGGAATTCCACTGCCCAGGCCCCTCAGCAGCCTTGGGGATTAATGAAAGCCTTGTTCACAAATGTCTTGGAATCCATAAAGGTTTAGATCGATAATTAACAAGAAAGAGAAGGCATAAACATTTCATATATATATCAACTCCCAGATCTATAACAGCCAATAAGTCTAAAAACTGAGTGGCCACAATTTCCCTCAGTGACAGGCAGCCCATGCACTTTCAAAAGTAATTCTACAATAAACATAAATTACCACTTGGGGAAACCTTCCCTGTATGCCATGACTATAGATTTATTAAGTGAAAATGAAACTTTTAAATAAATATCTGGAACAAAAATGTATTTCCCAATCTAATCGGGCCACAGAGGCAAGAGTTTTTAAAGTGCTCTGTATCCTGTACAGTATAAAGCTGAGCACATTTTCTTAGAAGTCACTTGGCCGAGTCAGTCACTGCCACACAATCTCCCTCCCTGTCAAAATACCTGGATCTTCCCGATCTCAGCCAAGAGCATCAAGGGTGCATGAGGCCCCAAGGATCTTTTCCAACCCCTCAGGGAAGCAGATTCTGAGGCATCTTGATTCCCTGAGAAGATCATGATTTGAGAAGATCACCATTTGATTCTGAACCAGCCGACATCATTTATTCACCCTCCCAATGCCACGTTCCTGCCACAGCGTCCTCCCCTGAAGGGCCGAATATTCCAGTTTGATTAGTTATGTTGACTAAGTAATCCTTGCAAGAGACCAATGGGACCCAAAATATAAGATGCAAGGAATACACGAAAAGGCTGGCCAGCCCCACCAATGCTTGGTGGCACTTTCCGTGGCCTCAGTACACTACTGGTCTCTCCAGCTGTCCTTCTGGTCCTTCCCCGTCCTGGAGCTTCCTGACTCTGGGTCTGGGCCCTTGAATACATTCAGTCAATCCTAGTCTCTGCTACCCTTTTGACAAAGAAGGATGTGAGGACTCAGGCCTAAGCTGATCGCCATCTGGTGTTCTGGTGTTCCCCGTTAGCAAGAATTTGTTCCTAAATGAGCAGGAAACATACTTTAAAGTAATGAGATGTAAGAGGACATTTTCCAAGGGCTTTTGGTGAAATTTTCCTTGATCAAAAAACAAACAAACAAAACAAAACAAAACAAAAAAACCAAAACCAAAACCAAAAAACCACCACCACCACCAAACACACACATAAAAAACCTCAGGAAGAGTTGTTCTCTTCTGTTGGCAAAAAATGAGGAAGGATTGCTATTGGTAGACATCTGGTGATAGCAAAGAGACAACCTTAGGACAAAACTGATCCTGCGGAAGGGAGAACAGGGATGAAAAAGAAAGAGGTTTTTGATGACCTCAGAAAGGACTAGGCTAATTCCTTTTTCCCTTAGGAAGTTCACGTTCTAACATGAGTGTCAAGAGCTGTAAGAGTTGGGATATCTCAGATCGCTGATGCTCCCAGCCTATTTCTGGAGGGGATATCAGGGTTGGAAACAGTGCAGGTTGCATTATATTACTGGACACAATTGCTGCAGTTAATGTACTTACACAGTATTTAGTCAAGCATTTTCCATTAATGTTCTTGAGGAATATTGATTTGTAATTTTATTCCTTTGTAATGTCTTTGTAGGTTTTGGTTTTAGGATTATGCTGGCAGTGTAAAGTGATTTGGAAAGTATTTGTCGGGCGCCTGGGTGGCTCAGTGGGTTAATGCCTCTGCTTTCGGCTCAGGTCATGATCTCAGGGTCCTGGGATCGAGGCCCGCATCGGGCTCCCTGCTCAGCGGGGAGCCTGCTTCCCCCTCTCTCTCTCTGCCTGCCTCTCTGCCTCCTTGTGATCTCTCTCCCTCTGTGAAATAAATAAATAAAACCTTTAAAATAAATAAATAAATAAATAAATAAATAAATAAATAAATAAAAGAAAGTATTTGTCTCCATGTATTTTTTTCTTTAAAAGTTTCTATAAAATTAGTGTTTTATACTCCTTAAATGTTTGATAGAATTCACCAGTAAAATTATGTGGTATTTTATTGTGCAAAGATTTTTGATTTAAAAAAAACAATTTCTTTATAAAGTGCTATTCAGATTTTATTTTATCTTGTGCAATTTCAGTAAGTTATATATTTTTTAAGATGCATCTATTTCACCAAAAATGTTTAATTTGGTGGTATAAAGTTTGTCATCATATTATTTTATTATCCATTTCATATCTGTAGGGTCCACAGATATAGCATCTTTCATTCACAATATTAGTGGTTTGTATTCTTCTTTATTCTTTTCTCAATATGATCAGTCTAAGTATTTCTCAATTTTGTTGAATTTTTTTCCTTTAAGTAACTAAACGACATTTCTTAGTTTGCTTTTTTTTCTGTTTTAAAGTTAATTGATTTGTTGCTTTTATCCATATTTGCATCTTCCTTTTACTTGGATTTACTTTGCTTTTGTTTCTAACTTCTTAGAGTAGAACCTTAAGTCATTGATTTTAGATCTTACTTTAAATCTATCTATAAACGTTAAAGCTGTATGTTTTCCTCTAAACACTGATTTAGCTGAATGCCAGTTTGAATATTTTGCATTTTTATTACCATTGAGTTTAAAATATTTTGTTATTTCATTGTCCTATTTTTTTTGACTAACGTTATTTAAATATGTGCTATTTACTTTCTAAGTAGTTGGACTCTTTAAAAGATGTTTTATTCATAATGATTCCTAATTTCATTTCATTATGGGCAGAGAACATACTTGTTGTGATTTCAAACCTTTTGAATATGTAGGATCTTGTTTTGTGGCCCAGTATACGATCTATCTTGGTGAACATCTTATATGTATTTGAAAAGGATATGTATTCTCCTATTGTCAGTGGTAATGTTCTACAAATAATAACTACATCAATGGTATGAGCAATACATTACTTTTATCTAGTTATTAACAATATGTATAATATATGATATTTATATAATATATTATAATTAGAATATAATATAAATCATATATATAAATATATAAAATATATATTTATACAATATTTAATATATGTTACTTATCTAGTTATTAAACTGTGATTATGAAATTGTCTATTTCTCTCTCTTTTTCAAATATATCTCTCCATTTATTTAGATCTTCTTTATTTTTTTTGTTTTTTTTTTAAGATTTTATTTATTTAGGGCGCCTGGGTGGCTCAGAGGGTTAAAGCCGCTGCCTTCGGCTCAGGTCATGATCCCAGGGTCCTGGGATCGAGGCCCACATCGGGCTCTCTGCTCAGTGGGGAGCCTGCTTCCTCCTCTCTCCTCTCTCTCTGCCTGCCTCTCTGCCTACTTGTAATCTCTCTCTCTGTGTCACATGAATAAATAAAATCTTAAAAAAAAAAAGATTTTATTTATTTATTTGAGGTAGAGCGAGAGTGAGTGAGAGAAAGAGCGAGAGAGAGGGTCAGAGGGAGAGGGAGAAGCAGGCTCTCCACTGAGCAGGGAGCCTGATGTAGGGCTCAATCCCGGGGTCCTGGGGTCATGACCTTAGCAGTTGGCAGACACTTCATGGACTGAGCCACCCAGGTGCCCCTTCTTTGGTTTCTTTTAAATAATAATGTGTGGTTTGAGCATACAAATGCTGTACATATTTTGTTAGATTTACATCTAAGTAATGTCTTTAGTGATTGTAAATGACATTTTAAATTTAAGTTTCCATGCGTTCATTACTTATATGTAGAAGTACAACTGATTTTGAATGCTGGTATCATATTCTGTGACCTTGCCAAACTCACTGATTAGTTGTAGAGTTTTTTTCTATAGATTCCCTGGATTTTCTTCTATTTCTCTTTTTAATTATGCCAGTTTTTTGCTTTATGTGTTTTGAAGCTCTTTTATTAGCCACATAGATGTTTGTAGTCATCATGAATACCTGAAGAATTGATTCTATTATTATCTGGTTTTACTCCTTTTCTCCAATAATACTCTATTTTGAAATCTATTTTATTTGATAATAGTACAGATATCTTTGTCTTCTTATGCATACTGTATTCCAAGTGTATATTTTTCCATTCCTCCACTTTCAAACTATCTCTCTTTATATTTTTTATTAGTTATCTATTTTATTATTATTATTTTTTTGAGAGAGAGAGAGAAGTTGGGAAGGGGCAGAGGGAGAGGAAGAGAGAGTGGCAGGTGGACTTCACACCCAGCACAGAGCCTGACATGGGCTGGATCTCACGTACCCTGAGATCATGACCTGAGCTGAAATCAAGTCGGATGCCTAACCAACTGACCCACCTAGGCATCCCTCAAGTTATCTCTCTTTATATTTGATGTGAGGCTTACATTTTGCTTTCATGTGTAAAATTTTCATCAGTTTTTGTTTTAATCCATTCTGACAGTTTTCTGCCTTCTGCTTAGAGTGTTTTGTTCATTAGCATTTAACACTATTATCAAAGTTTGATGTAAGTCTACCATTGTATTATTTATCTTCTGCTTATTTCAATTTTTTTGTTTGTTTTTTAATTCTGTTACTCCATCCTGCCTTTTCTTTTGAATGATTTGATTATAGGTTTTTTTTAATTTATTTCATTTTATTTTATTTATTTTATTATTTTTTATTTAAATTTGATTAGCCCACATATAATACATCATTAGTTTTGGGTTTTTTTTTAATTACTCTATTTTTTCAGTGATTGAAGATTCATTGTTTATACACCACACCCAGTGCTCCATGCAGTACGTGCCCTCCTTAATACCCACCACCAGGCTCACCCATCCCCCCTCCCCCCTCCCCTCCATAAACCTCAGTTTGTTTCTCAGAGTCCACAGTCTCTCATGGTTCGTCTCCCCCTCCAATTTACCCCAATTCACTTTTCCTTTCCTTCTCCTAAAGTCCTCCATTTTATTCCTTATGTTCCACAAGTAAGTGAAACCATATGATAATTGACTTTCTCTGCTTGACTTATTTCAAAGCAACTTCTTTCAAGACATGTTTCCAGTGGCGCCTGGGTGGCTCAGTGGGTTAAGCCTCTGCCTTTGGCTCAGGTCATGATCTCAGGGTCCTGGAATTGAGCCTCGAATCGGGCTCTCTGCTCAGTAGGGAGCCTGCTTCTCCCTCTCTCTCTCCCTGCCTCTCTGCCTTCTTGTGATCTCTCTCTCTCTCTCTGTCAAATAAATAAATAATCTTAAAAAAAATATCTCCAAAGGCAAAAGAAACAAAAGTGAAAATGAACTTTTGGGACTTCATCAAGATAAAAAGCTTCTGCACAGCAAAGGAAACAGTCAACAAAACAAAGAGGCAACCCACAGAATGGGAGAAGTATTCTCAAATGACACTACAGACAAAGGGCTGATATCCAAGATTTATAAAAAAACTTCTCAAGCTCAATGCCCAAAAAACAGATGATCATGTCAAAAAATGGGCAGAAGACATGAACAGTCACTTCTCCAAAGAAGACATACAAATGGCTAATGGCTAACAGACACATGAAAACATGTTCATCATCACTAGCCATCAGGGAAGTTCAAATCAAAACCACATTGATTATAGGTTTTTAAAAATTTCATCTTAATGTATCCAATGGCTTTTTAGCCTTACCTTTTGCATATTTATTAGTGGCTTATTAAGGGCTCTAGGATTTAAAATACACACCATTTAACTTTTCCCAGTCTAATTAGACTATTTTTGATATATCTTATATATATTACATCTGCATGTATTATAAATGCCACATTACAATGTTATAATTTTGTTTTAACCTGTTCTGCATTTCCTAAATAATTAAAAGAAAAATTATCTTTTTATATAAGTGAAGATATTTACCATTTCCAATGGTAGTCATTTCTTCTTGAATATCTGAGTTTCTATCTACTTTCATTTCCCTTCTATCTAACATACTTTCTCTATATTCTCTTAGGTTTATTTTATTTTATTTTATTTTATTTTCCTGAAACTGCCTTTATTTACCTTTCATTCTTGAAGGAGATCTTTCCTGAGTATAGAATTATGGGTTGGCAGTTTCCCACCCACCTCCGGAAACTTTAAATGCTGTTCCTTTGTCTTCTGGTCTCCGTATATTTGAATGAAGTCACTAAGTTCCTTTATATCAGTTGTGACTTTTTGTTTTTATATTCTTTTGTAATTACCTCATTAGTTTTCAGCAATTTTACTATGATTTGCTTAGGTATGGTTTTCTTAATATTTACTGCACTTGATTTTTGCTGCATTTCATGATTCTATAAATTTATGTCCTTCACCAAATTTGTAAAAAATGAGTTCATTGTTTCCTCAAATATTTTCTTCTGCCCATATTCTCTTTCCTCATCTTTGGAGACTCCAGTTACCCATATATTTGGCCTTTTGACATTACTCCACGTGTCCTAGAAATTGTCCTTCCCTAACTTTTATTTTAGTTGTTCTTTAAATTGGGTAATTCTATTAATCTGTCTTCAGTTTCATTGACTTTTTCCTTTTTCATCTCCATTCCACTTTTTTTAGTTAGGGTTCTCTATAGAAACAGAATCAATGTTATGTTTGTGTGTAGATAGATAGATAGATAGATTTATTTATTTATTTATTTTAAGGAATTGGTCTCAACCTTGTGGAGGCTGGCAAGTACAAGACCTACTAAGTGGCTGAGTGGGCTGGCAGGCTAGACACCCAGGTAAGAGCTAGTGTTGCAGTTCAAGATTGAAGATCATCAAGCAAGACTATCAAGCAAGCCATCCTTCTTGTTGGGGGGAGTTCAGTGTTTGTTTTATTAAGACCTTCGGCTAATTGGATGAGTCCTGCTCACATTATGGAAGGTAATCAGCTTTACACAACCTTACTGATTTATATGTTATTTTCATCCTAAAAACACCCTTATAGAAACATCTAGAATAAAGTTTTGACCAAATATCTGGGCACTGTAATCCAGCCACATTAATATGTAATATTAACTATCACACTACTCTTATGCCTGGCTAGTGAAATTTTTATTTTAGATATTGTAATTGTTAAACGTAGGAATTTCTGTTTTGTTCTTTGTATAGTTTCTATTTCACTGATGATATTTTCTATCTTTTCATTTACTGTAAGCATTTTAAAATATCTTATGAGGCATTATTATAGTAGTGGGTTTAGAATCCCTGTGGGGTCATTACACCACCCTTGTCATCTCAGGGCTCATTTTCATTGATAGTTTTTTCTCTTGAAGTTGAACCACATTTTCTTGATTCTTCGTGTCACATAATTTTGGATCACATCCTGAGTATTGTGCATGCTATATTATGGATTTTTAAATATCCTTCCAAAAAATCTCAATTTTTTTATTTCGTCAGAGAATGAACTTGGTTTGAAGGAGACCGCGAACTCTTATCTTTTGGGAGACATGTTTAAATCTCGGTTCCTTCCCCTTTTAGCTCAGACACACACAGGTACATGAATTAGGGACTGACCAGATATGGGCAGAACACAAACACCAAATTTGTAACTACTTCTCTTTGGCCCTCTTCTTTTTAGAAATTCCCCTTCACTTCTCAACTCTCTTGTTGTTCAAGTTTTTTTTCCCTCTAGTTCCTCTAGTTTCAGGCCAGAAAGACTTGAGACATTCACTAGGGTTTACCCTCTGGCTAAAAGCTGTGATAACAGGGAATGCACACAGTGTCATTCCTTTTTGCAAGTGCTAATTTGTCTCCAGAATATTGCTACTTTTGTTCTGCTCCAGTAATTGTAGGTGTTTGTTTTACTTGCTATTGTGTGTTGCCCAGAATTTATAGTTTTATTTGCACGAGGGACCAGTCTAGTAGGAGCTGCTAAATTATACTGGCAGCAAGCATCACCATATCTTATTTTTGAAAGATATTTTTGTTGTATATATGTTGACTAAAAGGATTTAAAAAAAAAATTCAGCACTTTCAAGATATTGTCACTTTGTCATCTGACTTCCATGGTTTCTGTCTTGTTATTACTCTTATTACTATTACACTATTTGTATTGTGTTTTTTTCCTCCTGTGGGTATTTTTAATATTTCTTCTTTGTCTTTAATTTTATAAATTTGAGTGTGACATTCCTAGGTGATTTTTTTGTTATTTTTTATTTTACTTGGAATTAACTGAACTCCTTGTATCTGTGGATTAATTTCTTTTACCCATTTGAAAAATTCTCAGCCAACCTAACCTCAAACATTTACTCTCCTTATTTCCTCTTTCTTTTTTCCTGGGACTCTGGTTTCAAGGATGTGAGATTATTTGTTTTTTATCCTCTAGATTTTGGATGTTCTGGTCAATTTTTTTTTTTATTATTTCTTTTTCTCTTCCTTCTTCTCTTCCTCTTCTTCCTTTTTCATATAGTATCAAGTGACCTGTCTTCAAATTCACTGATCCTTTCTTTGTTTTTTGTAGTCTGGATTCCTCATTTTTCATGTAGCAATTTTCATGGAATCATACAATATAGTCTCCTTTCTTTTAGCATAACAGATTTGAAGTTAACCACGTTATTGCACATATCAGCTTGTCCACTCGTTTTTATTGTAGAATACTATTCAATCATATGGGTATACCATACGTTTGTTTATTCATACCAGATGATAAACATTTGAGATGTTGCCAGTTCTTGGCAGTTTTGAATAAAGTCTCTGTAAACATTCACACAGGGTTTTTATATAAACATAAGTTGTAATTTCTCTTGAGTAAATATCTAGGAATGGAATGGCTGAGTCATATGGTTGTATGATAGTCAACTTTGTAAGAAACTAAAATTGTTTCCAAAGTTGTATGACTTTACATTCCCACTAGCAATGAATTAGAGTTCTGGTTACTATAAAATCTTACCTTTACTTGGTATTGTCAGGAAAAAAAAATACACACACACACGCACACGCACATACACACACACACATATATAAAACCATTATTGTTGTTACGTAGGTTTTTTGGAGTTTTTATTTGCTCTAATGACATATGAATGCAGAGCAACTTTTCATATGCTTATTTTTCACCGTTTCTTTTGTAAATGAAAAAAACTATCCTAGGGTCATAAAATGAACTGAGAAATGTTCTCTCATTTTCAATTTTTAAAAAAGATTTTATTTATTTTTTGAAAGAGAGACAGAGAGACAGAGAGCATGAGTCGGGAGTAGTAGGGGAAGAGGGAGAAGCAGATTCCCTGATGAGAAGGGAGCCTCACCTGGAGCTCGAACCTCAGGACCCTGAGATCATGACCTGAGCTGAGTCGCTTAGCTGACAGCCACCCAGGCACCCCCCATTTTTTATTTTCTTGAACAGTTTGTGTAAAACTGGCATTTCGCCCTTAAACGTTTGATAGACTTCACTATTGAAACCAACTGGGTCTGGAATATTTGCATGTGTGTGTAGGCGTGTGTGTGGGAGGGGTGGTTGTAGGGAAGGTTTCTTAACTACAACTTTATTTATTTAATAAATATAGGAATATTTAGATTAGCTACTTTTTCTTTGCTGAGTTTAATAGATATTTTTCAAGGAATTTGCCTATTTTATATAATGTATAGTATATATATGTGTGTGTATATATATGTATATATATATATATATAATTGACAGTATTATCCTTTTAATCTATAAGCTCTCTAGCCATGTCTCTCTTTTATTACTGAAATTGGTGATCTGTTTTTTTTTTCTTTGTCAAATCTGGACAGAGATTGTTGAATTTTATTGATTATTTCAATAAACCATATTTTGATTTCATTGAGTTTTCATTGCTTTGATTTTCTGATATCAAAATTTCATCAGATTTTGCAGAGTGTGTATGTGTAATTTAATAGTTGTCTTTTGTAATAGTTGTCATACTTGAGTTTGAGTGTATTTTTTTCTTTTTAAATCCTTGTTGAAATAGTGACTCCAAAATTCTTATAGTGAAGGCCTGTAACTGTTAAACTATTTTGTATTTTGTGTAAATGTGCATGCCTTTTTGTTCCCGTTCCAAAATATACTTTTGTATATAAAATTCCAGATTTGGCTATCTTCTCACAGCATTTTGAATATTTTAACCTACTATTTTCTGCCTCCTGTCACTCTGTTGTTAAGTCTGCTTTAGGTCCTCCTGTTGAAATGGGGTAGCCTTTTTTCTCCAGTTGCTTTTATCATTTTTATTCTTATTTTTTATGATATCTGCATGTGGTTATTTTTGTTTTTTTTTTTGTTATTGAGTTAAAATGTTAGTCTGCAAACTCATGTGTTCCTTCAATTCTATAAAATTTTGTCTATTTTCTTACTCTTCTGTCTTCTCTTTATTTAAGATACACATCGGACAATTTTTGAAACTCTATAGTTTTTACGTCTCTTAATTGATACCCTAGTTAAACTCCTTTGCACTACTTTCCAGTTCCTCTTTTGCCGAATCAAGTCTGTATAGTATTAGGTCTTTCTTATCTAAGTGACTCTGTTTTTCACTTCCTGTTCTTGTTCAATTTCTGCCCACTTATGTTTCATATTTTTCTATTTGTTTTCATAGAAATCATTCCTTTATCTCTTTGATGTTCCTACACAAATTTATTTTGTGATTTTTCTTGAGCTGTTCTATAAAATTAATTTCATATAAAGAGAACAGCTTTTCAGTCTGCTAGTATTTGGCTGGCTTTCTTACCACAACATATACTTGTGTCTTTGACGTTTCGTCTTAGATGAACTTGAAAGCTTACTCCCCCCTCTGTATGTATCCTTCTTATCCTATGAAGTTCAAAGGTGCCATGCTGTCTCGTAGCTCTACTGAGACCACAGATGAGCTCTGTTTCTAAGGCCCTTCTGCCTTCCTTCCCTGTGGCACTTTTGTGGACGTGACAGACCCTGTTGCTGAGTCAGCAGGTAGCTCGGTTCCTTTTCTGGCACTTGGGCTCTCCTGTACCCCTTGTCCTATGAACCTGAGCTCCAGGCAGAATTAACCTCAGCTTCTTTTGGCCTCACGTCATGGCTGGGAGCTGCCCCTACAGTACTTTACTCCAGGTGCAGACGGGAGCTTTAATCTCCCAGCTCACAAGGAACACTTTTAATACGTTCTGCCCCATGGATTACTGGTCACCACTGCTTTGGTTTGGATCATGACCCAGAAGTCTTGTGGCTTCAGCTCTGCTCACTGCTTTGCATTTAAGTTCTATTTCAGTCTATGGTGATGTTTGTGAAGTTTTTGAGCCCAACTCTCTCTTTCGGATTTCTCTTTTTATGCTTAATTTATCATTGTTGTGTCTTTAAAGCTGACAGAGGGTACTAGACATACACTTAATGTCATCTCTATCAGAAGTCTTCTTGTCTTTTTGTAAGTACAGGTCTGAGACTCAAGGGGGAACTGTCTGGTCTAAGGACTTAGAATGGGCTTGTCCCAGAGCCTGAGCGGGTCCTCAGGTCTCCCACCTCCAGGCCCTGGGACCTTTTCACTGTCCTCAGGGGCTCAGAAACTGTGCCGAAGGGCAGGTCTCAGCACTGAGCTGCTTCCTGCTTTCTTGTAGGCAAGGACTAGGAGGTGGCCACTGGGGAGAATCCCCTGACATCTCCTGAGAAGGTAGAGAAGGTGTTTAACAGATTTCATCACCCCCAAAATTCTTACCTGACTGAAAACCTTTTCTTTCAGCCAGCTGTCACAGTCTGAGGGAAGCACACCACAGTGCGTGATGCCACATGTAGCCGATGACCTTCGCGTTCACCACAACTGAAGCCCTAGAAACGGTGTTTTCCCTTTGGAGGCAATGTAGCTTCCTTATAAAGAAGAGATATAAAGGAAAAGTATTGATTTTCAATTCAAAATAGGCAAACATTTAATTGTGTGCTGCACAAATATAATACAATTATCAGTTGAAAAATGTCACTCAGCTGAAGAAAGAAAGTGTTCCACATTGTGTGTGGTATGTGTATGCATAGGACAAAAAAAGTAAAACCTGCCTGCGGAGAACTGTCACCTGATCGGACACCCATTCCGCACAATATTGCGGAGCTGTGTGATGAAGGGCTGTCTGATGACACTATTTTACGACTCAGAAGTCCGTAAAGAGAAAGCTTTCAAGCAAATTCCCAATTGAAATCCAGATTTTAAAATTCAAATTAGAAGGTAGGTATTTTTCCTCCTTTTCATTACTTTAAAAATTAGCTAGAAAATACTTCTGGTCTCTCTGGGCCTCGCACATGCACTGCAGGTTGAAAATGACTCAAGATCCTCCTCACCTTCTGGCCGGGCTGCCGCAATGCCCTGGGACCTCTTACTTCTGCAGCTACGTGCTTGTTGCATGTCCGGGGGCTCCTTTCTCCCTCATGTCTAGAATTCAGAGCTCCAGATGGAACCCGACACACTCAGCAAGCTACTTTTCCTTGCAAACCATGCATTGGGAGATGATTCAAGTTCCGTGCACTGCACCGTTCAGGATCTCTCACCACCCAGCTGTGGTATGAGTGGGTATTCAGCCGACCGAATGCCGGAAGGAAGGTACCTGCAGATAAAGGGCAGCCACAAGTCTCAGAAGATTGTCATTACTGAGCACAGCTCCAGGAAGGGGGTATTTCCCTTGCTATGTCCTAAGATTAGCGTGTGTAGCAATTGACCCGTGTGAATCGGCCAAGTGGGGGGTGTTTAAAGGATCAAGTCAGTGTTTGTCTAATGCTTTGAAGATAAAGGTGAAGACAATAGGGCAAATTCCTATTCTTGCAAATGATCTAATAATTACTGTAATAATTATCCTCATCCAACCATAGACCAACAATAGATATATTTCAGAACATTGAAGTTAATGAAGTATTGTGCGTCCCTCAGCGGCGATTGGGCTCATTGTGAGTCATAGTGCAGATCAAATAACCACGAACCACACAGTCCCTCTGCTCACTCACCAGGGCTCATGTTGAGCTCCCTCTCTCACACCTTGCAATCAAATAATGTACAATAGCAAATATACTCCAGGAGCTGGAGGGAGGCCAGGGAGGCGAGAGAGCGGCCTCGCTCCCAGGTTCTCTGGCTCTGCCATGTCAAACGGTAAGTGAGTATCTCCAATGAACCAGCTAATATCTTTGTGTTGAACTGACAGGCTGTTTTGACATTATTAGACACAGCCAAACAAAGGATGAAAACCAAGTGGTAGCCACGTTTCACAGTTCCGGGTTATAGGCACAAAGCAATCCAACACACCTGCCAGAAAGCCTGAAATGTGGGCTTTCATCCTGGCATTGTTCAGGGTCCGTACCAACCCTCCCCTCGTTTATGAAGTTTTTCCGGCTAAAGTAATTATGGGACGAGTCCCAGCCCTGTCCGAATCACAGAGTGAGACTCCTGTTCTGCCTCAGCCCTCACAGACAGGTGCTTAACCTGTTTAAGCGCAGATGGCAATGGGCCATCATAGTCAGGAAGGTACAAGAGAATGATGGGGGGATTCCTAGGCATAGAACACGCTAGAACTTAGAGCCCAGGCCTGCAGGTGGGAAGAGAGGATCAAATATCAGGAGGTTTAATGCTCTGCGTTCAACCTAGTTTTCACATTCCAGAACTTGAAAGCCTTGACACTTACAGGTTAAACAGAGTTTTGGGGCAGACAAGGTGGTACATGATGGGAAGTAAATTTTGAAAACTTGATGATGTAGCAATGGGTCCAAAAGAGTTTTGAATCAGTTCAGAGATAATAAGTCTATCATGTATGAGAAAAGAAGCTGTTGTGTTCAGGTATCCACCCTTAATCAAGTTCTCCACCAATGGACCTCTTGATATCCTGATTAGAGAAAGAATCCAGGGCTGGAAGGCTGGTGGTCCTGGTGGCATGTGTCTCTTCTCTGATGTGGCAGGAAAATTCAGGTTTGGGCTGTATCAGCTCTTTCTGAGACACAGGGTCCTGCCCTTCCTCTGCCTCCAGCCGGTCTGGGACATTCTTATTGGAATACAAGTATGTGTCTTGCTTCAAGCACCTCTCCATTGACTGTAGGTCATCATTAAACAGTCAAACAAATGATCAGTGAACTTTAAAAATTAAGTGACTAACGGGGCCTTAAAGATACAAGGAAAGAGGAAAACAGTGATAATTTTCCCAAAGTTTAGCCAGACCTGAATAAAATCTCATCTGTGTCACCTAGAGCAAGTCACATAGGACTTCCTCCAGAGTTAAAAAAGAAAACAACAACACTCTAACAATACTCATGTTAACTTTAACTATAGAGTTAACATGAAGGTAGAAGGAGATGATCTTTCAATTTACAAGTTTTGCTTTTGGTGTATTGTTTGAAAATGTCTTTCTATGCACGGATGATGAAGACGGTCTTCTACTTTGTTAGCAGTTTAAAGTTTTTGCCTTTTTATATTTGGGTTTCTTTTTTGGTGCGATTTAAACAAGTTCATTATTTTTGTCCCTTTATGGATAGCCTATTATACTAATGCCTTTCATAAAAGAGACTGTCTTTCCCTAGTGATTTATAATGTGATTTTTGTTATAATGCAAGACACCATTAATGTGCAAGTTTGCTTCTGGGCTCTCTCTATTGTTCACTTGTTTCTTTTCTTTTATGCAAATATATCACTTTTATTATTTCTCTAGCTCTAAAGTTTGTCTTGATTTCTGGGAGGAGAAATTCTTCCCCCTCCTTTTCTTGACCTGCCTCCTTCTCCTTTCTCTTCCAAAGACATTTGACTCTTCTTAGATTTCCCTGTTCTCCTCTGTATTTTAGAAGTGATTTGAAAGATCCCATCTCATAAAAATCTTGTTGGAATTTTGATATGAACCCCTTTGATATGCAGATTAATTTGAGGGAGAATTGGTATTTTTACAAGATTGCATTTTCCAAAAGTGAACATTGTATTTTCATGTATTTTATCCTGATTGGCTTAAGGTCCTTCAAGGAATTTTAAATTATTTCTTTGTATATATTTCACATATTTTCTTTGCCAGACTGATTTCCAGGATCTTTAATAATCACATTTTGATTGGTTCCTGTCAGCTGATGGAAAAAATATTAATGTATATTTGCTGATCTTGTGTTCAACACACTTGCTTGTATAAATCACTATCTCAGCTAGAAACAGATGGAACACTCAGGTTAATTTGAGAAGAGTTTAGTGAAGGGCCTATTTACAGAGGTGTGGTCAGGGTATATAAAATCACCATGGAAAATACAGCAGCCTGGGGAGAGTAATAGTCAGACCCCCTGAAGGGTCAGAGGAGGGAGGAATGCCCGGAACAGGACACAGGGAGGTCCCCAGAAGAGGTCTGCCTGACAAGTTAGGACATTTGTTGTGGGGATCCACTGGCTAGCAGCAGCTACACAGAGTTGGGCCAATAGTAGCCTGACTTTACTTTCCTCTGATAGATCTCCTGCCTTGCCTCTGCTCTCCCTCTCACCACTTGTCAGATCTGTCTGAAGCTCATAAAAGTTAGTGCCAAAGAGCACAGAGAGAGTGGGGAAGGGTATGGATGGGTGTGAAAGTACAACTGGAAGACAACCCCCATGTTGTGGACTTCGGTTAGTTTTAATACTTTGTCAGTCCTCTTGTATTTTCCAGATAGACATCTATGACATCATCAGACATTTTTCTCTATTGATCCTTAAACACTTTGTTTTTCTTATCTTATTTCACTGTCTAGGTCCTCCAATGTAATGTGACCTAAAGATTGCGACAGTGAGTTGGTTTGTCTTGTTCCTGATTTGAATGAGATTGGTTCTAAAATTTTACCAGCAAGTAGGCTGTGTGCTTTAGTATGGATTTTTTTCTTTACATGTTTTTTTTTTTTAGCAAGTTAAGTTGGCTACTTTCTGATCCTAGGTAAGTGTTCCCTGTTGTTTTTAAAAAAATCATGAGCCAATTGTTATATTTTAAGAGACACATTTCCATACTCCTGTTAAACATATTTCTCACTGTGTTAATGTGGTAAATTCCATTATTATGTTTTTATGTATGTGTATGTGAAAAAACACTCTTGCCTGTTTGGAATAAATTCTACCTGGTTATGATACATTTAAAAAATGTATACTTCAATTTTTGATATGTTAATATTTTGTTTAGGAGAGTCACATCTATATTCATAAGTGAGATTGCCTGTAACTTTCATAATTATCCTGTTTTCAAATTAAATTTATACTAGCCAAATGAAATAAGATGCATATGTTTTCTTTTCTTTATTCTTGTAAATTTTGAGTAAAATAAGAATTAGCTGTTTTTTGAAGGTTTGATAAAACTTTTTGATATGGTATCTTGGTTTGAAGGGCTGTATGTTTTTGACTATTTATGCCATTTGTTTAATAGTTACGCATGAATTTTGGATTTGATATATTTTGAGTCCATTAACATTTTACTGTATTTTTCAAATTATCGATGCAAAATTATGCTGAATATACTTTTGTAATGTCATTTAAATTTTATGTATAGTTATGACATAATTTACATTCGTGATATTGCTTGTATATATCTGCTTGATTTCTTTTACTCATTTTTCCATGATTAACCTTATCAGAAGTTCTTTCATTCATTCCCTCTGTCCTTTTTTATAGCTTTCCTGCTTTTTGCTATTTCAATTATCTCTCAGTTATGAATCATCTCAATAATTTTCTTTGTTTTATTTTATAAATTTTCCTCTTACCTCTACTTTATTTTTTACCTCTACTTTTGACTTTTCAACAGCATCTCTGGATTACTCCTTTCTTTTTAAGCTTAAAACCTATATAATTCGTTTTGATATTAATTTTTTTCTAATACATAATTCTATAAGACTTCACATTTTCCTCTGAGAACTTCTGAGATGCCAGATGCCCGATAGAAATAGTTATATAACCATGACTACAGCTCTCATGGCTGGTGTTTGGAGATCTATATTGCTTTCACTGTAATTCAGTTCTAAGTGTTTAAATTTCTATTATGATATTTTTCAGCAATATCGTGTTCTCAATTTGCCAGGGTATTTTCTTTTCTCTTTTTCCTCCTTCCTTGCTTTTATTCTCTAGATTATTATTTTTTTTCTATTTCTTCCTCTAGAGGGTTGAAAATTATACATTTTATTGCTATTCTTTTGGTGCTACTCTAAAATTTCTTACCATTCATACTTCAGTTAACAGAGTCCAATATTAATCAATATCCTTATCTTCCTTCTGAACCTCTTTCTCGTGGGCATTTCAAAATTTAATCTACTTTGCACTGAATCTCTCCCTTAGATTTACCAACATGTTTTGTCTTTCTTTCTGCTCCACTGATTTTTTTTTTTTTTAAGATTTTGTTTATTTATTTGACACAGAGAGAGAGAGATTACAAGTAGGCAGCGAGGCAGGCAGAGAGACAGGGAGAGGAGGAAGCAGGCTCCCCGCTGAGCAGAGAGCCCTATGTGGGCCTCGATCCCAGGACGCTGAGATCATGACCTGAGCCAAAAGCAGAGGCTTTAACCCACTGAGCCACCCAGGTGCCTTGCTCCACTGATTTTATACCAACTATTTTCAATATGTCCTATCTTCCATAAATTGATATATCAAGGTTACAAGTTTCATTTCAGGAAGAGTGTGTATCCTTCACAGTTATCCTTGATATTCTTTTAAAAACCACTTCTAGTCCACGGAAAGCAGCATGGTGAATTAGCTTACAAGACAATGTAGATTTGTCTTACATCTGCTCGATCAATGTGAAACCTCAAAAATCCCAACTAACTAGGAAAAAAGTCTGTCAGAGTTATATTCCATTTAGGAAAGAAATGTCATTTTGTGACCATTCAAGCCCCTATTTCTTCTTTTTCTCAGGGTGTGGCATCAGATGTCTGCTAGCAGAAGCCTCTGGGTTTAACGGAATGAAGAAGAATGATGTGTAAGTCGTATGTGCTTTGAGTAAATACGGTGCTTCTGGATGGTTTGAAGCCCTTTTCCCTGGTGACTCTGGCTGCCGACATGATGGTCCTTCAGTTTTCAGGATCAGATCTGATGTGTGGGTAAGCTGGTGATATACTTGAGGATTTTAGTGTTCTTCATATATAAACCGCATGCATCAGCATCTGTGTGTGTGTGTGTGTGTGTGTGTGTGTGTGTGTGTGTGTGTTAGAAATCTGTATTTTCTTCACATATTCGGCCATTCTTTAGCTAAGCTGTGCTTCAGATACATTGTACCTCTAACCTGAGGAAAAGAGAAACATTGTGAGGTTTGATTTTTACAGCAGTGGGTTTTCTGACACCCCAGTATCTGAATAATTTGGAAGTTATTGTGGTCTTATAACTCAATACATCTCCAAATCTAAATGTATATATTAGTGGAAAGGACAGTGTGTTTAATGTTTGCAATATAAACAGAAGTTCACACAAAAAGCATTTTGTTTATTGTAGGCAAAATATCTGGCTTAAACTTTGAACTTTTCATTCAAATTGCCATTTGTTTCTAATTGGCACAGTTATGTAATAAATACTCTCCACTCTTTAAAAAATGAACATTGATAGTGCATTTAATATAGATTACATGATAAACTTTCAGCTCTTTTAATAACCCTGACTCATCTTTTCTCCTGCTTCCTTCTTCCCTTTGTGTCTGGTGTGTGTCTGGTGTTAGAGTAATATGCATCCTCCTTTCTTTTATTTTTTTTTTAAGATTTTATTTATTTATTTGGAAGAGGGAGTGAGAGGGAGCATGGGGTACTGGTAGAGGGAGAAGCAGGCTCCCTGCAGAGCAGGGGAGCCCAGTGTGGGGCTCAATCCCACATCCCTGATAGCATGAACTGAGCCGAAGGCAGACACTTAACCGACTGAGCCACCCAGGTGCCCCTGCATCCTCTTTTAGACTCTGAACTCCCTGGAAACAAGGGTTGATTTTATTCATTTTCGTGTTTCTCCTGGAATGTTACACAGGATTTTACAAGCAATGGGGTTGCCATTATGCTGGCTAAATGAATGGATGAGTGGACACTATTGACCCTTGTAGCCCTGGTACTTTGGCTCAGGATCTAGGGATGATGGAGGGTGTGTTTACAGGACAATTCCTGCAAGTGATAGCCAGCATCCCACGTGGCCCACTGCAGATGCCAGAGGAAACCTTCCTTCTCCCTTTCTGTCCTTGTTAGGATGAGAGAAAGAAAAGAAGGGCTGGTGGCAAATTTGCATGTTGAGTGAGTTTGTAAACACATCATATATACAAACTCTCACGAGTTCTGTGCTGGACATTGCACGCCTCCCTCCCCACCTAATTACATTGCATAAATCTGCAAGTGAAAAAAATGGAATGAATCTTCACAATTCTGATTCCGAGTATTTATTCACCACTGTATTTTATGTCAGCCACACTCTTTTCCTTGGCCATGTGTCTACATTTCTGTGCATCTACTGTCTGGACACACTCCTTCTTAATACTTAAACAAAAGCTTATTTAGGCATATGCAGCCACAGTATTAATGGGAGAAAAGTAGGAGCCATTTACAACTGGCGTTTGTCCAGGAGACAGACACAGTCATGCCAGTGACAAGAGGAAACGCAGTCTTCTCCGCTTAAACTCTGAGTGCATAATGAGCAGGGAAATGAGGAAGGGGGCACTGCCCGGGCAGAGAACCAGATAAGGTGGCGGGACCATTCCCAGTCTTGCCTCTGCGATACACCTCATAAACTGATAACTCGGGGTAGAATTTCCCAGCCAGCACCTGGAGAAGAAGTGGGTTTTATAGCAAACTGAGACAGGCTGACAGCTCCCAGTAAACAGAACACAGGTCTTCTCTGTAACCTGGATAGGAAGTCGCTGTCTGCCTCCCCAGGTCTTGTCTTGTGTGCAGAGCTTGTGCTCGTGGGTCCGAAGTTGGCCCACAGCAAATAATAATGATAAATTTGATAGGTCACATTTATTGAACACATACCAAGTGCCAGCAACTGTGCCCAGTACTTTATAAAGATTTTATTTACTTATTTGTCAGAGAGAGAGAGAGAGAGAAAGAGAGAGAGAGAGAGAGAGAGAGAGAGAGAGAGAGAGAGAGTGTACAAGCAGGGGAAGCAGCAGGCAGAGGGAGAAGCAGGCTCCCCACTCAGCAGGGAGCCCAATGTCGAACTGCAACTCCAGGACCCAGGGATCGTGACCTGAGCTGAAGGCAGAAGCTTAACTGACTGAGTCACCCAGGCGCCCCTGCCCAGTGCTTTAGACATAGGAATCTCATTTTATCTGTAAAAATCCACTGTATGTATTTTAATTTCACACGTAATAAAGCCAAAGCTCAGAGAGGGTAAATAATTTTTTAACATCTCTCCAGCTGGTAATGGGCAGGGCGGGGGCTTTGAGTCAGGCTTAGCTGTATCTGATGACAGTGCCTGCTCTTCACCGTCTTCCCTGTGCTCTCGCACTCCTCCAGAACCCCATGGTACCCTCCACGGATGGCCAGCATACCTCATACAGCAAAGCGATGTGCTTCCTTGCTGAGGCGTCTCACCCTGCTGGCCTATGAACTCCCTGGAGACAGGACTCTGCTCACCTCTGTATCCCCACTGCCTAGCGTGGTACCTGCTGCAAAGAAGACAGAGGGGATGTGTGATGAACGAACCAGTAAGTAAATGAAACAAACATTTGGTAAGGAGCTGTTTGTTGAAGACCCCTGATTGCTGCTTTACTGGTAATCTCTGCCCCAATAGGGAAAATCATGTCACATAATAGGATTTAAATTTAAATTTATTTTTTTATTTTTTTAAGATTTTTTTAATTTATTTGAGAGAGAGGAAGAGAGAGAGAGAGAGAGAGAGAGAGAGAGAGAGAGAGAGAGAGAGAGAGAGAGAGAGAGAGAGAGAGAGAGAATGAGCATGAGCAGGGAGAGGGGCACAGGGAAGGGAGAAGCACGGGTTCGATCCCAGGACCCTGGGATCATGACCTGAGCTGAAGGCAGATCCTTAACCAACTGAGCCACTCAGGTGCCTCTAAATTTATCTTTAGATGTAGATGACAAATCAGTTCTTGGTAAAATAGTCAAGAACTAAAAGCATTAGCAGAAGGAAACAAACGGTTTCTTTGGGAATAGGTGATTCAACAGAAGACTTCAAGTTCATGGTCAGGATCTTGAAGAACAGGTAGGTAGTCAGTCTGTTAAGGTCAAGCTCAAAAAGGCTCTCTCATGTTTCAGAGCCTAGAGTAAGCTGTTTCAATGCAAACTGACAGCCACCTCTCGGGGTATAGGTCAGCTGAAAGCTGGCTGGGTTAGGGCTGCTTCCAAACTTAGGTTTCATTCTATCTGAGACCGTACCAGGCAACAGATATGGTCTCTGGGTGCTCCTTCAGAAATACAGCTGTCACTTTGCAGAACGCGTTGGTGGAAAGCTACACCCCATGGAATCAATAGATGTGCTCTGAGTCTGTAAATGCTGAGCTCAGAGCGAGGAGCAGACAGCTTTAGGCTGGCTCTGTGGAATTCCCGAGTGCATGGCACACAGGAGGATTTGCACATACCTGAGCCCCAGCCACACTAGTTAACGGTTCTCACCAGCTCCTTCGAGAGGAACCACTAGGTACTGAGGTCAGTCTGGAATGTGTGCTTCACCTGCTGTCAGCCATAGGACCCAGGGTAAGCTATCAGGTTCTCACAGGAGAATAGATCCAATTACAGCGTTCCCCTGCTATCCAAAAGTAGACCATTCCTATGAAAACTCTCATAAGCTGAAATGGTGTAAAGCAGAGAAGCAATTCCTGTTCATTTGTATGAAAAAAAATTTTTGAGTGTTTCCAGACCCCTAAATAACTACTCTTAGGTTTTCCTGATACCTTAGGACACATAGTGCTAAGGAATGCACAGAATAAACCCGGATAAAGCACAGATGGTCACAGACGCAGTCTAAAGCTGGGGGGCTTGCGGCTGAGAAGCTGCGTGGGGTTCCCGGGGATGGAGCTGCGTGGGGCCGCCCCGCCGCTCTGCTTGGTGCGTGCTGCAGAGCAAACGCTAACTGCGATTTTCCCTTTTCACCTTTTTTTTTTAAGATTTTATTTATTTATTTGACAGAGAGAGATACAGTGAGAGAGGAAACACAAGCAGGGGGAGTGGGAGAGGGAGAAGCAGGCTTTCCCACAGAGCAGGGAGCCCGATGCAGGGCTCGATCCCAGGACTCCAGGATCATGACCTGAGCCAAAGGCAGATGCCTAATGACTGAGCCACCCAGGCGCCCCATTCACCTTTTTTTTTCATAAAAGCAGATCCCCCTTCAGTTTTCTTTCAGTTACAAAACCAGGTGCTAATGTAGGCCTTTTCGTAAAAGTGAAGTGGGGTTATCACAAACTTTTGAAAAGCAGAGGATACCTGTATTCTCCACTAAGCTTTGAATTCAAGGGTGGAAAGCTTTTCTAGTTATGAACTGAATGGAGTCCATCCGTTTACTGGAGGAGCCAAACCAAGTAAGCAGCCCTTTTTGCAAGATGCTGTCTGAATGCCTGACATGCTGTCGAATATGTGGGAGTATGCGGAGCCTGTGTTTTTGTTTTTCTTCAGATTGCTAAGAGGTCAGGTGTTTTAGGAGGGCTTGTGTGGAAACCGTGGACAGGGTTGCGGAGAGAGGCATGCAAAGGTCTAACCGTCCCCTCGCCCCCAAGTTAAAACCTTCATTTCTGTGCGCGTCTTCCTGCACTGTCCCAGGTGTGCCTTTGAGTGGTGAATCTCAGATTGCTAGAAGATGTCCCCCCTGCCTCTGTACTTAGAATAATACATGCACATGATACCGAACAATGGAAAGAGTTGATTTCAGTTGTTTTAACGGATCCGGAGCACGCCTCGGGTGGACTAGGTGACCCGGGAAGTCAGTTGTATACCTGCCCTATGTGCTGGCTGGCGTCCAATTTTTCCCAGGGAAGCCTGGTAATCCGATCTCTTTGTATGGAGTTAATTTCCTAAAAGGCATGTAGTTTTACAGGGGGAGCCTCCTTTTCTGCTGTGGAATGCTATCAGAGTGCAAATTTCTGTGACAGTATTAGTGACTAATAGACGCAGCGTGAGTCGAGGGTAGGTGAGATGTTTTCCAGTCAAGTCACTAAGTAAGTGTAGGATTTGGGTGCAGCAGGGATGGGAATAAGGAAGCCGCCGGTTCTTCTTTCCTGCAGAGTATAGGTTTGATAGTCATTCTTTGACTAGAAGGTGGTCTCCTTCTTTCCCCTCCTCCTGCCCCCCTCCACACACACGTGTCCGCACACACTGCGGTGCACACACTGCCGTGCATACACTGCCATGCTCACTGACGCCCAAGGTGGCGCAGACATCCTCTCCCCGTGTTCAGCCCAGAGGTTTCCCACAGCTGGAGCAGGGAGCGCCACCTGCATGGTTCTGCTTTGTGTCCGCTGCACTCGCGCCGGCAGGCCTGGTAACCATCTGCATAGGTAAGGCCCAGGCCTGGCCTGGAACCACCAGCGCAGCTCCTGCGGGCCCAGAGGAAATGTAGACACAAAGCAGGCATCCTGCCATACCTGAGAGGGCCTGCTGCATGTCCCCGCTTCTTCCCCACAAGGAAACCAATGTACACATTCCCCTCCTTTCTCAATATCGTGTCTCTTTGTTTTCGTAGCTGAGTCATTCCGGGAGGGATGAGCTGAGGATGACTCAAAATTAAGTGGCTCTGTCACTGATTCCTTCCCTCCCTTCCTCCTCCCCTCCTTCTCTTCCTGCTTGCTTGCTTTCTCTCTCCCTTTTCTTTCTTGCTTTCTGTCTTTCTCCCTCCCTTTCTCTCTTTCTCTCTCTTTCTTTTCTCTTCTCTTCTCTTCTCTTTCTTTCTTTCTTTCTTTCTTCTTTCCTTCTTTCTTTCTTTCTTTCTTTCTTTTTCTTTCTTTCTTTCTTTCTTTCTCTTTCTTCCTTCCCTCTTTCCTTCCTTCCTTCCTTTCTTCCTCCCTTCCCTTCCTTCCTTCCTTCTTTCTTTTTTTCCTTTTTTCTTTCTCTTCCTTCCCTCTTTCCCTCCCTCCCTCCTGCCTTTCTTTTCTTTTTTTTCTTTTCTCTTTTCTTTTCTCTCCTTTTCTTTCTTTTCTCTTCTCTTGTTTTCTCCATACCTCCTTTCTTTTTCTTTCTTCTCTCTCTCTCTCCCTCTCTCTCTCCCTCTCTTTCTTCCTGCAACTGCTTTGTGCCAGGCTGTGTGGAGACAAACCTGCAGAGAATTTTAGTTCTGCACTTGAGTACCTCAGAATCTAGTGAGGGAGACGAATGTTGACTCACAGTTGCAGCCCAGTGTGAGGAGAACTCTTAGATGGGTGCATGGAAAGAGCTTTCCAGGCACAAAAGAGAAAGCTACAAATGTCCTCTGACAGAGTTTGGAAAAATTTTACAGAGGACATTGGATCTGAGTTGAGCATTGAAGAATGGACATGAGTTTGTGAACTGGAGAAGTGGAGAAAGGTATAAAGCCAAAAGTAAGAAATCACAGTGTTTCTTAGAAATGACAGATTGGGGCATAAAAAGCAAGAGTAAATGATTCCACAGTAGTATTAAAAACCAATAATGGGGCGCCTGGGTGGCTCAGTGGGTTAAAGCCTCTGCTTTCGGCTCAGGTCATGATCTCAGGGTCCTGGGATCGAGGCCCGCATCGGGCTCCCTGCTCAGCGGGGAGCCTGCTTCCCCCTCTCTCTGTCTGTCTGCCTCTCTGCCTCCTTGTGATCTCTCTCCCTCTGTGAAATAAATAAATAAAATCTTTAAAAAAAAAAAACAATAATGGAAAGATCTCAGAAAAAGTCCCCAAACATTTAGAAATTAAATAACAAGTCCATAAATAATTTGTAAATCAAAGAAGCAATCAAAAGGAGAAAAGGAAGAATTTGGAACTGATTCAAAATGTATATACAACATTAAAATTTGCAGGGGGCTCTGTAAGCAGTATTGGGGGAGAATTTAGAGCATTCAGTATCTATGTCAAAAGAGAAGAGTGGTTTTAAATGATTAAGCTTAGTTTCTACCCTGAGAAACTAGAAAAAGAAGAAATTGAATACAAGTAAGTAAGTACAGCAAAGGAAATAGTAAAGATCAAAGCGGAAGTCAGTATAATCAATATCAGGAAAGTAATAGGGAAAATCAGTGCGACCAAAGACTGCCTTTCTAAGAGGAATGATAAAATCAATTACCTCCAGTCAGATTGGTAAGGGAGAAAAAAGGGAGAAGTCACCATGTATAAATAAAAGAAATGAGAAAGGTGGCATTCACTACAGATAGTAAAAAGTTAACTAGGGTAGAATATGAATAGGTTTATGAAGACAAAGACACAAACTTCCAGAGCTCAAGACAGAGTAGGTAAATGGCCCTGTATCTATTTCAAAAATTGAGTTTATAGTTAAAAACCTTCCCCCAAAGAAAACTCCAGGACAAGTTTGTTTCACTAGTGAATCCTACCAAACATATAAGAAAGAAATGTTACCAATTCTGCATATGCTCTTCTAGAAAATTGAAAAGGAGAGAAAAGTACCAAACTCAGTCTATGAGGTCAGCATTCCCTTAATATCACAGTTAGAGATATTATAAGAAAATACCAATAGTACCTTTCATGAATATATTGTACAAATTCTAAACAAAAAGTTAGTGGGTTGAATACATCATGACTAAGTTAATTTATCCAAGAAATGTAATGTTGACTTAAGGTTGGAAATATTAACAGACTAAGAAAGAAAAAAGATGATCTCAATAAAAACATTAAAAGCATTAAAAAAAAAACCCAACACCCATTCCTGGTAAAAACTGTGAGTAAACTAGGAATTGAAGAGACCTTCTTCTTCAGTTTGATAAAAGGCATTAATAAAATAATCCACAGCTACCATGATACTTACTGGTAAAAGACTGAATGCTTTCTCTTTGAAATCAGGAAGAAGACAAAGATGATCACTCTAACCACTTCAAATGAACTCTGTTCTAGAGACTCTGGCCAATTCAGTTAAGGCATTCAAAGCAGAATATTGATATCCTCTACAAAAAATCTAGTAGAACTACTTGAATTTACTGAGGTTGAAGGAAAAAAGATCAATATCCAAAGACCAATTGTATTTCTGTATAGGAGCAGCAAACAATCAGAAATTTAAAGAAAAAACAATGCCATTCATAAGAGTGGAGAAATATGAAATGCAGGGGATACGTCTGACAAAGGTGTAGGACCTGTGCACTTAAAATGTCGAGGAATGTCTGGTGTGTCAGATATCAACTATCTGTACATTGCTCTACTGATTTAGTGCCATCTCCACAGAAGCCTTAGAAGCTGTTTTTGTCGAAATTCACAAGCTGATCCTAAAAGTTATATGATAATGCAAAGGACTTCAAGTAGCCAAGACAGACTTTAAAAAAGAAGAAGTTTGACAGAGAAAGAGTTTGTGTAGGAAAATTGTGATGCTATTTGTTGATACCAGACCCTGGCTAGTCTTGAATTAGGTTTTAATCATATAAAAATAGGGAATACACAGAAAACCTTGCACACACATATTTATAGCAGCTTTATTCATAATTATCAAAACTGGGAAGCAAATGTCCTTCAGTCCATGAAGGTATAATAATCTGAGGTATATTCAGACAACTAAATCCTATTTAATATCAAAAAGAAATGAGCTATCAGGCCCTGAAAACACACGGAAAAAAGCTCAAATGAATATTATTAAGTGGAAGAAGCCACTCTGAAAAGACTACACACTGTGTGATTCCAACTCTATGACATTCTGGAAAAGATGAAACTAAACGGGCAGTGAAAAGATCAGTGGTTGCCAGGGGTTCTGGGTGGAATGAATGAGGAGGTGGAGTGTGGGGGATTTTTAGGGCCCTGAAACTCCTCTCTGTGTCACCGTAAAGGCTGACCCGCAGCTTTATGCATTTATCAAAACCCTTGGAAATGTACTGTGAACTTTAGTTAATAATAATGTATCAATATTGGTTCACAATTGTAACACGTGCACCACATCGATGCACGATGTTATTGGAGGGAACTGTGAAGCATGTAGAAAGGGTCTGTGGGAACTGTTTTTATTTTCTACTCGGTTCTTCTGTAAACCTGAAACTTCTCCAAAAAAGGAAGGTCTATGTACAAAAACCTTAAGGGGTCATTATTTGCAGCAGCAGCATCATTCTGATGGGAGCTGCGCGGGATTCAGGTTTTTCTGGAAGGGCCGGAAAGGGAGACCGAGAGAGACCACATCAGCCAGGAGCTTACCGTGGTCACCCAGGAGGAAGGCCGTCAGGGCCTGGGGAGGGTGGTGGCAGCCGGAATGGAGGGTTAGAATGACGTGAAAGGCTCTGAAGGAAGACCCAGGAGGGTGTGCTGACGGTTTAGCTGTGGCAGGTTTGAGGACCTCGGAGCCATCTCGGCTCTGGATCTCGGAAACTGCAGGAATGCCCAGCAGGCATTATTGTGATGCGGGGGCTCGAGGCTCAAGATCAAAATGCCTAGAAGTGTGCAGTCCAGAACTTTAGCCATGAAGCTCACGTGGCTCTGACGCCCTGGAAGTGTGGCTTGTCTGAGTCAAGATGTGCTGCGTGTGTGAAACTTACCACAAAAGAGGCTTAGAAAAAAACATGAACGGTCTCAATAATTTGTGTACAGATTACATTATTTGAATTTCACCTGTCTATGTTACAGTTTCCCTGTGGCTCCTGTGATTTATCTGCTGGGCAGCACTGGTCTTGGGCTTCACCAGTGGCTTTCTGTCCAGAACCATCTAAACTTTGCCCGGGGGGAGGGTCCCCGTCTTCAGAGCGGAGCGAGATGGAGGAGGCAGGCGGGATTCCAGGGGTGATCTCCACACAATCCAGGTCTTCTGAGGAGTCACTCTGCCCACCACTTGAGGGGGGACCTGGGCGGATCCAGCCAATCAACACCTAGCCTGGACTTCACTGGCACATCTAACAGAGATTGTGAACAGAGATCATTTCTAATCGTTCTTGCCTTCCTCTGCCTTCATGCAACGATGATCGATCCAGATCTGGGTCCGACCCAGGTGGCTGCGTCTCCCGCCTCACCCTGCCCTGGGACTTGGCGGCCAGAGAAAGCCACGACTAGGGATGGCCATGTCCTCCTGAGGCAGCACTGACACCCATGTAGACAGGCGCCTTCACCGCAGGGAGAGTGAGCCTGAGCTCCTGCTGGTTCCTACAGTGTCTCAGACTCTGGTGCTCTTTTCCGTGCATGCCCACCGCGCCGGACCCGGAGTGCACATCCCTGGCAACCGTACCTGCTCCGGGGACACCACGCTGTGCCTATATCCTGGCCGTCTCCTTTCCACTTGGCTTCGTTACTTTGTCATGTTCACTCCTGGCCTTTGGGTAAGGACCCATGGACGGTCCACATCCCCACCCACAACCAAGGGGTCTCGGAAACCTAGCCATCTGCCCATTTCCGTGAGTCCCTGCCCAGCTCACAAACACTCAGTCCCACCCCTTCTCCTCCACCATGATCGGAGAAACCCGACGTCCGGAGTCTGGCACTTACCCTTCTCTATAATGACCCAAACCAGCATTCCCGATGCATATCTCATGGTCGCAGCAAGCAGGGTTTCTTCCTCTCTCTAAAAACACACGTTCCACACACAGAACAGGGAAGGTGGTGTGGCGCCGTCGTGGAGGTGCTGGGGCAGCCAAGGCCGAAGTGGGCTGATGCCAACAGCCATGTCTTTGGAGTTTCCTATTAGGTTTCAAACATTCATGTAAATTTTATATTCTATTACACACACATACACTTAAATCATCATTTGGTAAAATTGTTACCCCTGGAAGATGTTTCATTGATTTACTCTGGATGCTTATACCTCCTGACACCGCCCCCCCGCCCCCCCACTCCTAGGAGTAGGTCGTCCTCAGTTTCAGACAAAATAGGCAACAGGAACTTACTGCATCAGCCTGGGTTCTGCAGGGACGGAAGATACCACTTGAGTTTCTCTGGCCCCTAGGAGCTGCTTGGCCTCTCAGAAGTTTCCATGTATGTGAATTTGTGAATTCCTTTTTTTTTTTTTTAAGATTTTTATTTATTTATTTGACACACAGAGAGAGATCACAAGTAGGCAGAGAGGCAGGCAGAGAGAGGCAGAGAGAGAGGAGGAAGCAGGCTCCCTGCTGATCAGAGCCTGATGTGGGCCTCAATCCCAGGACCCTGAGATCATGACCTGAGCCGAAGGCAGAGGCTTTAACCCACTGAGCCACCCAGGCGCCCTGTATGTGAATTCCTTATAAGGACTGCAGCGTATCAAGTTTCACGGCTTCCCGGTGCCCTCTCCGACCGTGCCACCATGACACAGGCCATCGGCTCACCGCCTCAGTGTCTGTGACTCCTGCTTTGTCCTTGGCTGCTCTGCTTTGTTCTGCGCCATCTCCTGGCTGCAGATGCCATGAGGTTTGAAAAGGCAGAGCCCACATCTGTCTTGTTCATACCTTAGTCCTCTAAGTTAGCACAGTGCCTGGCATAGAATCAGTGCTCACTGAGGACCTGTTGAGTCAATGAATGTTTAAATGAAAAAAAGAGTTGGCGTGTCTTATATTAAGACACTATCAATACCTCAAGGACAGGATCTGGCTCCTGTGCCCTTGTGTTTCCCTCCGGCCCTGGTGACTGAAGCTCATTTGTGTTTATAGAAGGATGGTGGTTGTGATGGTTGGAGAGTTTGGAAATTTGATAGAATTACCCATCAGCTTAATGTATTTTCTTTACCAGTTACTGGACTGAACCATCTTATATTTGATATTTCACATGAGGCTATGCTTTAAAGTAGCTCTGTGCTTTGTTACCACATCTTGTTGGGGGCCACTGAGAGCTGAGAAGTAGAGACTTTGGAGGGCTCTGTGAGGACGGGTCTGGGTGGGAAGGGGACAACTGGACAGCCACTGCCAACATGCTCCCCTCATCAGTATCGTCAGTGACCAATGGGGTCCATCCAGCCTCCTGACTTTGATGCCTTTGATGGGGAGTGTGTCAGATGGTGCACTTATCACGAGGCTTTGTAATACGGTGAATAGAGAGAAGATATAACCGTGGAGCAGAAATGGGATTTCCAGACATGAAATTCCCTTTGACATTCAGTGCACACAGTGGGGAACTGACAGTTGTTAGAAAACAGAACAGAGAAGCGTGAGCAATACACACCCTCCTGAGTGAAAGGAGGTATTGATTAGTGTGAGTGGGAAGGATGGGTTTTACAAACTAGGTCTAATCAGGAGCGTAATGTTTGTGCTTTCTGTCATTTAAAGCACTTTACAGACTTTCAGTTCAAGAGTTGCTGTCCTGTATTCGGCGATTTCCAGAAGCTTTGGGGAGCGTGCTTGGGGAAACACAGAAAGGGGCCATATGTGTCTTAGTCTGTTTGAGCTGCTGTAACAAAATACCACGATCCGTGTGGGTTATAAACAACGGAAATTAACTGCTCACAGTTCTGGAGGCCTCGAAGTCCAAGATGGGCACCCACAGACTCAGTGCCTGGTGAGGGCCTCCTTCCTAGACAGCTCTCTTTTCTCTCACATAGCAAAAGGGGCAAGGGAGCTCTCTCAGGCTCGTTTATAGGACTACGAGTCCTTATGCGGGGACCCTGCCTTGCAAATCACCTCCCAAAGGCACCACCTCCTAATATCATCCCTTTGGGAATTCAGATTTCAGCATATGAATTTGGGAGAGGAGGGCACAAATACTCAGACCATAGCAGAATGGATGTGTGGCAACCTGACATTATTCCTGAATAAATTCATACCTGGTTATAGAAATTGCCATACTTCAAAATGTATTTGTCCTTTTGGCTATAGGAGGATAGAATGGATGAGTGAGTTCAGAAAGCCAGTCTTAGGACACCTCTCCACTGTCTGTAGAAAGTCAGGAGCATACTGAGGCCAGACTCAGGCCTCTGGCTTCCTCCCATGGCCTCCTGTGGGTGGGGCCCTGCAAGCTTAGCTCCACCAGCCTGCCTTTCCTGCACCGGTCTCATTTGGCATGACCGCTTCTCCTTAGGCATTGTCATTTACTGTCACAAAATATCAGTTGACACCTTTAAAAAAACCAAATACCGTACAACCTTGGTATTTGAAGTGTGGCCTGAGAACCAGTGGCCTTGTGTCATCTGAGAAGCTCAGGCTTCACCCCGAATTCACAAATCAGGATTTGAATTTTACAAGATTCCCCAGTAATTTACATGCACGTTACAACTTGGACATGCTGCCCTCTCACCCCCGTCATGGGGCTGCTTCTTTATAACGGCCATTCTAGTCTCTGAAATTCAGCTTCTTCTGTCTCAAATTACATCCTACATCGGGTCATCAAACATTTTCCCCCCCATCTTAGAGATGGCTTTTCCTGCCCACTGCTGACCAATGCTGCTTTACTACCTGGAGACGAGCCTTTTGCATTCAAAGAGAAGAAAAGGAAATAGCTTAGTTTAACTTTTTTGTCCATTTAATTTCACATAGGACACACGTGGCTTGTTTTTATTTTTCTAAAGATAACAGTTCCTAAATTCCTGCAGTTCTAAGTTGTTAAACCATAGTTGCCAGTCTTCTTAAAGTTGGGCATATGAGAGCAAGATTATAGTTTTGATCCTTGATACTAAGAAAGTAACTTCCCAAATGCTACAAATGCTAATATTTGTGATGGTTGGCCATTCATAAAAGACCTGTATGGGCCTCCTGGCGAGTTATTTACTAGGCAACCTTTTGTAAGACCAAGATACGAAGTTACCGCCCCCTGCCCCGCAGACCCCTGCACAGCCAGGTGTAACATCCCACAGGGTGAGGTGCACTGGTCAGTACACCAGGAAAAATGGGAATGTGGTAAAAACAAACAAACCTTTCAGATAATTAAGGTGGTCTTGGCTGGGGATTGCAGTTTGTAATGTGACATTGTTACAATAAACAGATGGGGATGAAGAGGGACTTGATTGACCTTTTATAGTTTCCAAATGTTCACCAACAGTTCTTTGGTTTTAAAGAACTTGTGGCTTTTCAAACTATCCAGTTTGCTAGTAAGTTTCCCTGACATTGTCCATTTTATGATGAAAGAATTCAGGTTTCAGACTAAGATTTAGATTCAAATGCTGCCTTCAGCCTATACTAGTCCTGTGAATTTAGACAACTCGGCTTTCCCATCTGTGAAAGGTGGGACTTCATAACTCATATGTAGAATAGTGAACATAGAGAAAATGAATGCAAAGTTTCTGGCACGCTGTCAGGAATTGATAGCTGGTAGCTTTTATTACCTGGCCTCGAGGATAATGCTTAGCAGAATAAACATACAAGAAATATTTGTTGAACTCGCTTCCTCCCTGAACTCATCTTCGTATGATGAGGGACAGATAATAGTAATAATCTGGGGAAAGGTCTTCTCTTGAGAACTTGATTTCCAAGTTAATTTACATAAGCTGTCCCCAGTTTAAAAACGGATCTTGTTCACTGTCAGTAAGATCGATTTTAGAGTGATATTTAAAGAATGCAATGAGTCAAAGAGGCATCCATAGGCATTCTTAAAATAGCCACAATGTTTCGATGAGATGATTTCTGGTTCCACCCTAGAACTCTGGAGGACAAATATATCTATTTCCTTCCCATGGAGGCAGTAGCTGTTAGCACAGGTCAAGTCTTTATACTCATCAAGGTCTGGGGGAAAATATGTCTGACCCCAATTGGCATGGGCCAAGTGAGACATTTACCTGCCCTTGTCGTTTGCATGTTAGGTATTAATATCCCATCTGAATTGCTGTATGGCGGAAGAGCTAGCAGTGTGGGACTTGGAAGATGGATATAACATACAGAGAGAGTTTGGGATAAAGTGTTAGAGGCAGGTTAGCATAGGGATGAGGGTACAGAGCTCAAAACGGGATGTTATCCCTTAACCAACAGGGAGGCTGTGGTCAACCTGTAAATCAGGGACCTAACTAAAGAGTAAGTAAGCCAGGTACCTCTTTCGAAATCCAAGCTTTCATGTGTCTAAGAGCCTTAAATGACCAAGAGTGACCCCTCCACTAGAGGCGCTAGAGGTCACTTAGTGTATTCTGAGTCTACCCAGGACATAAGCAGAGAAAATGCTAGGAGGCAAGTGCCAAATAACTAGAAGTAAACATGTGCAAAGTCTCCAAAGCAGCCTCCTCATGGAAGAAGAAAATCCCAACCCCTTCCATGAATATGCCACCCCTTACCTTAACTTCCTTACAAGTAGACAAGACAGACCTCTCAGTCCTCCTGCACTCCTGTCTTGAGTATGTACTTTTGCTTTTAATAAACTTACTATTGCTTTCACCTGCCTGGCTTATCTGGGAATTGTTTCTCAGGCAAAATCACAAACCTCAGTCATTGGACCTGAGTTGAGGTCTCATTCTCACCTCTCCGGAGACCTCTTTGGGGGCCCTACGGGGTAACAAAAGGACCAGGAAAGCAATATAGCTTGTCCAGCCCTTGACCATGAGTGATGACCTTGAGTACACACTTAGTATTTATATTATGTGCTTACATGTTCTATTAATCAGACATTCTATAGTCTCATTCAAATAGTGCTCATAATTAAGTGTTAGAACATTGACTGATATTTTTTAGGTTCCTTATGTGGTAAAGGCAGTTTGTGAAGTTAACGTTCATGGTTGAATGCAAATAGGCTTTGGGCAGGAAGGAGATGCACACTAAAAATCCTTGGGCTAGTTCTTACAGGTTGCACTAAAAATGAGGCTCACAATTAAAAAGGTACATTTCTAAATTGGTGAGTAATCTTCACTTATCTTACGTTACAATGTTAAAATGGAAACATTATTCAAACCATTGAAATTTTTTCCCCAGGAACTACTTATCAGATGGTTGGCTTTGTCTTTATTCAATCCTTTATAATGGACACTTTTTTTTCCTCTTTGAGTAGTTTTGCTCTGCTCTTGAAAAGATGAGTGATACTAGAAAATCAAAAAATATATTTATCACAGCTATTTTTGTACGATCAAAAAGCAGTGTTTTCAGATTGAGGAAGCATTTACAGGTTTTATTACTTTCCAACTTTNTCCTCTTTGAGTAGTTTTGCTCTGCTCTTGAAAAGATGAGTGATACTAGAAAATTAAAAAATATATTTATCACAGCTATTTTTGTATGATCAAAAAGCAGTGTTTTCAGATTGAGGAAGCATTTACAGGTTTTATTACTTTCCAACTTTATATTCTATGGATTTTGGTTTGGTTTTAGAGATACCTTTTAGGACTTAAACTAGATTTTTTTTTTTCCTACCAGTGCACCCACCATCCACCATGCAGATGAGGATTTTGACAAAAATAAGCCATGTGATTCTCCTGCCACAGCTCCTTTCTCTCCCCAGTTAAGGTAACAGTCATCCTTAATACTGTGTTCACACTAGTTTTATTTTCTATTTAAATACTGCAGTTTAACATTTGACAAAGGATAGCACAAATCATATTTTATGACACTCTAAAAATAGTTCTACATCTTCCACGAGGAACTTGCAGTCAAATAAGAAAACTATGTCATTTGCCATCTAGAACTTGGGTAACTGGCCAAATATTACTCAAAGAGGACACAGTTAATAACGAGTTACATGTGTACTTGTCTTCCCCTTTGTGCTGCACAGTGAAATCATGCCAATTTCAAGAGACAGAACATGGCCCTTCTTGTTCACCCCCTATTATGAGTAATCAGATCAGGAAACAATGATTGGTTCCTTACTAGTGGATAAACAGTTCTTAGTAAAGATCAAAACAACTTGCATTTGGGAAAGCTATTAACCATTTTTTTTGGTTAAAATTGTTTTTTATGGAAGTATAGCTGACATAGAAAGTTATATTAGTTTCAGGTATACAACGTAGTGATCTGACAATTCTGTACGTTACACAATGCTCACTATGAAAAGTGTTGCTACCTGTTGATGTTACNGGTTAAAATTGTTTTTTATGGAAGTATAGCTGACATAGAAGGTTATATTAGTTTCAGGTGTACAACATAGTGACCTGACAATTCTGTACGTTACACAATGCTCACTATGAAAAGTGTTGCTACCTGTTGATGTTACGATTGTTAATTAGGTTTTCTATATTTGTTATCCACTTGGCTGAAAACCTAGTAGACTTTGTGACCTACTAAATTTGACCTACTAAATAATAAACATTAGTCAAATTTTAAGCTCCTAAAAACCCTTTTTCTCATATTCACCTTTGGGGAACTTCCTGGGATTTAATTTGGTAAGTGGAAGAGTTGCTACGATGACCTAAGCAATTTTAGTTACTGATGAAAATGAGCGACTTGGGTGATTGAAGCAAAAATCTACCAGTGATGGAATGCTCTGATTTCTTTAAAGTGTTCTCATTTTCATCAGATCACCAATTACGGAGAAGTGAAGTAATGATGTCAGGCCATTATCACATGTAATATGAAACATGTGCATTTGCCTTTGTAAGAAAACTGATACACTGCATTAGAAAGCATTCAAAAATATGTTATTAAGGAGCAATTTTAGAAGATAATCTCTAGCTCTAAAACCTGTTTTAATATATGTACATCTTCACCATACATGTAACAAGCTGAATAAAATATTCTGCATAAGAAATTTATTGCCATTTCATCCATGGGGGGAAAAAGGAGACCAAAAAAAGAAGACAAGAATTAAAAATTTCCCATTTTGTAGAAAATATCTTTCAATGACTTTTAGCCTCTTGTTGCAGAAAAATCTAGATATTGATCTAAAGAGTGGGATTGTTAGTTTTGTGTGCCAACTTGACTAGATCACAGGAGGCCCAGATATTTAGCTACATACTATTCCTGGGTGTGTCTGTGAAGGTGTTTCCAGATGAGGTTAGCATTTGAATCAGCGACTAAATAAAGCAGATTGCCCTCCCCAGTGTGAGTGGGCCTCATCCAATCTGTTGAGGGCCTGAATGAAACAGAACAGAAAGGTGGAGGGAGGGAGAACTTGCCTCTCTGTCTGATTGCTTGAGCTGGAATGTCTGTCTCTTCTCATTCCCTTAGTCCTGGACTTACACCATTGGATCCCCTGGTTCTCAGGCTTTTAGACTCAAACTGAACACTCCACTGTGGTCCTTCTTGGCTCTCCAGCTTGCAGAGAGCAGATCAAGGATCTTCTCAGCTTCCATATCCTCATGAGCCAATTCAAAGTAACAAATTCTTCATTTATATGTATCCTATTGTTTCTGTTTCTCTGGAGATCCCTGAGCAATACAACAGCTTTTAGAATAATTCTTGCATTTTAATGGAAACCTTCATTAGAATTTTTGGTCAGGTTTAGCCTTTCATCATCTTCTGTAAAATTCTCTTGAGTATCAACTACCACTGTTCAAATTTAGTGACAGGTGTGACAGTGAATTCTCCTGCCAGGTGAGATAGAGAGGGATGCCTGAGGAGGCTCAGGTGAGAAAGGAGAGTAACCTATGGCCAAGAGCTGATTAATGCTACTATTTGAAAAATTAATATCTCAGGGTTTGCTGTGTTTGTTTTCTAATCAGAGAAAAATCTGCTTTCTCGTTCTCACTTCTAAGTAAGAGCTAACTTTGTTAAGCTCAACTCCAATAAACTCAGCCCTGAATCATCACAGCAAAAGCATTAGGCCATGCAGCTTCATGGAACTTTCCATCCTGACAATCATATTTCTAAACTGGGGCCTTTTTTTCAATGCTACTTACATCATCACCGTTCTGTAGGCTAAGCCTGGGATGACAGATTCTCACAAGAATTTGCCATATGTACTTGTCATAAATGTTCATCAGCTATTTGAGATGCCATGTCTGCACAGAGAGGAACACTGATGACACCACTATGCTCTTGCTCCAGGTGATCATTGATCGTAGTCACACCATTAACAGTCTGTAGGATGTCCTTGGTCATTTTGCATATGCCTGTGCTAGTCCAATGCATCATATGCAGCTAACAAACTCAAGAGAGCTCCATGGACCCTGAGCTGTGCCTCCAGGTCCTACACACCTGCCCATCTCACCTGGGTGCTCCTACCACCTCCCAGCTCCCTGTCCTTTTATTACACATCCCTCAAAAAGCATATAGTCAGGTTTTTGTTGTTGCAAAGTTATAAACATATGTCTCATGTGCTATGTAATGTTTTGAGATTGACTTTTTACTCAGTTATATGTGGCTGTGATTTATTCATATTATTGCCTGTAGGTATAGTTCATTCTTTTTAACAGCTCTAAAGTATTCCATGGTGTAAATATACCACAATTTATTTATCCACCGTACTGTTAAAGAGCCCTGTAGCACTTCCCGTTTTCAATCTTACAAATAGTGCTGTTAATGAACATTCTTACATATGTCTCCAACACATATTTAAAAGTACCTTGTGTACACACACACACACACACACACACACACACACACACACACACACTCACATACCCAGGAATAGAACTACTGGATAGTAGGGGATTTGAATGTTAGATCTAACAAGATAAATGATAACTTGTCTTCTAAATTTGTTGTAGCAATTTACATTTCCATCAGTAATGCGAAATGAATTCTGTTGATCACATTCTCTCAAATACCTGACTTGTTTTTTTTTAAGATTTTATTTATTTATTTGACAGAGAGAGAGAGAGAGATCACAAGTAGGCAGAGAGGCAGGAAGAGAGAGGAGGAAGCAGCCTCCCTGCCGAACAGAGTGCCCGATGTGGGCCTCGATCCCAGGACCCTGAGATCATGACCTGAGCCAAAGGCGGGGGCTTTAACCCACTGAGCCACCCAGGGGCCCCTCAAATACCTGACTTCTTGATTTTTGTCATTGAATGGTTGGTTCTAAAACGTTATCTCATTGTGATTTTGATGTGCATTTTCCTCATCCCTCATGAAATCAAGTCTTTTCATGTATTTATTGGTTATATATGACTCCTCTTCTATAAGATACTTATTCATTTCTTTTGTCTTATTTTGGTTTGTTTTGGTTTTTTTGGTAGAAGTTCTATATTTTTTTTGTGCTTATGGGAATATCAGTTACATGTGTTCCAGTATATTCTTCCAATTTATATTTAACTTTTTGGATTTTTAAAAAGTGTTTTGTTATAAAGAGGTATTTTAATTTTAATATAAACAAATTTATCATTTTTTTATTACTTGCTCCTTTAGCGTTTTGAGAATGCCTCCCTTCCCAAAGATTAAAGTGATAGTTTTCATGTAATGCCAATTATACTAACTAATGTGTTAACTCACTAATTACTGTGTTATACATGTGAGCCATAGAAAACCTGTAAGACACTGTCCTCAAGAAGCTCTCGTCCTGGTGGGGAAATAGGACCATGAACAGATATTCATGTCGAACGTGATCAGTCCTGTTGTATCATGTAGTACACTCGGGCAGAAATCCACCTTCCTAAGGGAAGGTTCTGCAAGGCAGATAATTTAATGTAGTTTTGTTCACATTTGCCCCCCAAACTTGACTAAAGCTGGTGGGAGTATCTAGCCTACTCATTTATCTATAAAAATATTTGAATACCAAAGAAGGATTTGTTAAGCATGAGTCATATCCAGCAGATTATAAGGCACATTTTATGTGTCTATTTTTTTGAGTTTGAAAATACTTTCACCCTCCCCTGACTAGGATTCTAGGGTGAGCATTTGAATTATAACGCTACAACTGATTTTGATGATCCAAACTGGACCATCCTTGGTATGTGCTGTTTGCTCTCATTCCAGTGAATTGTATGTTTGATTGGATGTCCTCTTCTTGCTTCATCTTAGGATACTTACTACTAGTCGCACTGAATCCTTAGCTTTTGCCAGTGAACTTCATCAAAGTGTAGCTTCTGAGTATGCAGCCGGTTGCCCACTCATGTCTATGGATGCCTTTCATTTCATCTGGTATGTTCTGCAAAATGCAAGCTGCCTTCCTTCTTAGTAAAATGACTGTGATGCTCTACTTTTTCTCCCCTCTAATCTCAGAATTCTCCCATTGTTTGAGTACTTTGTGCTGGCTTCTGCAGAATAGATCACTTATGTTATATTGGAGGGGAGGAGAAGGTATTAAGTCGCCTATAGTGGGATGTTCTACTTCTTGCTTGAAATTGGTTCTGACAATTGATGCCCATGGCACAGAAAAAAAATGCACATGATGCTGCAAATTTGAAATATCATTAAACTTTCTCCAGTCAGCAAAATCTCTAGCATTATATGGAACTACATTATGTCTGGATTCCCTTTGTGTTATACTGGGAAAGGGGTAAGCACAGGTTACATAGAAGAGTGGGAAGGCTCACCTAACCCACATAGGGTAGTCAGAGCAAGTGTCTTGGAAAGGATGAATTTTAAAGGGTCAGTAAGAATTAGCTCGATGAAGAAGAAGAAGGAGGAAGATAGTAACAGTGCAGGACAACTATGGTGGAGAAAGACTATGGAGCTTTAAAAGATAGCTCATTTCCCTTTGTGGCTCAGAAGGTATTGATATTATCACCCAATTAAAATCCTCGGTATGGTATTTTTGCCCCTTTGTATGTAGGGGGATCCCACTACCATCACAATCACCACTAAAAACCATGCTAGAAATTAGCATATATAAATATGATCTCATATACAGTCATCCAAAGTGACATTTATATCAAAATAGATCATTTCACACAAGGGACAAAGGGTAAAACTTAGCCACAAATTGTGTGCCAAGAGGGTGGTTTTCCAAAAAAATCCCCAAAGATCTCTTTCCTTACCAAGGGCAAAGTGTGCAAATGCAGGATCTTGCCACATGTTTTCATTCGAGCAGATGGCAGAAAGGTTTGTCTGCAATGTGGAACTTGTTAAGAGAGGAAGCCCTTCCTGATAGAGATCAAGAAGTCTGCTTAAATTTGCTTAGTGGTGGAATGGTTTGTAATCCATTCATGCTCGTGAGTATAATGCCTTTATAATTACTTGTAAGTAGATTGAGAGCCTCCAGAGTCAACTCCAGGGAAAAGGAGTTGATCTGATGCTTAGACTTCTGCTGAACCCTCCAGACAATACACTCATTCCTTACCCACGCCATTGAATTATGTTTTACATCTACATCATCTTAATTTTGTTGCTTTGATGGTGAAAATATTATTTTTCCCATCTACGAGAAAGGCGTCAAGGAAATAAAAATATGAACACCATCACCACCGCCCCACATGCTATGCTGTACCGCTGAGGATACCCTAGGTTTTGCTATGGTAGCAAACGACCCCCAAATCTCAGTGGTGTAAGACAGAAAAATTTATTTCTCTCTTACACGAAGTTCACTGTGCAAACTTTTCCAAGGCAGCTGTCCTCCATGTGTTGGCTCAACATTCCAGGGTACTTGAATCTTATGGCATTTCCATATCAACACACACTTCCATAATCTCATGGGAAGGATGAGAACTGGATGGTTCCACACTAATGATTAAATGCACATGACTCTGTCCTGTCCATAGCACATCGGTAAGAACTAGTCATAAGACCCGACCCAGAGGCAGGCTGGGTTAGGAACTTCAATTCTCTGATATGCCAAGAAGGGGAGAAAATTCGATAAAGAAAAGTATTCACAGTCTACTTTAATGTGAATTGTTTCCAATTTGCACAGCAGCCTTATGCAACAAGAATTAATGTGTTCCTTTATCCATGAGAGGCAATATAGAGCAGGTGCCTGAGAACATGGGTTTGCAGTCAGTCTTGGATTCCCAACACGTGACTTGTGGGGGCCCAGGCAAAATAGAATCTCTAATCTATTTCTTTTCTTTTTCCGTTCTTTCTTCCTCTCTCCCTCTGTCCTTCCTTCCTTCCATCTCTCTCTCTCTCTCTCTTTCTTTCTCTCTCTCTCTCTCTTTCTTTCTTTTATAAAGTGGGATGAGATTACCTATGTCATAGAGATGTTTTGAGGTTTAAATGCAATAAATAAAACGGATTGCATGGTTTGTGCATGTGCTCATCTGCACCTGTTTTAAGGTAAACATGAGTTCACACTGATCTCTCCAACTCTACCCCACTACTAAGTGGGTCATCCCAGCCCTCTCTTGCCTCACAACAGTGAGAAATCTGGTTGCCGCCATTTTTGTTCTTATTTGATTATTCAACTCCACTATGGATGTATAGTGGTTTCAGAATTGTCAACCCCTACCCCCACAGGACACAGCTTGGGTTAGCTGGAGTACAGTTCCTTTTATTTTAGTCTCACAGATGCCACTTATTTCCAAAGTCACTGAGCTCAGCCCCTTTATCTCTCATTCTCTTCACTCAGTGAGGTCAAGTTACATCTCTTGCCAGTCTACGTTCTGTCCTAGTACCACTCCCCCATCACCCACTAAATGTTTCTAAATTTAAGTGCATTCAAACTCACTATTTATGCTCTTAACTTCTGTGAGCTTGATAAATGCATAATGTGATGCATCCACTATTACCATTATTACACAGATTGGTTTCACTGTCTGAAGAAATCCCTTGTGCCTCATCTCTTCAATGTTTTCCCCTTCCCAGACACCTGGCAACCAGTGATGTGTTTATCCATCTCTATAACTTTGTCTTTTCCAAACTCTCGTATAATTGGAGTCATGCAGTAGATCACCTTTCCGGACTGACTTGTTTCACTGAGCAATATGCCTCTATGGTTTTGCATTTCTTCGTCGCTCATTCCCTTTCATCCCTGAATAGCATTCCACTGCACAGATGTGCCAAGGAAGGACATCTTGGTTATTTCCAGGTTTGGTGACTGTGAATAAAGCTGCTATAAATAGTTACATGCAGATTTTTGTGTGGACATAAGCTTTAAACCAGTAAATACGTAGTAGCTTGCTGACTGGATTGTGTGGAAAGACTACGCTTAGCTTTGCGAGAAACTATCAAACTGTCTTCCAAAGTGGCTTACCAAGTTCATTCCCACCAGCAATGAGTGAGCATTCTTATTGCTCTGCATGCTCCTCAGAAACTAGTGTTGTCAGTTTTGTTTGTTTGTTTGTTTGCACTGTGGCCATCTAATAGTCGTGTAAACTTATTTCTTTGTTGTCTTAATTTGCATTTCCCTGAAAACAAATGATGTTGGGCATCTTTTCACATGCTTATTTGCTATAGGTATAATCTCCTTTGGGTTGTTTGAGTTTTTTTTTTTTTTTTAATTGTTGAGTTTTAAGAGTTCTTGGTATATTTTGGATACAAGTCTTTTTCAGATATGTGTTCTATGAATATTTCCTTCCAGTTTGTGGCTTTTAAAAATATTTATTATATTTTAGAGAGAGAGAGAGAGAGAGTTTTCAAGTTAGTAGGGTGAGGGGGTGAGGGAGAGGGAGAGAGAGAATCTCAAGCAGACTCCCTGCTGAGCGCCCCATCCCATAACACACATAATCACATACCTGAGTCAAAATCAAGAGTTGGATGCTTAGCTGACTGAGCCAATCATGTACCCCAGTTTGTGGCTTTTGAGTCTCTCAACAATTGTCTTTTGCAGAACAGAACTTCTTAATTTTAATAGAATCAGACTCCTCTATTTTTTTCTCTCATGGACTGTGCTTTTGGTGTTCTGTCTCTTCACCAAATCCAAGGAGACACAGGTATTCTAAAAGATTTTCTTCTAGAAGTTTTATAGCCTTGCATTTTTCCATCTAGGTATAGGATCACATCCGAGTCCATTTTTGTGTGAAGTGTAAGATGTGTGTCTAGATGCTTTTCTTTTTCCTCTGGGATTTTGAAAAATCATTATACATTTTCTCATTTTTCTCATGGGTTATTTGTCTTTATATGCTAAACGGAAAGTTCTGATATACTCTCAGTACTAGTCCTTAACCAGTTATGTGCTTTGTAAATATTTTCTCCCAGCCTGTGGTCTGTGGCTTGCTTTTAAAATTTGTCTTGGTTTCTTTATTGAATGTGTATATTAGCACAGTGAAATTCACATATACAATTTGAGGATATCATTCACATTGTACTTTACTGAACATGGTAACCTTGCATACAGAAATTTTGAGTTTAATTTTAGGGCTAACAAAATAATCAGTCTTGTCCTTTATGGTTAGATTTTTATCTTGCTTATGAAATTCTTTCTTATTTTGAGGAAAAAAATTTAAAAGTTTTTTGAATTTACATTTAAAATATTACTATACATGATATTTATGTTAAAATATGAGCAAGACATGCAATTCCATATTTTTCCCATATGGGTAAGCATTCATCTCAACAACATTTATTGCCTAGTTTGATTTTCTTGTTGATTTATGTTGTTGCTTCTGACATATACGAAGTTCCCTCTCTATTCTGTTTCTTTGGTCTTTTCTTTTACCAATAAACTAAACTTATATTTATAAGAAATAAGTTCAAAAGTTTGAAATGTTAGTAGAGCAAGTTTTTTGTTTTTTTTTTTTAATTTTATTTATTTATTTGACACAGAGAGAGAGATCACAAGTAGGCAGAGAGGCAGGCAGAGAGACAGGGAGAGGAGGAAGCAGGCTCCCTGCTGAGCAGAGAGCCCGATGCGGGCCTCGATCCCAGGACGCTGAGATCATGACCTGAGCCGAAAGCAGAGGCTTTAACCCACTGAGCCACCCAGGCGCCCAGTAGAGCAAGTTTTGACTTACTCTTCTTCAAATTTGTCTTGGCTTTGCTTGGTAATTAGATAATGGATTATCTAACTCCAATAAAAAATGTGTTGGAAATTTTTTTTATTTGAATTTACAGATTAATACAGATAGAATTACCATATTTTGGGTTTGGAATATTCCTACCAATGAATATTGTATATCTACCCATATATTTGATATTTTTAATGTTCCTTAATAATGTTTCTTTTTTCCCTTTTCCCCATAAGCCTGAGATCAAGCCCTGAGCTGATATCAAGGGTTGGATGCTTAACCAACTGAGTCACGCAGGTGCATCGGTATAATATGTATTTTTAAAAGATTTATTTATTTATTTGAAAGAGACAGAGAGTGTACAGACCTGGGTGAGGGTAGAGGGAGAGAATCTTAAGCAGACACCCCACTGAGTGTGGAGCCTGACTTGGGACTTGATCCCATGACCATGAGATCATGACCTGAGCTGAAACCAAGAGTTGGACGCTTAACCAACCGAGCCACCCAGGCACTCTACATCTATATATTTTTATCTATCTATCTATCTATCTATCTATCTATCTATCTATCTATCTATCATCTATCTATCTATTTTTTAAAGATTTTATTTATTTAGAGAGATCACAAGTAGGCAGAGAGGCAGGCAGAGAGAGAGGGGGAAGCAGGCTCCCCGCTGAGCAGAGAGCCCGATGTGGGGCTCGATGCCAGGACCCTGGGATCATGACCTGAGCTGAAGGCAGAGTCTTAACCCACTGAGCCACCCAGGTGCCCCATCTATATATTTTTAATTGCATTTATAAATCGATTATTTCTGACAGATAAGGAATTTATCAATTCATATATATCTTTTAACTAATGAACTGGATTTACTCTTTTATCAGTTCTAATTCCCTATAGATTTTTTTTTTAATGCAATCATAGTATCGGTCAACAATGACATTTTTTCTTTAATAAACTTTACTTTAAAAATGTATTATAGTATTTTTTAGGACCTCCAGAACAATGTTAAATAGAAATGGTAATTTCTTCTTGCAGTGCTATTAGTTTTTGCCTCACATAGTTTTATGCTCTCTTAAGTGCTACACATTAAGGATTGTTACATCTTGGAGAATTGACACCTTCTTGTTATATAATGCTCTTCTTTATTCCTGATTTTTCCTTGCTTTGAAGTAGACTCTATCTGAAATTACTATACCTACTCCTGCTTTCTTTTGATTCATGTTAGCATGGTAAATTTTTTTCCCCATCCATTTACTTTTAATCTATATATGTCTTTATAATTAAAGTGGGTTTCTTATAGACAACATAGAGTTAGGTCTTATGTTTTGATCCTCCCTGACAATCTCTGTCTCTTAATTAATGCATTTAGGACATTGGCATTCAAAGTCATTACTGTTATAGTTAGATTAGTATCAACCATACTTATTACCATTTTCTATTTGTGGTCCTTGATTTGTGTTCCTATTTTTGTCTTCCCCTCTTTTTTTTTTTTTTTTTGCTTATCGTGGTTTTATCTTAGCATTTTATATGATTCTATTTTCTCTCCTTTCATAGCATATTGCTATACATCTTTTTAAAAAATGTTTTTTAGTGGTTGCCCTAGAGTTTCCTAGAGTGGTTGCCTATTAGTTGGACAACTAATCCAAGTCCACTTCCACTTTCAAATAACACTGTATTACTTCACGGGTGAGTTCCTTAAAATAGCAGCATCGTCCCCATGCCTCCCCACTGTCCCTACTATCATTGCTGTCATTCATTTTACACATATATAAGCATTCCTATATGTATAAGGTATGTATAAAAGCATAAGATATATATATATATAATGCATATATGTACACAGATACATGTTCATGTATAAATATTTAAGGTTTATGTGTAAATGTACATGAGTGAATACATTGTTGCTATTATGACTTGGAACAAATAATATTTGTTGTCTCTGGTAGATCGATTAAGAGAAAGAAAAATAAAAATTTTTATCTTACCTTCATTTTTTTCCTTCTTTGATCCTTTTCCTTTCTTTTATGTAGATTCACATACCTTATCTATGTTATTTTCCTTCCTTCTAAGAACTTCTTTTAGGATTTATTGTAAGGCAAGTCTATTAGAAGCAAATTCCTTAAGTTTTTATCTGAGAACGTCTTTATTTCTCCTTCACTTTTAAAAGATAATCTCATAGGGTACAGGATTCTAGGTTAGTGGGTTTTTTTCCGTCTCAACACTCCACTCTTCTTTCTTGCATATTTTAAAGATTTTATTTATTTATTTGTTTATTTACATATTTATTTGAGAGAGTGGGGGGGGAGGGAGAGAGTGAGAGAGAGAGAAACTCCAGTAGACTCTCCACAGAGCAGGGAGCCTGACACATGTCTTGATTTCATGACCCTGAGATCATGACCTGAGATGAAACCAAGAGTCAGATGCTTAACCGACTGAGCCACCAAGGTGTGCCTCCTACCTGGTTTCTGAGGGGAAGTCAGATGTAATTATTCTCTTTGTTTCTCTAAGGTAGAGTGTTTTTTTTCCCCCCTTTGGCTTCTCCTAGCATTTTTTGGTCTTTTTTTTTTTTTTCTTGTAGTTTAACAATGATATGCCTAGATGTGGGGGTTTTTGTTTTTGTTTTGCCTTTTTTTTTTTTTTTTTTCATTTATCCTGCTTGAAATTCTCTGAGATTCCTGGATATGTAGTTTGGTGTCTGAAATTCATTTGGAGGAAATTCGTAATTATTATTGTTTCAAATATTTCTTCTCCTTCCTTTCCTTTTTTTCTGGTATTTCCATCATGTATATATGGCACCTTTTGTGGTTGTCCCACAGTCCTTGGATATCCTATTCTCTGTGTGTCTGTGTGTTTTAAGTGTTTGTTTTCTTTGCTTTTCAGAGTTGGAGGTTTCCGTTGATACATCCTTTAGCTCAGAGATTCTGTCCCCAGTCTTGTCTTGTTTAATAATCAGCCCATCAAAGGCATTCTAGAGTATTCTTGATCTCTAGCATTTCTTTTTGATTCTTCCTTAGTATTTCCATATCTCTGCTTACATTGTCCATGCTTTCTTGCATGCTATCTACTTTATTTATTAGAGCCCTTAGCATATTAATCACAGTTGTTTTAAATTCCCAGTCTGATAATTCCAACATTTCTACCATGTCTGTTTCTGATGCTTGCTATTTCTCTTTAAATTGTCCTTTTGCCTTTGATAGGCTATTCGTTTTTTTCTTGATAGTTGGACATGATGTACTGGGTAGAAGGAACTGATTGATGTTAATGGGCCTTTAGTGATGTGGTGGTAAAATGTTGGGGGATGGGAAGTGATCCTAAGATCTATGATTGGCTCTCACTCTTTTAGTGAGCCCGTGCCTCTGGTCTGTAACCTTCACGAGTGTTTCTCACTTGTCTTTTTTTTCTTCCCCCCCTCCCACTTAAATGGGAGGCTAGAACTGACTGGGTTGACTATTTCCCTTCCCCTAAGTCAATTAGGCTCTGATAAACCCCAGCAGGTTAGGTTCTGGTTAACTAGTTTCTCCTGAGGGCAGGCTTTGTTCAGTACATTAGAGTGATGTGGTTTAATTCAAAATGGTTCCTTTTTCCTCTCCCTTGCTGGAAGCCTGAGGGAATTTTTCTTTGATATTTGCTGTGAAAACCTGGTTGAGCTCCTAAAGGTAAATATCATGAAATTGTGAGGCCTTCTATGACTGCTTCTCCCCGGAGTTCTTAACTCCCAGAGTTGTCTGCATTGAGCCTCCAGCAATTCATCAATTGTTCATACCCTGTAGTTCCTACCCGGGCATTGGTTTCTGCTCAGGAGTCTCCGTTCTGGTAAGCCGTGATGCCCTGCGTTTCCCTGTCTATCTCTCCAGTCTTGGGGGCTGTGGTTTGCTCTGTGTCCTCCCCTTTTCTGTGGATTCAAGAAGTGTTGTTGATTTTTCAGTCAGGCATTTTACTTGTTAGGGCAGAGGGGTGACTTCCAAGTTTATTGAGTGTGGAACCTTCTGAGTTCTATTTTGACCCTGTTAAAAGAAGCTAAATGGTCTGGAGGAGCACAGACTTCGTTCCACGTGGATTCCTACTTCAGTGCTGGTAAGCTTCCTCTTGATTCCTAATCATAGAGGAGGAGGTTGAAGGGCTGAGGGTGGAGGGTGTGGTCATAGTGCTAGTGAGGGGGCCCACTTGATGTCCTTGGGGGGAGAGGAGCAAGTGCTCCACATTCTTGACTGATGATCAAGTGTGACTGGGAAAAGGTATTTTACATCTACCTCAAGGATCTCGTCTTGGTCTCTGATAATTATGGGATGAAGAAGGTGGAAAGATTTCATTTATTCTATGTGCAGGATGTTGATATCTGTGTTAATAAGTGAAATCTGTAGGGTTTTTTTTTCTTGGTTGTCATGTATTGAAATCAAGGTCATCCTAGCCTTATAAAAACAAGTTTGAAAGAATTCCTTCTTTTATTATTCTCTGGAACAGTTTGTGTAAGAAAGGGCTTTTGTGTTGCTTGAAAGTTTAGTAAAAGTTGTCTGTAAAACTGTCGGAGCCTCATGGTGTTCTTGTTTGGGTCTGTGGGAAGGCAAGGGTATGAAAAGATGGGGGTAGTGAGATGGATTTTTTAACTCTCAATTTCTTTAATAGATATTTAGTTTATCTATTTTGTCTTTGGTTAGAATCAGTAATTTACTATTTTTTTCTATAAAATTGTTCATTGCTTCCTAGTTTTCAAATTTAATGGCATAAAAGAATTTCTGATATTCTGTAAAGATTGGAAAAAGTCTCCATTGTACCTAAAGGTATAGTCCCTTTTTAATTTTTATCTTGACTAGTTTTGGGATAGATTTGACTATTAGTCTTTTAAATGTTTTCATCGTTGTTTTTCTCTATTTTATCTTGTTTTTCTATATTATTTCCTTCTCCAACTTTCTTTAGGTTATCTTAAGTTACACATTTAACATACAGGTTTTAAATCTATATTGTTCGCATAAAGATAATATATAACATTTGCATAAATGTATATACATGTGTGCAGATGCGTACATCCTGTAAGTGCTGTTTTAGTTGCCTCACACAGATTTTATATGTGATTATTTCAGCTTCTTTTAATTTGCTTTTTATTTCTGACAGCTGGGCATTTCTCTTGTGAGCTCTCTTATATATATATATATATATTTTTTTTTTTTTAAGATTTATTTATTTATTTGACACAGAGAGAGAGAGATCACAAGTAGGGAGAGAGGCAGGCAGAGAGAGAGGAGGAAGCAGGCTTCCTGCTGAGCAGGGAGCCCCATGCGGGGCTTGATCCCAGGACCCTGAGATCATGACCTGAGCTGAAGGCAGAGGCTTTAACCCACTGAGCCACTCAGGCGCCCTCTCTTATATATTTTAAATACTTTTTTGTTGGTGATATTGTATTTGTGGAAAATGGGGTTCAATTTTATGTTAGTCCACTGTGTTGCTGGAATTGGGAGACAAATATATGATTTTATTTATTTGACAGAGAGGGAGGGAACACAAGCAGGGGGAGTGGGTGAGGGAGAAGCTGGTCTCCCACCGAGCAAGGAGTCCGATATGGGGCTCGATCTCAGGATCCTGGGATCATGACCTGAACAAAAGGCAGACACTTAAGGACTGAGCCACCCAGGAGCTCCCCTCTTACATTTGATAATGATTTTCTTTTTGTACTAAGAGGGGAGCAAAATAATGCAACAGTAATACTGAAATTTCTTTTTTTTTATTATTAGTTCAGGGGTAGAATTTAGTGATTCATCAGTTGCATATAATGACCAGCGCTCATTATTATCAGATGTCCTCCTGAATGCCCATCACCCAATCGTCCCTTCCCCCAACTCACCTCCCCTCCAGCAAACCTGTTTGTTTCCTAGAGTTCAGCATCCCTATGGTTTGCATCCCTCTCACTTTTCATCTTATTTTATTTTTCCTTCCCTTTTCCTATGTTCTTCTGTTTTGTTTCTTAACTTTCTGAAAAAATAAAAATAAGATCTGTTAAGTCAAAGAGGAGAAATAAATGAATTTACAGGCAGGGATAAATTATTATTTTCTTAATTAACTTTTCAGGTTTTTAAAAATGATTTTATTTACTTATTTAAGAGAGGGAGAGAGACAGAGATAGTGAAAGAGAGAGCACAAGTGGGGAGGAGAACAGGCTCCCTGCCGAGCGAGGAGCCCGATGCAGGGCTTGATGCCAGGACCCTGGGATCATGATCTGAGCCAAAGGCAGACAGTTAACTGACTGAGCCACCCAGGCACCCCAAGTTTTCAGTTTTAATTCCAGTGTAGTTAACATGCAGTGTTATATTAGTTTCAGGCATACAACACCAGGTGCTCATCATGATAAGGGTGCTCGTAATCCTCTTCACCTATTTTGTCCATCCCTGACCTACCTGCCCTCAGTGACCATCAGTTTGTTCTCTACATTGAAGAGTCTGTTTCTTCGTTTGTCTCTCTCTCTTTCCCCTTTGCTCATTTGTTTTGTTTCTTAAGTTCCACATATGGATGGAATCATATGGTATTTGTCTTTCTCTAACTGACTTATTTTACTTAGTATTATACTCTAACTCCATCCATGTTTTTGCAAATGGCAAGAGTTAATTCTTTTTTTTTTTAATTTATTTATTTGACAGAGAGAGAGAGAGAGAGAGAGAGAGAGATCACAAGTAGGCAGCGAGGCAGGCAGAGAGAGAGAGAAAGGGGAGCAGTCTTCCTGCTGAGCATGAGAGCCCGATATGGGACTTGATCCCAGGATCCTGAGAACATGACCCGAGCCGAAGGCAGAGGCTCAACCCCCTGAGCCACCCAGGCGCCCCAAGAGTTAATTCTTTTTATGGCTGAATAATATTCCAGTGTGTGTGTGTGTGTGTGTGTGTGTGTGTGTGTGTGTGTGTGTATACACACCACATCTACTTTATCCATTCATCTATTGACGGGCACTTGGGCTGCTTCCATAATTTTGGCTATTGTAAATAATGCTGCAGTAGACATAAAGGTACATATATCCCTTTGAATTGGTGTTTCGTATTTTGGGGGTAAATGCCCAGTAGTGTGATTACTGGGCCATAGGGTAGTTCTGTTTCTAACTCTTTGAGGAGACTCTGTACTATTTTACTCAGTGGCTACACCAGTTTGCAAACCTACCAACACTGCAAGAAGTTTCCCCTTTCTCCACATCTTCACCAACACCTATTGTTTCTTGTGCTATTGATTTTAGCCATTCTGACAGGTGTGAAGTGATATTTCATTGTAGTTTTGACTTGTTTTTCCCTTAGGATGAGTGAAGTTGAGCATCTTTTCCTGTGTCTGTTGGCCACCTGGATGTCTTCTGTGGAGAAATGCCTGTTTATGTCTTCTGCCCATTTTTCACTGGATTGTTTGTTTTTTGGGTGTTGAGTTGTACCAGTTTATTATATATTTTGGATACTAACCCTGTACCAGATAGGTCATTTGCAAATATTTTCTCCCATTCAGTAGGTGGCCCTTCAGTTTTGTTGATTGTTTCCATCTCTGTGCAGATGCTTTTTATTTTGATGTCGTCCCAAGAGTTTATATTTTACTTGCCTCAGGAGACCTATCTAGAAAAATTTTACTATGGCCAATATCAGAGAAATTACTGCCTGTGCTTTTTTTTTTCTAGGATTTTTATGGCTTGGGTCTCACATTAATCTCTAACCCATTTTGAGTTTATTTTTGTGTACGGTGCAAGAAAGTGGTCCAGTTTCATTCCTTTCATATAACTATCCAGTTTCCCCAGCATTGTTGAAGAGGCAGTCTTTTTTCCACTGTATCTTCTTTTTTCCTTTGTTGAAGATTGACCATAGAATTATGGGCTTATTTCTGTGTTTTGTCTTCTATTCCATTAATCTATGTGTCTGTTTTTGTGCCAGTACCATGCTGTTTTGATTACTACAGCTTTGTATTATAACTCAAAGTCTGAAATTTTGATACCTCCACTTTTGTTTCTCCTTTTCAAGATTGCTTTGACTATTTGGAGTCTTTTGTGGTCCGATATAAATTTTAGGATTGTTTGTTCTAGTTCTGTAAAAAATGCTGCTGGTATTTTGATAGGGATTGCACTAAATCTGTAGATTTCTCTGGGTCATGTAGACATTTTAACAATATTTGTTCTTCCAACCCATGAGCATGGCATATTTTCCCATGTTTTCCATCTTCAATTTTTTTTTCCCATCGCTGTTTTAAAGTTTTCAGAGTGCAGGTGTTTTTCACCTCTTTGGTTAAATTTATTCCAGGTATTTTATTATTTCTTGTGCAACTGTAAATGGGATTATTTTATTTACAAGTTTTTAAAATGATAATTCTAGATCATAAGTTAAATTCATGGTAGCATTGTAGTCTTTTCAACTATAAACTGGGAATGAATGAGTCTTTACTACTTCATAGTCTTAGAGAAAAAATGAGAATACTAGAGGAAACACTTTAAAAAGTGGGCACAGTGTTAGAATATGGCATATGAAAGTTCAGTTTCCAAGTGTTTGGAGTCAGATATAATGGAATATATATTACCGTGTTACATAGACCTACAACCTGCATCCACACTGCTGATTATTATTTGTAAGTACCGATTTGTAAGAAGAGCTATATAAATTTTTTAGGCTTTTATGATCTAACTAAATTAATACATTCTAACATGTAGTAAGCACATTAAATATTCAATTAGGTGACCTCAAAGGGTGAGTACCTGGAATGCATTCAGGTTGAATGGAATGAAGAGCTTAGTATGTGAAAGGCATCTATGAAGTTTCCAGCTTATCTTCTCTCTTTAAGTATTATCTCAACGCACCATCTTTTAAAGACTCCACCGTACCCTTCTCTGTAGTTGCTTTCTGTTATTAGATTTCTTCTATTTATTTATTTATTTGTTTGTTTGTTTTTTAAAGATTTTATTTATTTGACAGAGAGAGATCACAAGTAGGCAGAGAGGCAGAGAGAGAGGAGGAAGCAGACTCCCCGCCAAGCAGGGAGCCTGATGTGGGCCTTGATCCCAGGACCCTGAGACCATGACCTGAGCCGAAGGCAGAGGCTTTAACCCGCTGAGCCACCCAGGCGCCCAGATTTCTTCTATTTAAAAAATGATATTACATCATTGTTTTCTTGGAAATGGGTAGTATATAAGTGATCATTAAAAGTACCAATAAGGGCACCTGGGTGGCTCAGTTGGTTGAGCGACTGCCTTTGGCTCAGGTCATGATCCCAGAGTCCCAGGATCAAGTCCCACATCAGGCTCCCAGCTCCACGGGGAGTCTGCTTCATCCTCTGACCTTCTCCTCTCTCATGCTCTCTCTCTCTCTCAAATAAATAAAATCTGGAAAAAAAATTTTTTTAAAAAGTACCAATAAAACACAACATGTGTACATAGAATAATGGAATGTAGAGCTTTCAATTTTTCTCTCTTCTTAAATAGAGAAATGTGTCTCTAGGTATTAAGTGTTTTAACCAAATTCTAAACCATAGCTGTCTTTGTTTCTTGAATTCAAAGTTCTAGTGAGAAAGCATCTTAAAACTGAATTCCTTTCATAGGGATAATCTAAGTGAGAATAGTTAATTAGTCCCTTTTGGTGCTTAGAAATTATTATATCCAGAATCAGATGCATACTTATGATTTCTGTACATGTGGGTATTACCTCTTCTAAAATAGAAACATGCTGGAAATTTGTTTTCTTGACAGTAACTCATAATTATCTTCCTATTTATGCTACTCTGTTCCTACATTTGGGCCCAATTTTTTAAGCATTTCAGATTACATTTCTTATGATATCATAGCCTTTATTTCAATGCATAAAAAGTACCTATTTACATTTAGTCTATTCATGCATTCATCCATTTACTAGTAAATAAATAAGGGTAGAAAATTGTTGTTCTTTGAGGTCTGCCCCTAATCTATATCCTACATGATGCCCGTACCCGTCATTTTGGCTCACAGAAGGCTGTCTTTGGAGTACCTGAGTGTCTCCTTGGGCACTGAGCCCTCCATCCCTATGCCCTCTCCTGTTTGGTGAGACCATTTCCACGGGCCTGTGCTGCATCCCACGTAGATCTGTGAAAAGGAAGCTTGAAAATTTTAGACTGATACCTCCCTGAGAGACTTCAGATAGAAAATACTTATAAATGTAGGCCAGCAGGGTCTCCCTGCTACCCCTGAGGCTTGGCCACTATCACCCCGACCCCCTCCCCACAGTCCGCATACCTTGCAGTACAGTGGCTTCTCCAAGTCTGTCTGCAGGCTCTCAAGCCTTAGGTTTCTGCCACAAGCTGTCACTCCAAAACTTGCCTATTCTGAATTCTCTTTTTCCACACTTTAGCTTGGCTCTGTTTTTTCTTTTTATATCTTCCTAATGGTCAACCAAAGAGGGGACCCCCCCCCAATCCTTTCTCCCTGATAATATTCCCTAAATCTTGTCACCTCTCTGCCTTCTGCAATGGCACCCCCTCCCTGATGTATGAATTGAAAACTGAAATTTTTTTCAAAAGGTGTAATTTTGGGTAATAAAATAATGATAAACCAGATTACCTTGCAGCTCTGATGATTAGATAACTTCAATGGAATGCAAATTTCCTACTCTAAAAAATTCCCTTGTTCATTTTTGTGGAGATGTCTGCTTGCTGCTACATTTTTCTCCCCTTTCCTGACCTCTTCCTCCACATCACAGCACTCCAGCCACGTCTCCACCATACCCTCCACTTTACCAAGCCACAGCCCCCTCAGTATCCCCTGTTCTGAACCTACATTCAGTTTCTGGCCTCTCTGTACTTGCTCAAAAACATATTAATGTGCTCAGCTAGACAATGGTGAGACTTATGCTTTTTCTTCTCTCCTACCCAGTCTCTTCTAGGGACAAGGACCAGGGCAAAGACATTCCTTTATGATATGAATTATGTTATTCCTCCTTTACTGAAACAAATTATTTCTCCCAAACTGTAAAGTGAGTAGGTACCAAATGTTTCTTCCAGAACAGTATCTGCAGATGGGAAGAACCATATATTTATGAGAATTCCTCCTTCACTAACTAGAGTAACACTTATGATCTTGGTGTCCTAATTCCAGGGAAGAATTATATATATAAATCTTATTATATAACATATAATTATTTATAATTATATGTTATATAATATTTAATTATATAATAATAACAGAATTATAATTATATATTACAAATATATTGTATATAATATATACTATATGCATATAATATATATATTATAAATCTGATCATATGGAGTTATGGTTATGACATCTAGAGTTGAGTTTCCTGGCAACCACAGCAACAAGGAAAACCCGATGAGCTTCATCAATAGAACAAAGGAAATATGCTCATTCCTCAAGAGACACACATTTTCTGGTCTTTAATCACAAACAATAACTTGCAATCAAATACGGTTATATTCTTGACAGTAGCTTTATAACAAATTCAGAGCCATTTTCATCCATGATGTGCTTTACTGAGCCTGTCATCAAAGCCAAAGGCATGGTATCATAACACGTCTTGGTGAAAGGCGCTCTGCTGTGACTAAGGGAATAGGTTCAAAACCCCTCTGATTACAAGGAAGAAGGTGAAATTGGATTCAGAATTCATCCCACTGAGACACTGCTCCCTGACGGAGGCTGTTGTGCACGGAATCTCACTCCATTTGCTAGAACATAAGCTTCAACCTGAAAAGTGTGTCTAACTTGTATCTTATTTCACAGTGTAAATTCTTGGTACCTTAAGTGATTCAGCCCAACAAGTTCAGTTCTAGAATGTTCGGATTCTGAAGACACTGTAATATTGAGATGACATGTTCTCAGTTGGAAGTTCTAATAGCCAAACTTGTTAAAAAAAAAAAAAGAAAGAAAAGAAAAGAAAAGAAAAAAAAAGCCCAACACAGTTCTACCACTGATATCCTTTGGGGTTCCCAAACGACAGATTTAGGACAGGACACATACAACAAGAGCAGCTCAGTTGGTGGGATTCCTCCTCTCAGCCCTCTCTGTGTGGCCTACCAGTGGAGGCCTCTCGTGCATAGCTCAGGGCTGAGCTCAAGAGCTCAAGTCCGCGCGTTCAGCTAGCTCGGTGGGCTTGCGTGGAGCCTTGCGGGCCGGGAGCCCCTGATGGGAGCAGGCTGCCTCGCCGCTTACACAGCTGTTAGTCTCCTCATGTTCTTGGGCTGGCCCATCACATGTGTGGCTTCAAAACGCTCAAACCTCAGGCCTCAAATAATCTTTTGTTCCGCTTTTCTGCTTTGTATGTTTGACTCAGTAGCTTTGTTTATTTTCTTAAAATATTTCCTTTTGGTTTGTGTTTCTTGGCATGGCCCAGCTATGGTTTTTCTAAAGGCAATCTTCTCCCGACCCCCTTGCTGTTCATAATGCCACACCCCCAGAAGAGTGCAAGCTGTTAGCATGCCTTCCAGTTCCTGGGGCTCGGAAGGGTACTCAGGACCATGGTGCCGCCTCCTCTTCTCCTGAAGGGTGAGTGCTCATCGGGGACACTGCTGTGTACAGCCCGCAGCACTCTTACTTATGGTCCAAAGGATGTACCCAAGCCGAAGAATTCCATATGCTCTTCTTCCAACCCAGTGCTTCTACCATTGACATCAGCTCTATAGGTTTTCTGAAATTATGTTTCTTGACCTCATCTTTGCAGTTCTATAGCCAGGGAAGCCTTTAAAAGGAAGCCAGGAAGAAGGATGGGTTCCCTTCTGTAGCCCTAACACAGCCTCAGGCTTTCTTTATACAGATCTACCAACCGTTTTTTTCCCCCTGAGGAAAGACATAAAACCATCTCCCTAAGATTGTCAGCATTCCAAAGCAACTAGTCCTGCGGGTTTCCTGCATGCTAATGGTCATCGCCCTTCCCTGGAGCTAAGCTCCAGGCTGGAAGCTCTTGGCTCTCCGAACATCCCCTTCAAAGAGGAAAATACCAGCACCTCCTGAACCAACAATGAGACATGTTTGACTAGTGGTGATGAAATGTCTTCTACAAACACTCCCTACCTTACCCACCTCCCCTTTCCAGGACTGATTCACCACTGAAATATTTGTGTCACCCAAGTTCAAGTAGATGAAACCAAACTCTTTGGTGCTGGCAGTTCTCAAGTGCCATAGAAAGCAGCATGAACTTCATGGGCCAGGGAGGTAATTAAATAAGCCAAAGCCAGCAGCTGGTCTCCAGCAGGCCAGCCAGAACGACAAATGAGCGCCGGCCTTGGGCGTTTCTGGGGCGGATCAGTGGTGCATGCTGGGAATTCATGTTGCACAGTGAGTTCCCCCCACAAGTTCCTGGCCCTCCCCAGCCAGAGTACGTACCTCAGCGTGAGAGGGGACAGGACTCTCCTTGTCTCGTGTGTCCTACCAGCAGCACAATATGAAACTCATTAGCTCAGGACCCTCTCCCTCAGAGCCTGGGACCCTAACTCAAGTGTACTTTATACTCTTGTATGGAGACAGGGTATTTTACCTACATTTCAGAATAAGAAAGACTGTGGGGGTCCTATTCTAATGATTTCCTTGGGAAAAGAAGAAACAAAGTAATATTGAAAACACTAGAAGCAGCCAATTTATGTATCATTGAGAGTATTGTCAGCTGGAGTGCCAATAAAAATCAATGCTCCCCCCTTGTGAACAAACACTGAACCCACACTTCTCTGTGAGCAGATTTTCCTGGGGGTGCCTAGTCACTGGAAAAGACTGTTCTGGGAGTCATGATTAAAACTCCAGAGATAGAAGGAAGAGGACTTATGGTCCTTTCCCACAGAAACTTTAATTTTATATCCCCTGAATTCTATGTTAGATATTGTAAGGTTTTTCTGGTCGCGCACAGGAATAAAGACCGCTAAGGCAAATTATAGTCCAAAGACAGAGCTTTATTGCAAGCACCCTCCGGCGAGGTTCCGCGACTCTGAGAGAAGGGAGTCGGGGAAGTCGCGCGCAAGGCAGAGTGATGGGGGCTTTTATTGGGTAAAGCAGGGGAGGGGCTAGGCATCAGCCATCTTGATGAGTTTTGGCGGGAAGGTCCGCCATCTTGGATGGACTTTGGCGGGAAGGTCTGCCATCTTGGACGGGCTTTGGCGGGAAGGTCCGCCATCTTGGATGGGCTTTGGCGGGAAGGTCCGCCATCTTGGACGGGCTTTGGCGGGAAGGTCCGCCATCTTGGACGGGTTTTCATTTTGTATAGCTTCCATCTCCTGCCAGCCCAACAGATATAATTATTACCTTTTCAGGATCATCTAAAACTTTAACTTATTTATGATATAGCAATAGTATATTGTCTTTATTATGTAGCACTGAATGTAGCTGAAAGTATGCATTGGGCTGTCTGTCACTCTACTGTGGGTGTTATACAACATATTCGCTATTGGGTGGAAATAAGTAGATGGGGATTTCCCAAGCTACTGTCTCACTGCACACTGTTCTTGGGGTTTTATTGAGGGTGATATGAAACAAAACTTTGTTATGTATGGAGATTAATTTTAATGACAGCTGATGGCATGAATTTAAAAAGTTTTGTGTTTTTTTTTTTTTACCTTGGGATCTTTTATAACTGACTGTGTGCTGTGAATCTCCAAGTATGCTGCATTTCCCAAATTTATTTTACAAAGTGATTTTCATTTCTTTTTCTTGAACTTTTTTTTTAAAGATTTTATTTATTTTTTGACACAGAGAAACACAGCAAGAGAGGGAGTACAAGCAGGGGGAGTGGGAGAGGGAGAAGCAGCATCCCGCCCAGCAGGGAGCCCGATGCAGCACTCGATCCCAGGACTCTGGGATCATGATCTGAGCTGAAGGCAGACGCTTAACGACTGAGCCACCCAGGTGCCCCTAGAACTCTTAACTCTTAACATCTCATGAAATACTGAGCTTTGGAACACAGTTCAATAAGTGTTGTGTTAGGCAGTATTTCCTGTGACATGAACTAATGTGACCAGTATAGTTTAGACTAGAAAGTGCTAGAAGATCCATAGAAGCAACCTATGTTATTTTAGTAATATTCTTCATGGCCATTCAGTTCTGTTTTAAAAACAGCACCTGAAGAGAGGACTGTCTGAGGAGCAAGCCAGCGAGCAATCTGGCTACCGCTTTCTTGGCTTAAGGCTGCTCGGGTGTGGTCCTTGTCACATTATGCTCTTGGATTGGAAATGCTTGTGTGGCCAACCTGGGAGGCTAATCACCTGAGCACAGAATCTAAAGTTACATTTGTAAGAAAATCTGCTCAGAGTCCTAAAGGGCTAGTTTACCATTTCATGGAGAAATGACTTACAAGATGGCACTGTCTATATCGAAAACTTAACTCTCCTACCTCATAGACATTTCAGCTGTCGTTCCCTCATTCAGACTTTGCCTTCCTTATCTAGGTTGTTCCAAATCAGTGAGGTGAACCTGTCCCCAGAGCTGTGACATGAATACAGTGTGAAGAGAAAAACCCTCCCTCTCCAGCATTTCAGTCCATTTTGCAGCTCTGGTCACACCTCCTCATGTTACTGCTAAATTAGTCAAGCTCCTGGCACGAGTTTGCTACTCAGAGCAAGGCAACTTGTCCTTTGTTGTATTGAGGGGAAGCCTCGGGGCTCCTTTTAATCTGATAGTTTTAATTCAATTTAATCTGCCCAGTAAATATTTTTCTTCAGCTGCAGAAATGTGTAAATCAACTAAGTAGTTCGTAATCTATGTATACAGTTAACAGAGCTCGTGCTGACCAGTGCCATGGGCTTGAAATAAATTTGCTTTTGCTGGGCCATCACTATGGTTACCCAGAAGGGAAAGCAATTCATGTGAGAGCAAGGACAGAAATGATACCTCGCCTTGGTGGCAGCTACCATGTATTGAATAGTTGCTCAGTTCTTGTAGTGTTTCATTATCTTCATTAAACTTGGCAAGGTCGGCATTGCTATTCTTTCACAGATGAGTTAAAGTGAGGTAAAGAGAGCTTGCGTCTAAAGCCTCCCCCGCAACTAGTTGGTGAAACTGGTCTTCAAACCCAAGTATGATTGGGGCTAATACCTTTTCTCTTGCTATTACACTACCATCATTCTACCCCTGTAAAACTGACCCACATAATTTTAACCTTTTCGGTTCTATGGCTAGAGAGCCTAGGTTTGATGCAACGGATTTGGCTGGGAAGATTTTAATTTTTTTAATCTGTCTTTCTTTTCTTTCTTTACTTTCTTCACTTTCTCTCTTTTCTTTCTTTCTTTCTTTCTTCCCGAAGTATCTCAAGACCATGATCCAATTGGATCTTTCAAATTTCCTCAAAAATTCCCCTGGAGACACAGGAGGAGATGAAAACTCATACCTCCACCAATATTTAGGACAAACATCCACACTTTATTCAGAATTGGGAGTCACATGCACAACTGCAAGACCACGAGTTGATATGGAAAAATATATTCTGAGGCCCGCTTATGCGATGTTGCTAAGAACAGTGGAAACCTGCTCTCACTGGAGCAAGGAGTAATATTATTTCCTTTTTGCACAGCCAGTCAATTCAGAATTATCAAGTCTTTTTTTTTTTTTAAGGTTTATTTATTTATTTATTTGAGCAAGAGATAGAGCATGATCAGGGGAGAGAGGGAGAAGCAGGCTCCCCGCTGAGCAGGGAACCTGACTTGGTGCTCAATCCCAGGACCCCAGGACCCTGGGATCATGACCTGAACCAAAGGCAGATGTTTAACCATCTGAGCCACCCATGTGGCCCAAGAACTATCAAATCTTTAGTAAGACTCAAGGCCTCTCTACTTTACTGGGGTTATTGTTGGAGGTAACTAGGATGATGTGAGCATGGATGTGGGGTGGGGAGGAGTAGAGGTGGAGTGNGGGTAGGGGTGGGAGGCAAGATGAGGGAGGAAAGGGGTAAATAAAAAGCAAGTTGAACATTTTATGTGTAGAGAGAGTCAAAAGATGACAGTTCTAATAGTAATTGCAATTTATTGACTATACATATAAAATGATTCCTTTCCCAAAATATGCTTTTATACTGGTATGACTCAGAGCTTAGAAAACTTAGCAAAATAGTATATATACATGTACTTTACTGGCGGTTAAGAGGATTGATCTGAGGTAAGAAAGAATTGAATTTGACTCTCATTCTGATTCTTACTAGTGATGTGACCTTAGGAAGTCATTTACCCTACATGAGCCTCAGTTTACTGAGCTAATAAAAATAAGAATGGCAATACTTGTTTTGGAGGGATATTGAGGAAATGAAATCAGGTATTACACAGAGTATGCATGGCCTGACACACAGCTGGTATTGGAAACTGGTAGCAAAGTAACATTTGAGGCCCTATTCCTTTTCTTTCCCCCTGTAATTTGAATATAATTTTATTTATTTTATTTTTAAATGTTTTATTGAAAGATGATTTCTTAATAATTCTATATGTCTTGAAAACATTTTCTTTCTTTTCTTTTTCTTTTTTTCACTTTATTTTTTCAGTGATCCAAGATTCATTGTTTATGCACCACACCCAGTGCTCCATGCAATCCGTGCCCTCCTTGATACCCACCACCAGGCTCACCCATCCTCCCTCCCCCTTCCCTTCCATAACCCTCAGTTTGTTTCTCAGAGTCCACAGTCTCTCATGGTTTGTCTCCCCCTCCGATTTACCCCAATTCACTTTTCCTTTCCTTTCCTAATGTCCTCAATGTTATTCCTTATGCTCCATAAGTAAGTGAAAACATAGGATAATTGACTTTCTCTGCTTGACTTATTTCACTCAGCATAATCTCCTCCAGACCCATCCATGTTGATACAAAAGTTGGGTATTCATCCTTTCTGATAGCTGCATAATATTCCATTGTATATGTGGACCACATCTTCTTTATCCATTCATCTGTTGAAGGGCATCTCGCTCTTTCCACAGTTTGGTGATTGTGGCCATTGCTGATATGAACATTGGGGTACATATGGCCCTTCTTTTCACTACATCTGTATCTTTGGGGTAAATACCCAGTAGTGCAATTGCAGGGTCATAGCTACCCTCTATTTTTAAATTTTTGAGGAATCTCCACACGGTTTTCCAAAGTGGTTGCACCAACTTGCATTCCCACCAACAGTGTAAGAGGGTTCCCCTTTCTCCACATCCTCTCCAACACTTGTTGTTTCCTGTCCTGTTAATTTTGGTCATTCTAGCTGGTGTAAGGTGGTATCTCAATGAGGCCCTATTCCTGTGTTACTACTATGCCATGAAACAGTCCTGCAAGGTCAGTAGAAGATGTGGAGACTTTCCAAGGATACCAGCAGCAGGGGCTGGATTTAAACTAAGATCTGTTTACTCTCCTAGTTAATGCTCTTTCAGTTCTACCTCCATGTTTTGGCTTGAGCTCATTAGACCGATAGATATATGTTTAAGAGTATTTTAGAAAATCTTAAAAACAATCATTAAAAGCAAATGCTTACCTACAAAAGTGCTGGACAAGATAAGAGCAAAGACCTCAAAGTTGAAAAACAAAAGAAATACAAAATATAAATGACAAATGCAAATCACAAAGAATGGTGACAGGAAGATAGCACAGATGAATTTTGAAAATAGAGACAAATGGTTTTAACATCCTTATGGAAAGACTCAACCCTCTTTGGGGAATAAAAATAAATTATTAAAATAAATGTCTACTCTTGATAAGGGACAGGCTTGATACATAATTCCACAGAAAAGATCAGAATAGTAATAGGGGCAAATATTTGGTAAATGTAAATATAATGAGAGCAGAGAGAGTTGGAGGTTCGTTTTGGTTCTACTTGGTTATTCTAAGAATGGCTTTCCAGAATCACCTTCTCTCTGTGTTTCCAGATTAGAGTAGGGCAAACAAGGAATTCACTTGCTATTTGGAAGGCAGCTACGCTCACCACTATACCACCAACGCTTCACTTGCTATTTGCAAGGCAGAACTGAGTCATTACTCTCTGAAGGTCATTGTGGTTACATAGGACGGCAGATAGATGTAGAGGCATGAGAGGATTCCAGCTTGTTCTCACCCCTGACCCCATCCATATGTTTTTCCCGACACCTGGCTCTGCTGACCAATCACTTCTCCAGGCCCATCACCAGAAGCTTGGTGGAGACCTGCAGAAGAGGGAGCTAAGCAGAGGATTTAGTTTTACATACACGTTTCCACCCACTCCCCTTCATGGCCCTGCTCTGGCAGTTCCATGTCTCTGGCCTCCCAGATTTTCCTGCAGATGCACCCTGCATTCAGCTACCTGGGCCAGTGCTTCTGGAGAATTGGTTAGTGGTTTTCTCTGGCTCTTGATTCCTCCTTCCAGATCCCTACTTCCCTAGCTTCTTCCATAATTAGATAAAGACTTCTTCCTTTCAAATTCTTGATTTTATAATACTCAGAGAGGTTCTGCTTTCTGATTGAACCCTGAAAAATAGAGACAGGAGTATCAATTTTATGCAAAGTATAATTTCAGCGGAAGTATTGACTGGGCAGATATGTGTTCTGTGCCTGGGTCTTGATCTAGAAAGGTGACTCAATGACCACATGGAGGATTCAATGCTATTGAAAGACAAATTCAATGTTACTCCTAGTTCCTCCTAGAAATGGGAGGCATGGCTGGACATGTAGGGCTCCAGGGTGAATACCAGATCGTGGGAGCAAATGATAGATTTAGACCAGAACCTTTAATGTGGGGAAGGCTAGAGTGCCTGGGTGGCTCAGTTGGTTGGGCATCTGCTATCAACTCAGGTCATGATCCCAGGGTCCTGGGATCGAGTCCTGCATTGGGCTCCCTGCTCAATGAGGAGTCTGGTTCTCCCTCTGCCCCTGCCCCCTGCTCGTGTACTCTCTCTCTCTCTTAAATAAATAAAATCCTCAGAAAAAGGATGTGGGGAAGGCAAGACAGGGCAGGGTAAACACATTAGGATTGGCTAATTTGAATGATTTTGACAGGTTCTTAAACTGCAGGAATGATCCCTAGTTGCTTGGTACCTGGCCAGGGGATGATTAAAGCAGAGAAATATCACTTCCTGGGGTGAAAAGGCCAGATGGAGAAGGTAGGGTTCTGATTGTTTAGTTTATATATCAAAGGCATGTTCCTAAAGATGTGGTATGTGTGTGTGTATAACATACATTATAATATGGTAAATTGTATATTAATATTACATGCTTATTGTATATAAATTACATTATGTAATATATGCCACATTATATAAATTATGAAATATGGAATATGTTTTTTAAATGTGCATATGAAATATGGAATATATTCAGCCACAAGAAAGAAGGAAATCCTGTCATTTGTGACAACATGGATGAACCTGGAGGACGTTATGGTGCTTGAAATGAGTGAGCTGGGCGCTGATGGGTAAAGAAATAGGGAGAGGGTGGTAAAAGGGTACAAACTTTCAGCTATCAGATGAAGTCCAATGATCTAATGTAAAACATGGTGATTATAACTCATAACGTTGCATTGCATAATCGAAATTTGCTGAGAGTAGGACTTAAATGTTCTTGCTGAAAAAAACAAATTAAAAAAACCCATAAACATGGGGTGATGGATATCTTAATTAAATGGGGGAATCCTTTCATGATGTATACATATTTCAAATCATCACAGTGTACACTTCAAACATCTTAAAATTTAATATGTCAATTATACCTCAATAAAGCTAAAATTGAAAAAATAATTTTGAAAAAGAATATTCCTGGCTGAATCCTTTGCTGTCACTAAGAATTGGTTAGCCCCTGGGAGGGGCAGCCTTTTCCAGCCAGAAAGATTTTTTTTTAAGATGTTAAAACATCATAATACACCAAAAATTTTAAAAGCATTACTAATACATTATTATCCTTTAAAAAAGCTAGTGCCAAAATCTACCATATATGTAGTAGCAGTTGTTAATCTTTATTCATTGAATATCATAATATTGGCTATATAAAGGAAAATCAATTAGAAATACAAGAAAAAATGGCCAGAGGTCACTTAAGTAATCACAAACTCTATCATAAAGAAAATTATAATAAATTCCAAAATGCACAAAAGAAATTTTAAAGGAGTAATTCTCAGATAGTGCAATGAGATCAAAGGAGTACAAATGAGTACAAATAGAGATTCAGATCTCTACTTGATCAAACTTACTAATCATGCTCTTCAGATCTTCTCTATATCTTGATTACTAATTATATCGGTCTGGATGCATCCAGATCTGTGTTTATGTTAATCTTGATATTTGTGAAAGTACTGAAGTGGTGTAATTAGTGAAATTTAAGGCTTGGGAAAGCAATGTCATTTAAGAAGGACTAGCATTGTTTTTTCCTCTATTGATTTTTTTTTTTTCTGACTCAGTCTCTAAGGACTCACTGGGAGTAAACTCCTTTCTATTCTGCAGACATACCAAGTTACCCAAGCCTCTTTGGTTTGCTGATATTTTCCTACTGGCATGGAAAGCTTGCTGCCTCACCAATTCCATCCCCCACTTCAAAAACTCTAGAACATCCTTTAAGATACTCTTCAGTTATGTCTATGTAATGCCTGACAGTATTGCCTTATAGTTCTATAAAATAGAACTGATAGTTGTCTCATTTATTGTGCTTAATACTTCATTTATTAAATCTTTCCATAAGTTCTCATAGTATTATTTATCTGTATACATATGTGGGTGTGCACATGTGTGTAAATCTTTAAGCATATCTTCTTTCTTCTCTAGATTATACTATGATACCCATGTTTGGACATCAAGGTTGGGGAGGGACATGTGTTTTAGTATTCAGAACAGTTCTCAGTCTATGGTATTGCTCAGATATTTGTTGAATATAAAAATGATGAACGGATAAACATTTCTTAAGTGTCTACTAGGAGGCAAAGCTTTCAGTAAATTATCCTCAAAGTGTCAAGTTTATATCTCCATTTTCCCTTCTGGTCAATAGAATCTCTCAGCTGATACAGTCATGGTAGTCTACAGTGTTACCATCTCTGACCTGGTAGCAGCCTCCCTGCTGCTTTTCCTGAACCCTAGTTCACTGATCGCCAGTGCATTCCCCACACACAGTGAGAGTGGTGAGCTCCTAGAGGCATAAATCACACCATTCACCTCCACACTTAAAAACCTTTCTTTAATAATAGCTATATTCTTTAAATATATAAGGAGGCAACCATACATCCCAGTTCGCCTAGGACAGTTCTATGCCTATCATCCCGGTGTAAATCTCACTTCTACTGCCAGGATGCCGGCCTATGCTCTGGGGGAAGCTGTCTGGTCCTCGGAGCCTTCCAGAAACAGTGGCTGGAAGACTGCCAGGCTTGGCCATGTCTCATGTGCTGGTTACTGATGGGAGTGAGTTAGAGTTGATTAGTTGCATGCCCTAGAACCCCTTTTGGGTTCTTTTTTAAGGACCAAACTCCTTTTGGCCATTTTTTAATCTTAGATCTGTGAGAGCCTTGCATCTAAGTAACTGAATGAAAATGGCATCCTCTTGATTCTTTGAGCTGACCGCAGAGTAGTTTTTGTTGGCTGGCAAGGTGAACATCACATACTGCATTTGAGCCGCTCAGTCCAGCCCTGACAACGTCCCTAAAATTTCTACTGTGTGTTATTCTGAAAGCTTATGATGTTATTTTTGACATGATTCCTAAGCATATTGGAGATGAAGACTGATGGCTACTACTCATAGGACACTGGTGTAAGTGCAACATATAATTTACATGTGATTTTATTTAATCCCCACATGAACAGTATGAACATTTTAATGTCTATTTATAGACAAAGAAGTTAAGACGTTAACTTTTTCCAGGTATGGACCATCCAGTGCTGCCTGCATTCAAAGCTAATACTTGGGAGTGTACCTACTTAAACTTAGAAGGATAGCCTGTTATCTGGTAAGTAGATAAACAATTACCAGATAAGCAATTATCAGTTTAGGTTGAATCGACAGAGTGCAAGACTTAAATTTGCCTTTTATAAATATAATTTTTGAACAAGGAAACTGTGCACCTTGCCTTGGCCACTTGGGATTTTAAAATACAAATGACAAAGCTCCTGACCTCATAAGAACTGTAGTTTGTCAAAGAGACAATTTTCATAAACAAACATTGGAATATTCTAGGGCATGTAGCTTGCCTGGTGTTTGACATACAGATGGCATTAAAATAGATACTCTTTGAATAAATGAAATAAAGCGTACCTGAGGAAAAGAACAAACGAAAGCTCAAAGATAAAAGGAAGCAGAGAGGAAAGGACTTTCTCCCTGGGAAGTGGGCAAAAGCATCACTAAAGTGATTACATTGAAATGGGCTTCTGGAGGGTGTGGATGAGTTTACTAGGGGAGGAAGGCTAGAGGGGGGCCTTCCGGGTAGACAGAAGAGTGGGGCAAATGTATGGAGCTGAAAACAAAACCACGGCACGTTCAGGAAGTGGGTAGGAGTTCGATGATTCAGAATGCATGGGCAAGGTTTTACCTGCAGGAGGAGAACCACAGCCTTGAAAGCACTGCTGTTCATGACTCAAGTTGATTCCTTTTGCGGGAAGTGCAGTCTTAATATCTCAGACTGAATTCCGAGAGCTTGTGGGCCGGAAGTTGGAAGAGACCAGAGCTGAGATGGATGGGTGTAGTCTGATACCGTGAGCCCTGTTCTTCTGAGACTTTCACAAAATGTCAGGCATTGAAACTTCTTGTCATTGAAGGAGAGCAGCCTCCTCTCTAGGGAGCATTCTGCTTGCCCTCTCTGTTCCAGCAAATAGTGCACAGCCCCCCGACCATCGGGGCTGCTCTTCCCTGCACACGCAAGTCTTAGGAAGGTCAGAGTCTGGTAACTACTGTGTTCTCGGAGATTAACACGGGTACTCCATGGCCTGTGCAGGGCTCAGAGAGCTGCAGCATTCCCTTGACGGAAATAGAAGGGGCACAAGGTACAGCCCCATATCTACACAGAGAATTTTCTGGGTGTAGTGCTGTGTGGAGGAGGATTTGTGTCTGTGGCAGAGAAGGACACACAGAGAGACAAACAGAAAAGTGACAGACATGAAAGTGCTTCCTGTCTTTTTTTTTCCCGGAAAGATGAAGGTTAATCTTGAGAACATGAAGATATTATAATAAACTCTCATCCCTGTAATAGTGAGGGTGAGAAAACCCATTAAAGTTGTGTGTGTGTGTGTGTGGTATCTGGCTACTGTACTTTAACAATAATTCCTCTTGACATCATACAAGGTCAGCAAGTCGCCTCAAGACCACCCTGCTTGAGGGTCTTCTCTCCGCACAGGGTTGTGTGGACTCCTCTCAGCTGAGAAATGTCACCCAGCACCTTTCATATTCATAGTGACTCATAAACAGGAAACCAGTCCTGTCCATGACATTGTAACTTTTTTTCACATCTCAAATCCTTTTATGAAAATGAAAAAAAAAAAAAACCCACCAAACAAAACTATAGAACTTAGCTGCCTTATGCTTTCTGAGCCAAAATAAATATTGCCAAATTAGTAAGGCATACTGAACAAATTAAGCGCTAAATGCAAATTTATCGACTGAAATCCAATGGCAGAATTGCCAAAGAGCTTCCGGGGGTGAAGCGCGGCCCTGTAAGTAGGTGTTTGTGTTGGCGAGTCTCAGCAGGGAGGCATGGGAACAGTAATAGGAAAAGAGAGCATTTCTGTTACACCCAAGATGAACAGTTTGTTTTAGAAAGTTCAAGTAAACAGTGTCTAACATATATTCACTGAATTCAGAATCTCAGTTGCTACCAAGACGGAGATGAAAAAAAAAATAAGCTGGCAAAATTTCTTTTAAAAAAACTCTCATTTGGAAATGTTCAAGTCAGCCTTGTAAATCATTGGATGAGATGGAGACATCCTTCCTCATTTCTGAGCTGTGAATAAGTCCCGGCCATTCTTCACCGGGGCAGACAAGAGCTTTCCCCTTAAGGATATTCAGAACCTTTCACAATAAGATTTATCTTCATGTGTTCGAATGCCCAAGTGGAATGTATAGGATGTATTTTTTTAACTTGTTTATGATGCCTAGGTTTTGAAAGTTGATTACTTCACGAAGCTCAATGGCTGGTTTGGGAGGGGCTGCAGGAGAGAGTGGTTGTGATTGTAAAAGCTTCTGAGTTTTTCTCCTGACCGTGTACTCGGTGACTTCTCTTCCTACTTTGGTCGGGGTCTTTTATCCCCTTTTCCCCCTTCCTTCCTTCCTTCCTTCCTTCCTTCCTTCCAGATTTTATTTACGTATTTATTTGAGACAGAGCAAGAACATGAGCAGAGGGAGGAGAGAATCCTCAAGCAGACTCCCCACTGAGCGTGGAGCCTGATGTGGGGTTCAATCTCATGACCCTGAGATTATGACCCAAGCCAAAATCACAAGTCAGATGCTTAACTAACTGAACCACCCAGGTGCCCCTCTTATGCCCTTTAACATGAAAGATCCTAAGATGCACATTTCTGTTTGCATTGGGTGTTCCTCCTCCTCCTCTTCCTTCTCTTCCTCCTTCTCCTTCTTCCCTTTCACCCCCTTTTTTTATAGCATTGCATCTGCAATGCAAAAATAAAGTCCTGGTTATGTTTCTTCCGTAACACTACCTTTGATGAGATTTTATTTTATTCTTTAAAAGTTAAAAAAATTTAATTGAAGTTTAATTGATATGTAATGTTACATTAGTTTCAGGTGTACGACATAGTGATTTGACAGTTATATACATTACAAAATACCCTGATAAGTGTAGGTACCATGTGTCATCACACAAAGTTATTACTGCCTATATTGTTATAGCCAATAGTTATAACTGACTATAAGTTATTATTGACTATATTCCTTGGATGTTGCTTATTCTTTAGTGAAGGGTTCCCACAAGCTTCCTGCGGCTTCCCACAATGCCTTGTCTCTTTGACGGTTGAAGAAACCAGGACACAGAAAGTCATTTTATCATAGGATAAAAATTAGAAATACCATAGAATACCATAGTGTGCCAACACTGGATGGATATTTAGAAAGCTGTATTTTATAGAGGAAAATTGGAGGCCCAGAGAGAGAGAGATCATTATATGCCCAAAGTAACATAGTGAATAAGTTCCGGAGAAATTATTAGATCAGATTTTCTTTCTCTCTCGACTCCTAGCCAAAGAAGTCAACACATCACTACATACCATGCTCCCTCCCACATACTTATTGTTTACAGGTCTTTTCTATAGATAATACTCTCTTCCCATACCCAGCAACATAAAATGGCAGAGTTAAATATCTCCTTCTCCAGGCCATTCTCTTGCTTAAGTGTTGGTGTTCTGCTGCAGAGAGGTCAAATATAAACTCCTCAAGCATTTTGGTTTTGAAGCTGAGGGTAGTCTTGGTTTTGGTTGGCCAAAACAGGAGACAAGCTGAGAATTGTCTTGTGGCAGAAAGATGGCAAAAGAATTGCAAAGCAGAAATCGCCCCAGCTATGATCCCTGGAGGAGGAGAAATATATAACTATTTAGTGGGTGGAAATGAAAATGGCTTATAAATTATCTTTTCCTACATGACATTCCCTAAGAAATCAGCCAGGGTTACATCTTTTAAAAGAATCTGGATAGTCAAAGAAATGAACATCAGCTTGGTGTAATTTATTTGCATGGTGTAGTTTCAGTTAACTAGCTGTAACACACAATCAACTGGTAATACCTTTGGTTCACAGGCCCACACAGCAAAATTGACAACCTCGTATATGCAGCTTAATTTACCAGGACACTCTGAATTTATCTTAGATTCCTCTCTAGGTCAAAAGTCTAGGTTAATGAGCATTCCTACTCATACTCAGAATATGTCCCTGGGATGCAGGAAAAACATGAATTGTTAACAATGACAAACTCCTTTGAATTCATTTTAATCAGAAATGGTATAAAAATAAGTATAACAATTTCAGAACATTAACAATATGCGAATCCCTTGGAGAAAGTAAGCAAAGATTACTGTTATTACATCGGAGTTCTCGCTGATCGTTCCCGTGATTGAATGTTAGAACAGGTCTTCTCATGGCCTTGGTTCTTGGTGTAAGAATCCATAGTCATCATCAAGCTACTTTCCACGTGAGCAGGGTTATTCAGAGCAATGGTCTGCTCCGGGAGCTACATTTTCCACCATTGAGGAATTGGGTGCTCCTGTGAAGTAGAAGCTACAGTGTATTAACACGTATTTGGTAGGGGAGAGTTCTGTTGAGTAGATGACTTCTGATAGGTAGATGTTTTGGTAATTAATGGTAAGTAATTTTACTCTTTTCCCATGGGCTGACCTGCCCCAGAATAGTCTTAGGTTGGCTATTCCTACCTCCAAGGGTAAGATTCCTCAAGCCCTGGATGTTAAAGTACTGCACATAAGCTACGGAGAAGTAGAGGTTGGAAGAGACTTAGTTATTTAGATGGATGTTGACAGAGATCCTGGGGCCAGCTTAGAACCTGTGCTTGCCTTGAGATCCATCCCCTTGCAAGCACAGAGAGGACATAGTGGTGTTGGGGACAGTTTTCTAAAAACAGGACAGCTTTCTAAAGCTGTGATCAGGGCTAGAATGGCTGGATGTGGAATGGACTGGACAATGAATCACCATCTTGGCCACAGGAATGACTAGAGTCCCTGAGGAGTTTCCTCCTCTTCAGTCTTGTATAATTAACCACCTAGTGCTGGGGCCCAAGGCAAAGCTGAGAGTCCCCAGAGGGCTCAGAGATCCTGTAGGAAAGAGCCAGGTCGCCACACCCTCCGCTCTCTCTGCCAGTTCTCCTCTGGGTCTCCTTTCAGACCTCTCCTTCAAGTCTCTCTTCAGAGTTTCCCGGGGCACATGGATGCCATCCAAGCTCCTCACGTGAATCTCTGTAAACCACTGAATCCGATGCCTGGCATATTTAAAGACTTCCCTAAAGATCCATCATTAATCTTGTTGTCCTAACATCATCGTCATCATCATCATCATCATCATCATCATCATCATCATCATTTATTTCATCCTTATAACATCTGTGTCAGTTCCTTCATGAGGAAAAACCAAAAGCCAATCTCATAACTGGTAAATAGATTATTTATAGTTTGTCCTACAGGACAAAATCTAAATTAACTGTACATTAAAAAATCAGTTACATTTTATTTTTTGTTTTTAATTTTTAAAAAGATTTATTTATGTATTTTAGAGTGCGGGGGAGGGGTGAAGGAAGAGGGAGAGAGAGTCCTAAGCGGACTCTGTGCTGAGCGTGGAGTATGAAGCATGGAGCCTTATGTGGGGTTCAGTCCCAGGACCCTGAGATCAGGACCTGAGCCTAAAGCAAGAGTCAGATGCTCGACCAACTGTGCCACCCAGTCGTCTCTAGAAGATCAGTTACCTTTTAGAGCATTCACTCAGCTCATTGAAAATATTCCTTTTTGTCACCTCCATAGATTTTATAGTTAAAGACATCCTCCGGTGAGGTCACCCGCAGATACCTGAGCCCCATAGTCAGGCTCCCTCTTGCTCGGTGGTGTTCCACCTTCTAAGTATGGACCACTCATTTTTCATACTATTTTGTGACATATTTGAGGACAGAAACCTCATGTTTATTTTTCTACCTTCTCTACCGTGTCTGACACAGGACTCTGCACGTAGTAGGCACTTAGGAACACCACTGTGATGACCGGATGAGTGTGAGAGCCACTGGGGTTGGGGCTGGACCATCAGTGTCTTCACTGAATTGAATGTGAAGACTGATAATTGCGGGGGCCTGTCCACAGTCATGCATTTCTAGAAAACTCCCCTTCACCATTCACAAAGACACACTTGACACAGGTGTGTACATATGCAGCTGCACAGTCACACCCGTGCTCGAGTGTGCCTCCTTGTAGCCCCAAGGGCTGACACTCATTTATTCTCTACCCCAAATCAGCGTCCCTGCATCTGTGGTCACAGCCAAGTACACCACACGCAGATACCCTGTGACTCACTACAGGACGGCCCTTGTGCACACGCAAGTCTGCACGCACCCCACTTTGAAGCTGGGCCCGAGCATCAGGAAGCATCCGAGATCCCGGCTGTCGGGGCAGTCACAACACATCACATGAAAAAAAAATCCTCTTGATTCCCTGGGGACTTCAGGTTGACTTCAGGGTTTTAAAGGACCCCCAGAACTGACTCTCCTCTGACTTTGCTTGGGGCTAGCTCCTGAACAATACACAGATTGTCCGGATCAGTGAGAAGAGCACACTGTGTTCTCTGAGTGCCTTGAGGAGTGTCTCTACCTCCCGAGACAATATTGCTATTGTCCCCAAAGCTCAAGCCTGTTGTTTTATCTTTGAGGAAGTTTATTCCTAGATAGAGATCTTTGTAACACCAGCCGAAAATGGAGGCATCGAGGGTCTGGCTCGCGTTTATTGCTGCCGTATCAGAGAAGCATTTAAAAGCTGGCTGAGTTGTTCTCCTCAGCAAATCCAGCCCCTTGCCCTGGTCAGGCCATCTGCCTTTCTAGAAAGCTCAGCCCAGTTACTGGCAGAACCCACAGAGCAGTAAGTGTGAAGGGTGAGAGTTTAAACTTTAACTTCTTCAGACATCATGGGACCATCACAAAAATGAATCAGAAATACCCAACTGAGAGCATTTTTCACAGTCACTGTGCAGATGACAGAAGATAAGAAATGTAGTAAAGGTAGAAAGTTCCATACTGATAGCATCTTCGGCCTTGTGGATGGAGACACTCTTTGTCAGGCGTTCACTAGAGAGTTCACATCACTGGTTTCTGACCTACAGAAACAGAAAGAAAAATGTATCCAAAAATAACTGTTAGGAGACACGTCCTCTACTCCCTGCCCCTGGTTCTGGAATGCTGAGCTCAGAGGACCCCAACCTAATACCTGGTTTTTTTTGTTTTGTTTTGTTTTTGTTTTTGTTTTTGTTTTTTTTGTTTTTGTTTTGTTTTTGTTTTATAGAGGAAGAAGAACCAAGAATGGGAAAAGAGAGGGACTTGCCCACAATGACCTATAACGTAGGGGCCAAATGAAATCTTGTGCCCAACATCTTGGACTCTCATTTTAGGGTTTTTTATTTCTGTTCTCCCCACCAGGCCATGCTATTTCCCTCTCTCATTTAATCCTCCTCCATGACCACTGGAAAATAGGCATCTTTCCAGTGCAAATGATTTGCTCACTCAGTCTCCTTCTGCACTTCAAGTTTTAATTTATTCTCACTTTTGCTGTAATGATTTGTGCAGGATTTTAATTCACTCCTAAATGAATTTGGTAAAAGAACAGTTAAAAATGAATTAGTTCGTGATACTAAAAAAAAGGTTTTTTATCCTAGAGACCTGAGGACTTTTAGAGCAGGATTTTCAGGGTAGTAAAGGAAGAGAATCTTCTTTTGACTTCTCCTTGCTCCAGGTGTGAACGGGTCAGTCTCCTCGAGTGTCTGTCAGGTCAGGTGGTTTCAGAACCACTGGCAGAAGCACAAGTGGTGGGACATATTCTGGGGGTTTTCTCTGATATCAAAGACCGGAAATCAAAGTCCACTTCAACTGTTTAGGCATTTAGAGTGGGGAGTCCTAGCAGTCTCCTGACATGGCCTTCCAGGCTCTAGTTTCTGGATAGCTATTTGCTGCCCACTGGTAGACAGAACTGGACACATTCTCAGAGGCTGCAGGATCTAACCTCCACCATTATATAGGTGGAGAAACTTAGTGACATGAATGGTATGGTAGTCAGAATGGTGGCTCTCTCCAAAATGTCCACGTCCTAACCCCCAGGACCTGTGAATCTGCTACCCTTACACGGCAAAAGCAGCTCTGTAGATGTAATGAAGTCAAGGATTGTGAGGTGGTGAGATTATCCTGGATTATCCACAGGGCCCAGTGTAATCACAGGGTCCTCCTAAGGAGAAGAGGAGGTCGGAAAGTGAGATTTTGAGAAGGAGAAGGGACCATGGAAGCAGAGGTCAGGGTGATGTAATTGCTGGCTAGGAGTCACCTGCTAAGGAATGCGGGAAGCCCCTAGAATCTTGAAAAGCTAAGGAAATGTGTTCTCTCCTTGAACCTCCCTGCCGGCACCTTGATTAATCGCAGCCCCGTGAGACCTGTTTCAGACCTTTGATTTTTAGAACTCTAATATAAATCCATCTTATTTGAAGCTACTACACTTGTAGTGGTTTGCTAGAGCAGCAATAGAAAGCAGATACAGATGGGAACAGGCAAAACGGGGGCAAGGACATGCCTTCTTTCTTCTTCCTTTGCCTGGAAAGCTTTTCTCTCCACCCCCTCTCTTCACTTGGCCAAATGCTGTGATCCTCAGCCCTAGCTGAGGATGTGTTATTGAAGAGCCTCCCCTCGGATTTGGGTCAGAACCTTTCCTCGGCTCTCCTACAGTTCCCTGGATCTGCTGTGGAATATTCCACATGGTAGACTGTGAGATTGAGCTGCTCCCTTCCCCCCAGCAGACTGTGGACTCCTTGAGAGCATCAGCTGGCCTCATTCATGCTCTGATCACAAGCATTTAGCACAGGAGAGTCTTGATCTGGTTTTGAGTGAATACATCAAAGAATAAACAAAAGCTCTTTTTTCAAACACTCACCATTTTGAAGCTATTTAGCAAGCATTAACAAATAACTGTGTATTTTCTTTGAATTTTTTTCTTGCCTTGTGTTCTTTTTTATTTTATTTTATTTTATTTTATTTTTAGCTCAGCCAGGAAAGTTCTGTAGATGACCATGGAGACTGTAAATGTAAGAGGGTTGCCTGTGGAGTGACAGGACCCTGAGGACAGGCTCAGAGTTCCTGATCCCAGGCAGGACTTATGCTTTGAGCTCCTCAGGAAGGGGCTTCCTTAAACTTGTCACTGAGTTGTCCCAGCACCTTTGAAAACAGCTCCTCTCTTTGAGGTGGTAGACCAATTTTCTGAGACTCCCCAGTCCTCAGACTGACCAGTTCATCTCCCCGAAGGGAAGCTTTTTTTTTTTTTTCTCCCCCAGGATGCTGAGTAAACACCAGTGGCAAAGATCATCTGATTGATTGAGTGGTTCCAAAAATCTGTCACAGGCTAATTGTGTATCTCTATTCATACGAATGAAGAAAAGCATGAAATGGAGACCTGTCACCCGCTCCTGGTTCTTGGTACCAGTGGATTGAGCTAGGAGTATAGGTTATTTTGGAGAAGATAGTTCCTTGTTTTCTAGGCTCTTCTGTGGCACATACGCATGACTTCTGGAGGGTCCTTTGGTGGCTTCTCGAGTATCTCAGACCCTGTGGAGATGCTAGGACTCCTTTGCCTCATGTCTTCAGTCTGGAGGTTGTGTGGCTGTTTCTCTCACCCAAATCCTTCACTTTAACCTCTGGGGTGTGTGTGGCTTCTGCTCAGGGTTCAAAGGCTGTGCCTCATATGCCATCACCCAGAGGCTCTCCAGATACTGGTTAGATAGGAACTCAAATTGCTGGCTGCTGTGTTCTCTTTACCAATATTTATTTCCATTTTTCAGATAAAAACAATTTAGCATGAAAGATAGCATGCTGATAGCCTGAAGTAACCTGCAGTGGGTACAGCCTTGTGAAATACTTGGCAAAGGAAATAAATACGTATTCAGCCCTTGAAACCAAAAGGTTTATTGCCTAGGAGGGGCTCCATGGAAACTCCTTCTTCATAAGGATATGTCTAAAGCAGTTATTTTCCCAACTTTGGTCTTTAATGTATTACTCAAGAAGGCAAGATTCTGGAGAACTTTGTGAAAAGGGGTTCAGTGATTAGGTGAGCTTGGAGAAAGCTTTTATGTCTCTCAGAAATTTACAACACACCCTGAGAAAACCTACAGGACAGAAACCTATTTACATTTGTTTAACTCAGAATTTTCTGACTATTTCCCCATGAAAATCACCCCCCCCCCGCTGAATACCTGTTAATATGTCACATAATCAGTGTTCTGTACACCACATTTTGTGAAGCCCCATGTTTCGTGAAGCTTTCTCAGGGCTCCTTGGAGAGGTGGACTCCCTTACCGTGCTTTCTAAATTGTGCATGTGTATCATTTACGAGGCTGGTGCCAGACACTACCCCAGCTAACCCTCACTGACTTTGAGGTCAGTACTAGTTCTTCAATCAGTAGCTCATTAAATAATTGATATGTAGTAGTTACATACTATGGGTATGACACCAGGGCAGGTTTGCTATCACCCTTATTTTGCATGTCTAGGTGGGAAATTGCGGCCCATAAAAGTTAAATAATCTATCTAGAGTGACGTGACCAGAAGCAAAATTCATAAACAAAGCCAGAAACAAAATTCAGTTTCTCTAATTCCCAATCATGGGTTGTTTCCACTTTTTTCAGGGTGCAGAGAATTACTAGTGCCATCCTTCTCCCAGCATTGCCCTACAAGTTCAGAACAAGGTTGCTAAAGAAGTCTTCGTCATGAACTTAATTGAGATCTTGTCCTTCCTCATCTCCCATGCTGTGCTCTCCCTGCTTCCAGCTCTGAGGTCAGGGAGGGAGGTTGGTGAATTACCTCTTAAGCAGAGGGTCCCACTCAGATATCATGTCCATGTGACACTCGAGCCCCAGTGGCCTTTGCGTTTGTATATCACAAAGGTGGGAAGCAAGATGGCTCCACTCAAGACCTTTGACTCCTCCTCCCCTTGGCCACTCCGTAGGAGGTTCTCGCCCACATATGAAGCTTCAGGACAATAATTCTAATGGGTGCCCAGGCATGGTGCGTGGGGTGGGAGGCCTTTGGACTCTGGGTTTCCTGTGTTGTGGTCTAAAACCTGTTTGGTCAAGTAGACTTGTACTGAAATTCTGGGGTTTGTGTTGGGAGCCCACAGCCAGCTGTTTATTATTTTAAGAACTCTTGGTTGCTGCCTTTTGACGTGGGGGTGGGGGAGCAGCCTACTGTGTAAGCGGCTGCCACCTTCTCCTGGGAATGACAATGTCGCTCTGTATACTCCACAAGGGCCCCTCAGGCAGAGCTACCGCATTCCAGAACCCTACCCAGCCAGATGAATAGACGCCATTTCATCTCATCGGTTATTGAGACAAAATCAGGCTCTAGCAATAGTGTTCCTCTCTGTCCATCACCTTCACGTGGGGAAGACCCCGCTAAGGCCTCGAGACCAGGACACTCACAGCTTTACCAGAGTCCTGGGTTAGCATGTTCACATTGGGCTTTACGAAACACCCTCTTGGCCTTCCTCACCTTTCAAAATGTGTCCCTGCTGGGTGCCCCACATGGTAAGAATGTTTCAGTGTCCCACTGGAACATTTGTTATTGCCCAATTCCGCTCAACACCCCTTCCAGCCATGTCCCAAGAAGCCAGCGCTGAGTACTTGAAATAAAACAGAGCGATGTCCTCGAGCTGTAAATGCCTCCCAAAGACAAACGGACAGAACTTCATTGTTTCAGGGAAGAAGGCGCCTCACATAGTGGTCACATTGTGGTTACCGGGGGCCTGATGATTAATCCACAGAGAGGATGTGCAGGAGAGAGGAGCTGGCATCATTCCTGTAGACGAAGATTCTTTAACATTTCATGTCCCTGACTGAACATGTGCACCAGAAACACAAGATTGCCATTGTTCAAGTCTCTTCGGTGACCTCATTTTCCCAGTTGTGAGCTGGCATGTAAGTCATTACCTTTTCTGTCTGCACAGGGATACTGTGTTCCTGAAACTTAAATGCTTCACGCTTCAAAATATACATTGTGCGGCTTATAATTCTACCTCTGAAGGTGAACACTTACAGGGACTTGTAAAATTTCTCATTTAGAGATGGGCTAGGAGCAACTGATGCATGGAGAGGTGAGCAAAATCTGATACTGATCAATATGCATGGATTTGGTATAAATAATTGAATCGTTTTTAGAATTAATTTTTAAAAAGATCTGTGTGAAGATCTTTTAAAGGCACTCTGGGAGATTCCAGAACTATCCACCAATATCCACCCTGCTTCTTGTCCTTTGCGTGATCACCACTGGGGAAGTGGGCTCTCTCGGAATGCTAAAAGCTTTACGTGAGGGGCTGAGCAGATGGCATGATGGTGCTGATGGGTGAAAATCCACAGCTCTGTCGCCTACTGGTACTGGGCTAGAGGCCGCCTCTCTGAGCTTCTGTTCCCTCAGCCAGGTATGGACTAAATCATAAGACGTAAACTTAAGAAGCTCTTCCTCCTAGAGCTTATTGTAATAACCTCTTAAATAGAAGTCCAGTTCAGGATGACATTGTGATTTTGGACTGTTCTGAAATGTTTTAGACGTGGTCTCAGAGATCGTGCCTCTCACATCGCTTCAGAGCTCGTGGAATGAACCGATGACGTGACAGGGACGGACATGGGAGGGTGCAGTGGAGCTGGAGAACAGACTGGCTGTCAGGATGAGGGGCGAGTCTCAGGGGGCTCCTATTTATGTACTAGGTGGCGGGGTCTTCAATCCGGGTCTTTCACTGCCCAGATTAAACGTATGCTGGAACCTTTGGGGCGACCCGGGTCAGAGGGCAGTGCCTCCTGTCTATGTCCAGAAGTAAACTTTCTGCCAAGGCAGAGTGAGTAGGCTGTCGTCGGTTTTTGTGACCTACCATCACACAAGATGGGCCTTAAAGCTCAGAAGACAAAGCAGAGAGAGTCGTGTCCCTTTGTTTTGAGCTCACGGCCTTTTTAAAGCCATCAAATGTCTCCTTGTTCCCGCGTTGTGCAACAGGGCATGCAGCTCTGAATGGGACCTTTTGTAACTGGAAATTCCACAGTTCCAGTTGCCCCTGACTATTGTCCATGCCAGACAACATCCTCGGAGGCTTTGAAGTTGCCTGTTTGAAGGAAGCACTGCCTCACGCACACCCCTCGGCCCACGTGCCTGCCCACAGTATCAGTCAGACTCAGGGGGAGCAGTGGGACGAGCTTCTGGCTACCAACGGGCAGGACCTGGCACCAGGGGACCAGTGCTGCCCCACCACTCAGCAATCCTTGTGTCTGGCATTGCAAGGACAGTACTTTTGGAAGCTCTCTCTGTAAGAAGGGACTGGGCTCATCTGGAAGGGAATCCATTCAAGTCTCCTCTGCATCCTGGTTCCAGAAACATTATTCATGGGAGAGGCCATCTTACCTGATGTAGACCCAAGCAGCCCTAGCCACATCCTACCTGCTGTCAGACAGCAGAGTGTCTGCCTTACCTGCAGCCCCTGCTGTCCTGATTTGCATGTGAGCAGGTTTCTGAATAGACACCCATGGATTATGTGACACCTACAGAGTCACGTGGATTGAAAGCACATCCAAGCATAGGGATTGCTTTGTACTTAAGTAGGAGAGGAGAAAAGAGGGGCAGCATTTATTGAGCACATACAACCTAACTGGTTATTTGATACTAAATTTCATTTAAGCCTCACACAAACACCCTGAGTATGTCTCCACTTGTGCGGATGAGGAAACTGATGATCAGAGACTGTGAGATTTGCCCAGGTCTCCTTAGTAAATAGAGAGAGGAGAGTCAGACCATGGTCCGTATAACTCTAAGATAGGCTCTTTCTTTTACAGCTTGCCTATTTTCAGACCCCTTTCCCACTGAGCTCAATTATTAATAAGACTTCTCCTTGGGCCACCAGCTCCTCCAGAGATGTGTCTCAAACAGATACTCATTCTGACTTGACTTTCTTTCTCTCCTCGGTGGTGACAGTCATTTCCCTGGCCCTCTGTGATGCCCAGAGGCTTCAGGTTCTCCCTGTTGCTCCCTCGGCCCCCCAGCGACAATGTATATGAGATCCTTCGTCGATGTTCTAAAGGCATGAAGGACATTTAGAGCAGGACTTCCTGTGTACACACTGTCTGAACTCAAAATAAGGATTTAAAACCATCAGCCCAGGGGAAGACTGTGGTAGTAGTGGAGTAGTGGTCCGTCTGATTATGTTTTATAATCCTGGAATCCAGCACAGTGTTGGGCCAACGCATGGATAGATGAATGAGTGGAGCTCTAAGAAATCAGGCCACTGGTGGAAGGGCATTCAAGGATATCAGGCATTTTCCCTTGCATCTGTGAAATCGTACCATGTTGGCTGACACCTCATAAGCCTGTGCAGAATGGCAGTATCCCAGTATGTTAAATTTATTTGTTCATTTATAATTTCACTTAGTGTTTATTGAGCACCAACTCTCTGTTAGGTTATGCAGGGGAAGATAGCAAAATGAAGGAGCTTAGGCTCTGTCCTGAAATAATTCAGCAATCCAGGGGGGCAAAGACTTGAGTTTCATGCAGAAAGCAAGATGGCAAGGAATAGGAATCTCATCCTGAGAGGGACATAGGAGAAGACTTCCTGAGTGGGATGGCTTAGAATTGCTACTTGAGGGATGTAGTAAGACGTAAAAATGTGTAAAGGCATTTAAAAGAAAAAGCATTGTTTTTCTCTATATTCACACCAACATTTCTGACATCAGATATGTGGGTTTTTCCAAACCAAGCAATGCTCCAGGTCTCAGCAGTCGCAAGCTGGGTGTCCTACAATTAATTAGGTTCCTATACTAACTGCTTGGAGTTGGCACAGACCACACAGGTTAAGGGCTATATCCCCCAAGACTGCCCCCCACTTCATAAACCAATTGCAAGTCCCGGGTTGCCACCTGTACTTCTGACTGACTGGCTATACATAGGGGTTCCCATAACCCCTTCTTGGATTGGGTCATTTGCTAGAACAAGTCACAGAACTTGGGGAAACACTTTACTTACTGGAGAACCAGTTTATTATAAAAGGCTACATATAACTCAGGAACAATGAGAAGGAAGAGAAGCACAGGGCAAGGTGGGAAGGGGTGCATGGAGCTTCCACTCTCTCTCTGAGCTCACCACCTTCCTACCTCAGTGTGTTCACTAACCAGGAACCTCTGTGTACCTTGCTGTGTGTGGATTTTATGGGGGATTCATTGCATAGTCATGATTGCTTAAATCATTAGCCATTGGTAAGTGAACTCAATCTCCATCTCCTGCCCCCTCAGGAGGTTCAGAAGGGACTAAAAGTTACAACCCTATAATCAATCCCTGTACTCTAGGAGAGTAGCCCTCCATCTTTTGGAGATTTCCATAAGTGACCTCATCAGTATAAACTCAAGTATGGTTGGAAGGGACTTCTTATGGAAAATAAGAGACGTTCCTCTCATATCACTCAGGAAATTCCAAGAGTTTGGCAGCTCTGTGCCAGGAACTGGGAACAATGAGCAAATATATATTTCTTATTATAATATCATAGCTTTCCATGCAGAGGGAACAGAACAATTAAAACAGAGCAGGTGTAACAAAACAAGTGTTAGGTGTGGCTATAAGAAAGAATTTTTGTAAAGGGGTGGGAATAATCTTGAACAATCAGTAGCAGCTTTTCTAGGTTAATGAATTTGGAACTATACTATTCTCTCCTGGGGGCATGGGGATAATAATACTTTACACACAGAGAATGCTTCTGTGAGCAGTAAGCACTCTAAGTGCTTTACATGAATGAGCTCATTAAATCTTTGCTACCACTCTCAGTTAGGGACTCATATTATTCCCACATGATATGTGAAGACCCCGAAGGCCAAAGCCACACTGATCATCCACGTCAGAGTTGGGACTATAAACCAGAAAGTCTTTGAACCACCATACCCTTGTGCCTCCCAGAGATATGACAGAGTGAGCTCTGCAGAAACTGGGGTTATGAGGACAAGCAGCTCATTGGCGTAAAGGACAAATTATAACCTCAGGCCCTGGCTTGATTCCTGTACTCACAAAGATCCAGCCCCAGATGACAGTGTCAGGACGGCAAGCACCATTGTGCTGGCCTGGATGGCTCATCATAGGGGCTCGGATTTGTGTGTTCAACATTTAAGAGACATTGAGTTTAGTGGAAACAGAGAACACATGGAAAATGACCTCACTGGCTAAAGGCTGAAGTTGAATGCCTGGCTTGAATTTTGGCTTTGCCCTTTCCTCTTTTCTGGCTGCTTTTGTGACCATGTGCCCAAATCCCAAGGACACTGTAGGGTAGCTTTCTGTGCACAGGCTGGTAGATCCTGGCCACCCAGTGTTTCTGCTTTGGTCCATGGAGGAATCCACTAATTTGAGTAACAATCTGCAAAGTTATGCAAGAAGACCAAGGTAGAGACATTTCTAATGTGTGTGAACATGTTTCCCTGCTGTGAAAAAAAGAATACTGGAAGAAAATGAAGTGATTCATTGAAAAATTTCACTGAAAGGTACAAATAATCATTTGGGATGCAACATTTCTCCATCAGTTCAGTCATATATTTTTTGCAAAGAACTCATATATCTTCTTTTCTCTACCAGCCCAGTGAAATAGGCAAGTGTTCTTTTCCTTTTTTGCATGTGACAAATCTGAAACTCAGAAAGTGATTAAGAGACCGAGCCAAGTTTTCCAAATCAGATCTTTCTGACTTTTGCTTCAGTACTTCTCCTTGTTGGTACTGCTTTTTCTAGTCCCCTGAATCCAAGCTGAACGAATGCTCTTTCTTCCACTTGAGATGATGCTGTTTAATTTATTTATCAGCAAGGATGGTGTTCTGCCTGCTTACACCAGTTTGACATTTTTGTTGTTAATGGATAGCACCTTTCTGATTGGTCAATGACCATGCCTTAGTAGTTATTAAATATTTTGATTATTTCTTCTTTTTTATATAAATAATATTTCTGCTACATTTACTTTACTTCAAAAAGGATTTATGGCAGCTTATAAAAATACCACATACTAGTAAGATAACACCTATCAGAAGTAGGTAAAGAAGTAAAAACAAATAGAAGGAGAGAAAGAAATTTGGGCAGGAATGAGACCAACACAAAAGTATAGACCATAAGTCTGAAAAACTTGCTGGAGTAGAGATGAGCTGCTTGTTGAATTTTTTTTTTTAAAGATTTTATTTATTTATTTGACAGAGAGAGAGAGAGAGATCACAAGTAGGCAGAGAGGCAGCAGAGAGAGAGGAGGAAGCAGTTTCCCTGCGGAGCAGAGAGCCTGGTGCGGGGCTCAATCCCAGGACCTTGAGATCATGACCTGAGCTGAAGGCAGAGGCTTTAACCTACTGAGCCACCCAGGCGCCCCTGCTTGTTGAATTCTAAACCTGCCAGGAGCCAATGGCAGAAGAAATGCATATTGGTTATGATGCACAGTATCTTCAAGAAAAAAACAAATGAAAAGCACATCTTACCACAAAATCATCTTCCTGAGACTCTCAGGAGAGAGAACACTAATATAATTAGTACTCTTCCCCGTGACATCTATGACGTGGTCAGGACAGCAATGAATTTCAAAGGGTCATTTCCATGGGCTGCTTGACTGAGACGCCCAATATCCTGCGCTTGCCTCTACTGCCTTGAGTTGTCTGGTGACCTTCTGAGAAGATTTGCCTTGTCTCCCTGCTTAGATAATAATTTCTCTGATGTGTGACACTAGATCCAAAGTTTCCTTGGAAAATTGCCAAAAATAATACTTTTAAAAAATGAGAACAATAAAAGAGTTGAACTACCACTGAAGAGGTGGGAATTCAGGGTTCTGCTCCAAGATTTTATATTTCTTACCTGACTGAGCTCCTTTGTCACAGGACAGGCAAGCAGTGTTGTCCTTTGCCCTCTGACCTACCAGGTGGAACGTCTTACAGATGTGCCTGGAGTTCTTGTCAACTTCAGAGAGAAAGTAGTCAATGTGATTCTTGTGCCCATTCATTGTCCCTCATTTATTTGTCCTTTTACAGAAATATGTAGAAGGTCACTCACTATGTGGCTCAACCCTGCAGACTGCAGACACAGAGATGGATATGACACAGTGCTTCCCTGGAAGAGGTTGTGGGTCAAAGGAGAAGACAGAAATGCTCATAGACAATCACAGCACAACACGGGAAGCTCTGCCAGAGAGGTATGCACAGTGTCATGGGGAGAGGGGAGAGAAGAAGCATTATCGCCATCCGGGAGGCCAGAGACGGACTCCCAGTGGAGGAGACGCTTGATTCCAGTCCTGGCACAGATCCCTCAAAGAACGAAGGATTGAAAGGAGATGATTGATGGAGAGAAAAACATATTGACGGCAGAGCAGTGAGTATGTGTTTGGGCAACAGAGGATAGGACAGACTTGATCAGACTCTCTCACCCACAAACCAGTTAAGAATCCATGACTCTGGTTATTACATTTTAAAAGAAAAAAATACCTAAACGCACGAGTCATTTAAATTTTGAGAGGGAGTTCTTATGGGCCAAACCTTCTCCATCTACGTTCATTAACACTCTGACAGGGGTTTCTGAGGGAACGGGCCAGAAGCACAGTGCTGTACGCTGGGCACATGCAGGGATTCTGATCGCCATGCCTTGAAAGATGACCTAGTGACTGCCCACTTCCCCACAAACATAGTTTGTCTTCTTCTTTTTTTTTTTTTTTAATTCAAGCAACAGCATATGATGTTACATCTTCCATGACCTACTTCTCTCCTTTTTGGTTAAAAAGTGTTGGGCTTTGGCTTCATGTTTTGGTCTTGCATACACTCCACTTCGTATGATTAATATGTAGCTCGCATGGCCAAGAAAGAACGTGCTGCCTGCAATCCTGTTGCATAGGCACTAATCCCAAAGCCAGAGATTTTCAAAAATCATACCCTGAGGTTTTTTTTTTTTTTCTAGCAGAAAGATCACATTGCCAGAAGGGTGAAGTGCTTTAGGAGCTGCCGAGTGCCAGGTTCAAACGGCTTTGTGAGTCAATGGGCTGTCTTCAAAATGGGAAAAAAGTCAGTCTCTATAGATATTAAGTGATGTGCACTGTTGAGGTTGTTTTTGTTTTTTTTTTTAAATATTTTTATTTATTTGACAGAGAGAGATCACAAGTAGGCAGAGAGGCAAGCAGAAGGAGAGGGGGAAGCAGGCTCCCTGCTGAGCAGAGAGCCTGATACGGGGCTCGATCCCAGGGCCCTGAGATCATGACCTGAGCCCAAGGCAGAGGCTTAACCCACTGAGCCACCCAGGCACCCCAAGGTTGAGTTTTAAAATAATTAAACCCATATTGGAAGTTAACCTCTGAGAATTTGGGACACATCATTCAACATTTTTAATTTCTTCAGTAGCAATGGAATCAGTATGAATAGCAGGGGATTTGCTATACAAATTTAAATGACTTGAAAAATTTTAAAGTCCAAATGAATGGATTATAAATGTTCTAATAACACAGATAATTGACCAAATATGTAAATTTAATTTTTTAAAAATCATGGTATAGTCCTTTTTATTTTCATTAGATTATTTTTTCCCCCTAAACAGAGAAGAAGATAGAAGCTTTGTCTTAACTTCACAAGAGTTCATGGACTCAGAATCTATGCTTGCATCTCTTGTTTCCTGGGAGTGTGGTCATCCAAGCCAACTGGTAGACCTAATATTGGGTTTCAGGCAGTTGTCTGAGTTTGCCAGATCCCTAAAAGGATTCTGCCACGAGCAAATGCTCATTAGTCAGCTTCCTTACTGCAATAGTAATTTTCTTTCACTCTATTTAAAGCAATCCTCACTCATCCCATTGTAAATGATTTTACACTGCACAAAATGTGCTGAAGTGCTCACATTTTGGCTGATCACAAACCACACAGGAATAGGACTTTACTCTTATAGAGTAGTTTGTGCCTGCCTTGGGTCTTTGCTGCTCACTTTCGCCACTCTTTGCCAACTCAACATTCTCCAAGAAAGTGTAAATCCTACCACAGGAAAACGAGGTGTAGAATATGTGCCTCGGTTGATGACATCACCTTCTGGTTGGGGCTGTAAATTGTGTGAGACTATGCATACAGATACTGGCTCCTAAGTGCTAGATTTTATAGTTGTATATTCTGAGCTTGAAAACACATCATCTGAGGAATGGAGAGCATCCCTTCTGCCTAGCTGAGAGTTGTTCCTTGATCTTAAGGGAGTGCACTGGCCCAGAAGTCCAATGAATAGGAGGTTTTACACCTAAAACTGCTACTGCTTTGGGCCAAATGCTTGTTATCGCTTTATTTTAGGTTTCAATTATACATAATTCTGATAAACCAGCTAATGACTACAGGGCTGCCTTCATTTAGTGACCTTGGGATCCCCAAGAAGGACACTAAACTGGTGAATGCCCCAAATTCTATCATTGTAAGATAGTTCATGTCAATTTCCTGGGAAAGGATCACCGTTGAGGTCCCTTTGGTGCAATAGTTATCCACCTGGGGTGATGGTGTCCCCAACAAGACATTTGTCAAAGTCTGAAGACATTTTTAGTTGTCATAACCAGAAAGAGAGGGTGCTATGATGTCTAATCGGTGGAAGCCAAGGACACTGCTAAGAATCCATCAGTGTACAGGACAGCCCCCCACAGCAAAGAATTAATCAACTCCAAATGTCAGTCGTGCCAAGGTGGAGAAATCCTGTCTTAATGTAAATAAGAGGCGTATGGGAGGGGGAAGAGGGAAGCAATATGGGGAATCTGCCCCTTGTGTGGAAAGCTGGAAGCCAATGGCACAGAGAGGGACACGTGGTGGCACACTTTTCATTTTGTGGTGGGTTAGCCCTGAATCTATGCTAGAAAAGCATGGTTGTTAGGATTTGTTGCTGTTGTCAAGGGTTCAGAATGAAAATAAAATTAAAAAGCAGAATGTCTCTAGGCTTTACTCATGGTTGATGGAGAAGAAGAATGGGAAAAAAAGAGGCTGTCCTAGAGAATATAGAATGTAGGACCCAGATGAACAGCCTGGAGTAACCCCAGGGGGACTCTGGCAGTTTCCGTGGAGAAAGATGGATATACTGAACTGCTTCCCCTAATTAGTTGGGTCTTCTGTTTTTGTAAAAACACAGTTTTCCATATTATCCAGTCAGTTGGACATGAAATCCCAAACCAGCAGCATGTAGTCAGTACCTGTCTTTCCTGGTCTGTGGATGATAGAGTTGGAATCCTCAGATATCCACAGATGGGTCTCTCTAAACAGTAACAGTGGGCAAGGCATGGACAGCAGTCACTGTCCCAGGCATATGCTCCAACAGTGGTGTATATTCAATAATTTCCAACAAAGACTTGAACACATAGCTGTTTCCAAGACTGTGTGATAAAAGGGCATTACAGGGGCACCTGGGTGGCTCAGTGGGTTAAAGCCTCTGCCTTCGGCTCACGTCATGATCTCAGGGTCTTGGGAGCGAGGCCCGCATCTGGCTCCCTGCTCAGTGGGGAGCCTCTTTCTCCTCTCTCTCTGCTTGCCTCTCTGCCTACTTGTGATCTCTCTGTCTGTCAAATAAATAAATAAAAAATCTTTAAAAAAAAAAAAAAGGGCATTACAGAAGGGAAAGCCAGACTGTGAGGCAGGTAGAGAAGGTGTTGAAAGGGTGGTGCCTTATGTTGCAGGCTTGCTTTCTTCCATCAACCACCAACACATGCCCCCTCCCAAACGTACGCTGTGTATGCTTAAGCTTGTGTGCATCCCCATCGGTTCCTGCAAATTCTATCACCGACGTATCTGCAGCGACTCACCAACTTCTTGAATTAGACCATGCGTTTGCTTTCTCTTTGCGTTCTGTTTGCTCATTAAAACAAAAACAAAACAAAACGACAACAACAAAAACTGTCCAGACTTCTTTGGTGTTTTCTTTGCTCACGAAGTCATATTGTTCCCACAAGGGGACTCTTTGCTTGTGCCGCTGCCTAGTGTTAGCAGAGCGCTAATGCTGCTTGGCGTGAAGAAGGCTAGTCTTTGTGGCCAAACTTCTGAGAGGTGCAAGAGGCCAAATGTCAGGCTGCCAATTAAGCAGCAAGGTGGAAAATTCTTGCCTCTCTTTTGGCTCAAGTGAGTTGGTTGGGGGAAAGAAATTAAACTAAACAGGCAATAAGAAGAAAGATTTCATTTGTTAATGGACTTGAGCGGTGCAAGAAGTTGCGCTACCATTACTGTCTCATTCATAGCCACCACATCACATTTATCACACATACACACGCGTGTGCGTGCACACACACACACCCCACAAGAAATCCAAGAAAGTGTCTCTTTGGCTTCAATTCCTGGAGCGTCTAGCTGGGAAAATCTGCATGAGAGGAAAAACCAGCTTGCACCCCAAGTTAACAGTTCAACCTCTGCCCACATGGCCCTATTAGCTGATCAATCCAGTTTTGGGTATTCAGAGTGAGTTATAGAATAACTATTATTAAGAATATCGTAATCATACCTCCACATCGTGCTTTCAGTGTTGCACAGAATGTGCGCATGCACGATCTTGTTTGATCTGCATAATGCCCTTCGTTCTCCCATCCGTTCACGGCTTAGTGTGTTGTGTGTCTGGTACAGGATTTATGGGATTAATTGGGGAGTGAGATTAAATAAATTGACTTAGTTCATACAACTTCTAAGTGGCACTACTTGGACTTAAACCTGAGTCTTCTGACCTGCAGTCACAAACTTTTCAACAAGCTTCGTGTTTCATTATCCACTCCCTTCAATAATTGCCATTTAGCTCCTAGGGTGAATGAGTGCGGCCCCCAATGTAATGATAAGCTAATAATGGTTGTTATTTATCTCCTCGAAGTATTACTCCAAGGAGAGATGGACTCAGCCTATTCATTGGCATATCTGGTGATGTCTATGATTAGCAAGCCCCTTATTCCCAAATGGGGCAGGGTACTTAGTGGTAGTTCTTCAGGTTTCTCCAAGTGAATGTTTTCTTCTGAGCTACTGCCTGTGTTTCTCAGCCTTTCAAGGATACATGTAAGAAGTGTGAGTGGGTGATTTTATCGTATTTTACACATGGCCAAATTGTGTCATAGGGCTATAAAATGACTTGCTTATAACCACATGCAACATTCCTTAGCTCCACAGGCAGATTTTTTGATACATTTGTTACATGTAGGTTTTGCTTTTTTGTGTGTGTAAGGAAAATTAAATGGATCACAAAGATGTAGACATTTTGGTTCTGTAGCCCTTTGATTTTCCTTGGACTTGTTCGTTTAAGGCCCTGCTAACTCCAGCTTGCTCCTTTAACGTACACACATCACCCTTTATTCCTCTTAAGCCAAACTAAAAGCCCATTGAATGGGCAGCTTGGCTCCATTCCACACCTCTGAATCCTAGTTCTGAAGTCAGGGAGTAATATTTCTGTCTTTCTCTGTGTCTCTGTGTTTGTTTGTCTCTCTTTTCCTTCCTCCGCCCCTCATTTGTTCATTCATTCATTCATTCATTCATTCATTCATTCATTCATCCATCCATCCATTCATTCATTCATTCATTCAATCACCTATTAACTTATTCTACAAGTTTTCTGTATTTATTGAGTACATATGTATGCTGTGCCCAGTACTGTAGCAGTCACTTGGGGATTCATCAGTAAACAAATGACCCAATGCATGTGTGTGTGTGTGCATGCACAGATGTGTTTGTGGGTGAATGTGTGACTTAAGTCACCTGTATCATTATTATAATTCATGTACAAAGCTTCTCAGTTGTGAAGTCTCCTAGTCTTAAAATATAAGACAAAGACATTTCCTAAGGATATCTTTGGTCCCAAATTTCTCTATGACTTTCCCATAATCTTCTCTCTATAATCTGGGAATTGCTTTTATTTTTAGGATTAACTCCTATCTTTTAACTTGGATGTGTCAATGGAGGCTATGCAAACTTTTCTTGCTACTGGAGCCACGATAATGTAGATTAAACAACTAACTCCTGCACTGTAAATGTTGAAACTTCACATTTTCCTGCTGCCTTGGCATCCCCACAACCAGGCTGTGAACACACCACCAGATGGGACCAGAAGTATCAGTATGATAAGGCTGGTCCCCGCCCCAAGTTCCTCTTCTTGCCCTCCCTGGTGGTGACCTAGTGATCATCACACACAGCAGTAAAGTCCTCTCATGGCTGATTCCCAATAAAGACACTTGTCCATGGGTCCTCACTCTCTCTCTTGGCTCCCCATCTGTTTGGTTGACCCCCCTCTTTTGATGCTCCTCCTCTGTGTGGCTCCCTCATGGCTATGGTGTCCCTGTCTCTCTAGGACATATGAGTATAATGCGGTGTGTTTTCCTGTGCCTCTCCTGTGTCCCCTTTTGTGACCACACTTGGCTAACCATCTCCAAAACCAGGCAAAACTTGCCCATATACCAGACCTCTTAGTCTCTCCTTCTCTACACCCAAGAGCTTAACGTACACTTATATCTACAAACGAAGAAACAAACAAACAAACAAACAAACAGCTGTCCTGCAAAAAACCAAACCAGACCAAGATCTGCTTGGTGAATGACTCATGGAAGACTTTCTCTTTAGCTGCATGGGGAGCTGGGATCTCAGTCTGGGATGGCCAGGGAGTTCTCACATTTCCTACCAGTGCTCCACGTGGCCCCCAGCACTGCCTTATGCTGGTGCTCTGAGGAGATGCTCACTGACATGGGTATCTTCCAGTCGCTCTGTCCAAGGCAGGCAGAGGAGCCCCACCCCCAACCATGCCTCCACGTTCCCTTCCATCCAGCTCCAGGCAGGCAGCCGGACTAAGTTTGAGGACAAATCCTGGTACTTGGCTTTCTGACTTCTGCAACCATGCTTTCCCAACTAATTTGATTTCAGTCCTTTTCTTAATCCAACTTACTGGTGGATTCTGCCTGTGGTCATCTCCCTTAACATTATTCTCTTTATCATTCTCTCCATATCTTTAGGTACCATTCATCAATGGTCGGACATCATTCACTTATTAAGAATGGCAATGCCTGATATTTGGAGAACGTTTACATACTTTATTCTGTTTAATCCACAAAACTGTCCTGTGAGGTAGACATTGGTCTTACACATATTTAGAAAAAAAATGAAAACTAGGGAGCAGGGAAGTAAAGCCGTCAGCTGTAGTGGGTTTTAGACTTTTCTGAATTAGACTCTACTAGAGCCTCCACACAGTTACAACGAAGATGGAAGGGCAGGCAAGGTTGACCACCAGGGATACTGGTGTCCTGTGCATGTTTTACTTCTTTTTTAAGGCCTATATGCTGCTCCTGGGGTCATCGTTTCTTCTGTCTCAAAGTCCATATTGCCTCCAAACATGGCAACCAATGAAATTATTACATGTTATTATTCTATGATATATAGGTATATTTTATCTCTATATTATATATGTTATGTATATCTCTCTATATAAAATTATAATGATAAATTACTGTTTACTGAGTCCTTCAGGACAAATTTTTTTATACAGTATAGTATTTAATTCTTATGAAAAATGATGAGAAAAAATATTGTCTTAGTTTAGGAGGGTCAGGGATCGTGTAATTTTTCCAAAGTTACACCTGAAGAAAGACAGGAACCCTCATCTGACTTTTCCCTAAACTCCTCTTGTTACTATACCAGTTCCCCTCATTTAAGTCATGCGAGATGTAGGCGAATACAAACTGTGCTTCTGCTCTTGCTTGAATTTCTACACAGGGAAAGATTTGCTTTGTGATTGGTCAGAAAGGTGAGAGGAGCGATAGGGCAGGCAGACGTTGTGGGCCTGTGACACACCGTGGCCGGGGCAAGGGCGGGAGTACACGGAGCTCCCCTCGGGCCAGCCGCTGCAGGGCCCCCAAGATCAGCACAAGGTGTGGCAACGGGACAAAGGCTGCAGATGGCCACCTGGCCCAGGGCCCGGCCCCCTGACTGCCAGCCGGCTCCTGCTGTGTGACTTTTGCCATTTGCTGTCACTCTCTCTGCCTGGTTCCCGATTGCTGGAGGGCTTTTCCAGCTCTTTCGCTCAATCTCATTAAGAAATGTGTAGTTTTCTATACCAACATTTGAGGGCTTTCACCATGATCTGTAGGAACATTTTCCTGGAAAGACTTTGCAAGGATTTTCCACTGCCTGCTGCCCTCACTAGCACTCGGGAAACTGTATTTGTTTTTCCTTCCCGGTTGCGTTTGCCACTCACCCTACCGAAAACAGGAGTTAAGACTTTAGACAGCTGCTTACCACATAAAATTTTCAAATGAAATATTCCTATTACATTTTCTTAGGGAAAAAGCTCACTCGACCAGATTAGCAAAACTAATGTAAATATGAAGTAATGCCAGGGAAGGTGTTTTGAACTTTCCATTTCGACTTAAGGGCCCGTGCATCGAGGTGTCTGTGACACTGCTCTGTGTCACATCTGTGAGTAGGATGATGTTGTCATGCTCCCATAATGGCCAATATTATGGTAATGGAGATCGATGCCAACGTGTGCTAATATATATTTAGTCAGGTGGAGACATTCCCAACTGGTAATGTAACTGGTGTGGTTAAATAATTCACCCATGTAAATAGAACAAGGAGGATTCAGCTGTTATTCTGGACACTGCTCTTACCTCTGGATGAATGCTTGATATTACTCTCTAATGTCTAAAGTCCATTTTCACCCTGATGAAGAAAGCGGAAAAGCATTCTGACCAAACTAGTCAGTGAGTGGAACTCCAGCTCAATCTTTCAAAACACTTCTGGTGGAGCTGGAGAGACTAAGTGCCTCAGCCAAGGGGCGGGAGCTCACATCCCTTTGGATGTGGTCTCCTTCGTCACAGTCATACGGTATTGAGCCAAAGGGGTCAGTGAGACAATTGCTGTCGGTGAGACAATTCAAGAGGTGAGACTCACTTGCCTCATTCATTTGTATAAATAAAAATGGGAAGATCTTGAGATCAAGGGTAAGCTGCTTTCTAGTACTAACTCCCTATGTGGTCTGGAAGAAATCACTTAACTTCTCAATTCTCTCGTCTGTCGAAAAGCTTAGGACTCCTTGCCATTGATTTCTTCTGAGTTGTTCGAATGAAATGATTCATTTAAAGGGCAAGGAAGCATGAAACACTGTGAAACACACGTAAAGCGATGATGATTCAGTGGATAGCCAGGGTTCTGCAGAGCATTCGGACCCAGGCCAGAAGTGGGTAACCTCTCCCTGCGTCAGCAGACCTGTCCAGCAGTTCTTCTGGAGTTGGTTTCACAAAGTGCTCCCTTCGCTGTCACAGCCCCCCTGCCTCCCAGCCATCGTTGGCACACTTGCCACATTTAGGGAACAGATACGTCTTGGCAGAAACCTTCTCAGAATGTTATGGGAACATACATTTCGATACAGAAGACAGAGTATAAGAATCTTAGAGCGCACAAATCACATAAGGAAGCAAAAATGCTCTTGATAGACCAAGATGCCAGCCCTTGAAGGCCCCTTTCCCCATTCCAGGATGGCCACAAGAGTCAGTCTTCTTGGCTAGGTTTTCCTCCCTTCCCGTGTGGCATGCCTTCATCCCACTGATCTTGACCTCTGTCTTCAGAATCTTCCCAAGTGGGCACCATCTCTAGAACTTCCAGGGCATATTGTCTGATGGAGGTGGTAGACTTCTTGTTTCCTCTGACTCTACCACTCATACATAGCCATTTTACTTAACAGAAACTGCCCATCCCAGTCCAGCCCTCTGCCAGGGGATTCCATAATATGGAGAGTAGAGGAGGAGATGGGATCCTGCCACGAATTATACAGATGTTTGAGGGTACTTTCACCAAGATGGCCCTTGCCTCTAAGAGAAGAACCAGCGATGTTTTATATCTGAATTACTAAGAGGTTATTGCGCTCCCCATTTCACTTTGCTGTGAGTACCCCCCCATGTCAGTGAGAGCATCCGGGAGGGGGGAGCTACAGGAGGATGGAGGTGAGAAGGAAGTTTTATCTCAATAGATGGAAGGCCTTCTTACAATGAGAAGTCTGTGGAATTGTATGGGTTACATGAAAAGCAGAGATGACTTAATACTGCAATAATTCCATCAGAGCTATATGACCAGCAAGCAAAGGTGTTGTAGAGCAAATTTTCATTGGTGTAGAGGTTGCTGGAGAAGTTGCATCAGACATTTTAGAAGTCTGCTTGCAATCCTAAGATATTTGGATCCTACAAATAGGTGTCCAGTGATGTAGTTCTCCCTCGAGTGAATGCACATACGCACACAGAGGAACATCCACAGGTGCTCCTAACCAGTAAGCCTCTCCGTTGAGATCAAGTTCATGCTCAGGAGAGTGGAGGACAGTGGTAGGTACTCAAGGAAATTTTCCCCGTAGGTAGTAGCTGACTTGTTTGTCATAAGAGCAGGAACTTCTGGACGAAAGAAGAAGGGGCAGGATAGAAGATAGGAGAAGATAACCAGGAGACAAAGCTTACCTCTTGGACTCATTAAAATACTGTGCAGTGGGCCCCAGGAATCTAGTTCTGGAGCAAGTCCACAAAGTAAGTCTTCAAAACGTTTGCACAAAAGATTCTTAAGTAAGCTCATAAATGTGACACCACGCAAATACTTGGCAAAATGCAGCCAAGTCATAAAAGGAGCAGTGGGGACCGTGCAGCATTACCTGTGCTGGCGAAGGCTTGGATGCAAGGCTTCTCAAGTCCTAATTAGGGATCAGCTAAGTGACAGAGATTTCAGGTTTTATTGACATTTGGTCCTGGGCCAGTTCCTTCTGGTCTCTGGACTCTTGTCATAAAGGGGGACCAACATAAAGTGGGACAAGACCAAAGAAAACACGTGAACTTTTTATGATAGAAATGTGAACTTCTCGTGGTAGAGTCAGGCCTGAGGTGAGTGCACTGGTGTTGGGGAAGGGGGTACTGGGAGCGTTTTCCCCAGTCAGGGACTGTTCTTGGCTTTATCCTGACTGCCTTCTTCTCTCAACTACTTTGTTTCTGATTGAATCACTAGCATCTTCGAGTCACTGCCAGGCAAAGCTGCACTGGAGGAGCCTTCAGCCTGAAAAACTATGTCATGTGCATTAGTTTCCCAAGAGCGGCCTTCACGAAAGACCACAACTTGAGTGGCTTAAACAGCAGAAATTCATCATGTAACAAGAATGGGCATAGAAATCTGGGACCAAGGTGTCAGCCGGCTTGGTTCCTTCTGAGGGGTATCAGGGACAACCTTCTCCCTGCCTCTCATGTAGCTTGTGGTGGTTTGTTGGCAATCTATGGCATTCCTTGGCTTATAGAGGCAGCACCCTTATTTCTGGCTTCATCTCTACGTGATGTTATGTGTTTGTCTATGTCCAGATTGCTCCTTCTTCTAAGGTCACCATCGTATTAGATGGAAGCCCACACTAATGACCTTATTTTAACCTGATTAACCCTGTAAAAACCTAGCTCCAAGCAAGGTCACATTCTGAGGTCCTGACGGTTAGCGCTTTAATCTATGAATGGGGAGCAGGGGGCACAATTCAGCCGATAACAACCCAATTGCCCAACCAGGAGGGGAAGGAACTATTTGCTGTAAATTAAATTTTCTTCAAAAACTCAAGAAAAAAAGTATCCGCAAAGTCCAGTAAAGTCATTCCAGCTCTTCAGAAGTACCAATTTAGATAGTTTATTTTCACATGTTGAACTACTTGTCGTTCATTGCTCCCTGTATGAGGATACATTTGAAAAATCTAGTTTAGAGTCAAGTAGGGGGTCCACATTCCCCTTTCTGACAAGAAGAACCACAGAACTCGCCATGTTTCACCTTTTCCTTGGGTTGCCAGAAGACCCAGAGCCAAATGTAATACCTTCTGACCTTCTTCATTTATTTCACCAGCTTGGGTTGAGTCTGGTTTCTGTTCTGGGTTTTCTGCTTTCTTCACATAGACTTCATGTGCCTCTGAGAAGCTGCTTGGTGTCCTTTCTTGAAGAGGTGGAAATGCTGTGACGCAGCAATAAGACAACTCTTCATGTCTCCACTGCCTCTTGGGCCCAATGCCTGGACTGCAGCCCACCGTAACCTTCTCAGTGGGGTTTGTCCCATGCAGTCCTGGATCATCCCTTTAGCCGCACCTCCAACCTTTCACCTCTCTGCCAGAGCTTTGAGAAACAATGGTTTAACACCGCTCATAGCACGGCACTCTTCGGTCCCTTGCATCAGATTTTATTTAAAGGGAAATTCAGCCCTAAAAATCCAAATTGCTTAAAATACCAAAGCACCTTCTTTGTATGACAAACAAGAAAGAAGTTGCAGAAAGTCCTGTCTGTGTTTAAACTGTCTTTAGGGAAGACAGTTGATTTCTTTGAAACAGGCGGAATCCAAAATAGAGGGAAAACACACACACACACACACACACACACACACACACACGCGCGCGAACCACCAAAAAACCACTAACTCACTTCAATGTTCATTTTGGTGTCTGTGTATCACCTTAATGGATTTCAAAATCGAATAATTGGTGAACATATTTTATTTGTGAATACCTCATTGGGCCTCTGAAGCTGGGACATACCTCATGAATTTTCCTTGGGGTTTGACATCTTTTGAGCCAGAATGTGGGGTTGGGAATTTTAGTGACAGGTGTCTCTGCTTTATGGGCAGCAATAAAATATGGAGGGCTGGCTCACTGAATTAGGGACTTTGATCCTACGTGTGCTTGCTCTGTATTGTGAATGGACTCTTCCCCTGGACCTTTCAGATCTAAATTGGCACTCAGCTATGCCTGTGCCCTTTTCAGTTTATTTGTTAAAAATTTTTAAATCATGTATATTTTTCAGTGAAGCCTTTAATGGGTCTCTAAGTGGATTTTATGATTCGTTATTTGGAAAGTTCTCTTTGAATGCTTTCATCTACACAGTATCAACAGAAGTTGTCTCTTCTAGATTCATATCCTCCCCCCTGAGAATCCTTAAGTGTATTGTAATAGTTATTCTGCCTGCTTGTGCTTTTCTGTCACTTGGGCAAAGATGCCTGCCACGCAGAAGTCCTGTCGGGCAGTGGGGAGCACGGGAGAGGCGGAAGGCTCATCCTGTGGGCCAAGCTGACAGCTTCTGGGCCCTCCCGAAAGCCTCTGTGTAGCCCGCCTCGGCCAGCAGGGTCACTCCTGCAGAGGGAGGATCAAGCTCCCTCGAGGGGGGCTGGCGGGAGAGAGGGAATCGGGGGAGCACTCAGGTTGCTGGCGTTTTAATCTCTGTCCACACTTTGAGGAGTTTCAGGAAGACAAAGACAACGGTGCTTCAAATATATCCTGCACCTGGGGTGCCTGGGTGGCTCAGTTGGTTAGGCAGCTGACTCTTGATTTCAGCTCAGGTCATGATCTCAGGGATGTGAGATCGAGCCCCGTGCTGGGCTCCATGCTCGGCGTGGAGTCTGCTTGTCCCTCTCCTCTTGCTCCTCCCCCACCCCTCTTTCTCTCAAATAGACAAATAAGAAAAATCTTTAAACAAAAACATTCCACACTACTTCAGAGTAGCATTTGTCTAAAAAATATGGATAGTTAAACATGTATCAGCATAAGACTTTATTTCCAGAAATTCACTTTTCCTGTTTCTTGCTGAAATATAAACTGTTGTGGTGTGCCTTTCAGCCACGGTCCAGGGGCAGTACTCTAAAAATGTCTTTATTTTGTTGTCATTCTTGAATGATGATCTGCCTTGTTTAGAATTCTAGACTGAGCTCTGTTGCCTCCACACTTCAAGGTAATTGTTTTCATTGTTCTTTTACACCCATTGCTGCTGAGATGAAGTCTGCCTTTTAGTTGGATTGGCATTTGTTAGTAATTCTGTTTCCACCACTTTTTACATTTTTGGGGGGTCTTGTTTTTGATTGTTGGGATTGTGCAATTTAGATTTCTTTGTTATCACAGCAGGACTCAGTCCGATTTTTATTCAGAGTACTCATCTCTTTCTTGAAATCCTGGGACAATAGAAACTAACTCCCCCCAATAACAACAAAAACTAAATATTTTTATCATGAATAATAAATAATGAAATGTGGTAGAACTACCAATCAAATTTAACCAATAATAAATGGATGATTTTCAAAAGCCCAGATGTTTGAAAATCAGTTGAAAAAGAATCTCTTGAATTAAAGCAGAAACCATAAAGGAAATTATTAATTGCAAAAGCTAACAAAAACATACATGTCAAAATGACATCTCACTTTTCCTGCTTCATCTCATTTTTTTTTCTTCTCTATTTTATGAGTGGTCATTGTGTATTGTACACTGTATATTGTCTACTGGCATATGCTTCCAGCTATGAGATCTCCTTCCTTTTTTCCCCCTCCATCTTCCTAATATCTCTGTTTCATTCTGGGGAATTTCTCCAGCTCTAGATTCCATTTTTAAATTCAAGCTTCAAGTTCAAATGCAGGGATATAGTGTCAAATACAGTTTTTTTCTAGTAGACCCTTACACTGCAAAATTGTTTTTTTGTTTGTTTTAATTATGTGAGTATAATTTTCAAATTTAGAATTGATATTGGTTCCTTTTCAGTTCTATTCTTTCCCCCTAAAACATCCAGTACTTTTCCCAGACTGTGTTATCTTTTCTAGTATTCTGAACATCCTTATTTCAAATTCTCTTTCTGACGTCTTTGTTAGATATAGATTTGTGTCTTTGGGGTAAATACCCAATAGCCAAACTGTGGAAAGAGCTGAGAAGATGCCGTTGAACAGATGAATGGATGAAGAAGATGTGGTCCATATATACAATGGAATATTACTCAACCATCAGAAAGGACGAATACCCAACTTTTGTATCAATGTGGATGGGACTGGAGGAGATTATGCTGAATGAAATAAGTCAAGCAGAGAAAGTCAATTATCATATGGTTTCACTTATTTGTGGAACATAAGGAATAACATAGAGAACATTAACAGAAGGAAGGGAAAAGTGAATTGGGGTAAATCAGAGGGGGAGACAAACCATGAGGGACTGTGGACTCTGAGAAACAAACTGAGGGTTTTAGAGGGGAGGGGAGGGGGATGGGTGAGCCTGGTGGTGGGTGTGAAGGAGGCACGGATTGCATGAAGCACTGGGTGTGGCGCATAAACAATGAATCTTGGATCACTGCATCAAAAACTAATGATGTATTTTATGGTGACTAACATAACACAATAAAAATTTTAAAAGAGGTATAGATTTGTTGGTGTGAATTATCCCATTTGTTTCATCCTCTGACTTCTTCTCAGGGTGTTTGGTGAAGAGCAAGGACTCAGAAATCGGGTTGTTGGGATGAAATTCAGATTCCACTATTTGAGATCTGTGTGAGCTTGGCTAAGTCAGTTGCCCCTGGGTACCTAGTTTCCTCATCTGTAAAATGGAGATAATAGTTTCTTCCTCACAGAGTTGTTATGATGGAAAAGGTTAATGTGTGTAAATCACTTCATACCTAAATTATATTTATTTTCTATTGTATAAGAATGAAAATTCTAATAAGCACATTTGAGGGCTCATCCCGTTTCCCCTCACACTCTTCAGAAGTCTTTCCATTATTTCCTGTCAGCCTTATAAAAAGCTGATATGTTTTCTTTGGCAGGTAACATAATTTTTTGTTTACATTTTTTTTCAGTGCTTATAGACTTCTTTCATTGTCCTGAAAAAAGGCTATGTCTGAGTAAGGATTTCTTTTCACAAATTTTCCTCATTAAATCTCCTACTCTCTTGTCTCAGGTCCTTTTCAAATAAAGAAAGTTTCTTTTTGTAATACATTTCATTACTGTTTCTGGCTGCCATAGATTGAACATTTGTGTCCCCTCCTCCCCAGATTCATACCTGGAAGACTAATGCCCAATGTGGGCGTGATGGTAGTTGGGGATGGAGTTAAGTCAGTCATGGTTGGTCCTGAAGCCCTCATGAATGCTACTTGGGCCTTTCTAAGAAGAGACACAGAGGCGTGCTTACTCTCTCTGCTTCTCTGACTCATGAAGATACAAGAAGACAAGATGATTATCTGCAAACCAGGAAGCAAGTCCTCCCCAGACCTGGGATCTGCCAGTACCTTGATCTTGCAAGGGCTTCCCAGTCCACAGAACTGTGAGGAATAAATCTGTTTAAGCCCCCCAGTCTACGGTAATTTTTTTACAGCAGCCTGAGCTGACTAAGACACTGCCCATTTGCTGTATTTCTTCTTAATTTCTGAGTGCCCATTTCCTCATCTATAAAATCAGAAAAATAATGCCTACTAGCAGGATTGTTCTGAGAATTACTCATGATGAAGTACATAAGGAGTCCAGCCCTTTGCTACATGAATAAATCATATACCCACATTAATAATGCAGCAGGAAGGGCCACTTGCTGTTTGTATTTCAAATATTTTCTTATCCTAAATTCTGTCACATTTTGAGCTCTTAACAGCAGAAAATAACCTCGCAGAGGGGCTGCATGGGGTAGACAATACATGCTGGTTCTTCTCTTCCTTGCTTTTCTGAACTTGAATTCATACATTGACTTTTTAGCCTCTTTTCCCTATCGGTTATGATTTTTATTTACATCTTACCCTTTTCTTCCCCATGTGATGCTGTTTTATAGTTTTGTATTTCATGTCATTAATTCAATTTTACCTACAATGCATTTTAAAAAATTTTGGTCATCACATTAAAAAAGACTCTGGGACATCTCTTTTCTTCACCATCAGAGTAGTATTCGATGTCAGAAGCAGTGTCCTCTTGTGCCTCACTGAGCACACAGAAGAGAGTTTCTGAACATTGTTTTGGCGGTTTTGCTTCAGAAAGATGAGATTGCTTCTTATCTGTATGATGTTTTCTTGAATAATGGATTCCGAATTTATAACCTTCCCCCCTTTCCACTTGCGGCTGCGTAATCAATAGCTCTTTTTAAATACAGTTTATTAAGCATTGCTTCCAACGACTGAGTGTCGAGCTCTTTGAAAAGGCAGTTGGGAATTTGGTTTTGGAGTTTGATTTTTCAATGTTTTTGTAACTTTCTGATAGAAGAAGTTTAAGCTCTCATGATATGAAATATTATAAAGTGTGGTTTGGGTAAAATTTCTCCGTGATGTGGATTCTGTGATAGTCTTCTTTGGATGATTTACGTCAAGGGATACCCTAGGACAAGCTGAGATTTTCTCTTTTGGAGCAAAATACCAAATACTTAGTGCAACAGTCTACCCGAGCCTGTAACATGTTCAAAGGAAACTAAGCTCAAGAAAATTGCCTCCCTGTTCCATGCACCATCACTGGTGTATTATTTAAATTACTGTAGACTCTTAATGAGGACACAGAACACTGAACTGTAACAGGTATGTGCTGCTTTCTCACAGGTGTAATTACAAACCTAGGAGATATTTTAAAAACTAAGTCTGCACCTTCCTCTTAGTTATCAACGCTATTAAGGTAAAGGGATAGATGTTTTATTTTCTTGGGATTTAAGATGATATTCTTGAGCTTGGAAGATAGTTACTTTTACTTAGAGAGACAATGGTCAACAATGTGCTCCTGAGAAGAGTAGGAATTCATGAGGGTTTGCTCTAAGAAGACAGGCTCTAAATCTCATGGAAACCCAAGTAGAAAGGCTCTGAGCTCATCCTGCCTGGCGTGTCTGCGGTGCTTCTATATTGCGGAAGTGGAAACATTTATATAAAGTCACTTTTAAAAAGAGACCATTTTGGGGGGCACCTGGGTGGCTCAGTTGGTTTAAGCGTTTGCCTTCCATTCAGGTCATGACCCCAGGGTTCTGGGATCAAGCCCTGCATCAGACTTTCTGTTCAGCGAGGAGCCTGCTTCTCCCTCTCCCTCTCGATATCTCTTTGTCTCTCAAATAAATAAATAAATAAATAAATAAATAAATAAATAAAAGAGAGAGAGACCATTTTCTCTGTAGGTTAATTTATCTTTTGTACTTCAAAGAGCTGAATTCTGGGGCAGGAACTCATAGCTGGCATGCATGACCATCCAGCATCACAGCAGGCTTTACATACATGGAATTAGAGTGTAGCATCAACGCCAAGAAAGGCAAGAATGGACGATGGTAAGAGATGTGGTCTCCAAGGAGTAATAACCTGGTAATAAGAAAACTATGAAACATCTATTCGGGGCCAATCTCCATGCGAGACACTTGCATAGATGTTAACCATTTAGGTATTTAGATTTAGATGTTCACCCTTTATAAGTATCCTGTTCCCCTTTTATAAATGAGGGAGCCAAGGAACTTGGTTGAGTGGCCTTGGGAAAGTTGCTTGTTCTCTGTCATCACTGTGGACTTGGCCCTTATTATGCTGCGGTCCCTTCCGGCTCCGACCCTCATGGCTCTAGCCTGCTCCGCGGCTGGTTAGTCTATTCCACATACGGGCCAGAGACATTGCTGGCAGACATTGTGTTTTCCCCCACATTTATGTGATTGTGGTTTACAAATATACTCATTCTTTGAGCATGCCAACTACTCTCTTCAGAATACAGTAGAGTCCCATACCCCACCAGAAGCTGGCTCAGAAAATGCTCCAGAGGCTGCTAATGGCTGGCTTGGAAACCCATTCTCTGAAATAAGCCAAAGAAAGATGCCAGCTTACTCTGCAGGGGAGAGAAGGGCTCATGTCGAGTGGGGCACAGGCATCCTGCGCTGCTTGTTCTTTGAGACCGAAAGTAATTATCAACATGCTGCTTCTGGTGCCAACCACGGACACTGGCGTTACTAATCATGAATACCATGAATGCAGCCTTCAGATAATTACCCAGAGGGATTAAAAGCAGCCAATAAGGCCACAAACGCCGACTATGTAGCTCAGGGTGTTGTGGGAGCTTCGTATTCCCCAGGGGAAGGGCCGGCTCCTCCCTTCCTAGAGGCTCTCATCCAGCCAAGAGCCTTACCATCAGCGCTTTGTGGCATTTACAGTATTCAAATAAGACAATCTACCTCATTCACCAACAGAACGTAGTTTCTAAAACATTGATCTTAGCAGCTATCGGTGCCCTGAGGACTACTCCGTGGGGACAAGTTTGTGAGCCCTAATGATACGCTTAGAGTTTAAATGTTAAATATACTTACATGTAAGCTCTTGCAGAGGACACATTTGTATGACAGGATATGAAAAGAGTTAAACTCTATAAAATCTCGGATGAGGCTATTTATTTATTTAATAATGTAAGGAAGATCAAAACACTTGGAAGAGTTTTAAGAGTGTTCAAAGCCCACCATTCCCCGAGTTGATCTTTTTGTATAAAAGGAGGTGGCTAATCAGGATGTCTCACCCAATTTTTCTTATGTAGTACAGCTTGTGAGTCCTTTTCTCTGGACAACAGTGTAAGGACAACATGGGATACTTACATCTGTGACTTGTCTTCCTACTGGGAGTAAGTTTGCAGGGCACTTGCTAAACAATCTGACAGGAGTCATAAAAAAAAGTGGCATAAAAAATGGCTTAAAGTCTTTAAAGTGACAGAGTCTTATCATGCTTGACTTAGGAAATAAGATGCTCTCCATGATGAACAAGCAAAGTAAAGGTATTAACATTTTAAGCACAAAAATACTCTTAACTTTACAGACATCATTGTATCTTATTAGTACCCTCTCCTTATCCTACAGAAACATTGTTCAGGATGCCTAGTTCTATTGATCAAGGGGCTTGATGAATTTCCCAAGTGCAAATATCAATAGTTAATAAATCAATTTTCTCTTCAATGGGATAGAGGAGCTGATAGTTCTGGGGGCATAGTAAAACCTAGGTAAAGGCATTATCCAAACTCTATTCTATGTGCTAGTCAAGACAAAGTTTACTCTGAGAGCTGTTGTGTGTGTGTATGTGTGTGTGTGTGTGTGTGTGTGAGAGAGAGAGAGAGAGAGAGAGAGAGAAATAGGCATGAACTGTGTTGTTCTTGCAATTTAATATCCATTTCAGTTCAAATTTATGGCAGAAAGAAGTATAAAGTTGCAAATAAAAAGCATTCGAAAGCAAAACATATCCAATCTCCATATCCCTCTATAAAAGCCTGGAATTCTCGTCAGGCATTCTTCAGAAATGCTATCTAAACTTCAAAGTGTCCTTCAATCCTCCCGTTGAATGCTAACCCCAGCCTTCAAGTTGCCCTCATTTCCGATGTCACAGCAACCCTACACCCCCATCTTGATAGGAAGAGGCCTCACTGCCAGGTTCCCCTTACTCCCCCACCTCAGTTGGACTTTCCCTACCAGCTGGGAAGATTTTATTGCTTTTCAGACAGTAAGTCAGAGACCATAGTTGTGACATTTTAAATCTCACATGTGATTTGTACGCATTGACCAACCCCACTTTCAACCTTCCCTTCTCTACCTCTCTGCAGTGACTCTGACTTCCTGTTATCATGGCAGTAATTAAGACAGTCACTCTCAGGCCAGTCTGTTTTGCCAAATCTACAGTCAACAAAGGCTAAGAGAGGAAATTTCATTCTGGCTTCCAGAGAAGAAAAATGGAGTCTGCCTTTCAGAATAGACATGAATGTGTGGGAAAAGGAAATAGTACTGAAGTGCAAAGATCACACTTTCCCATTTCAAGTAGCCTCAAATGTCAAATCCTTGTTCAACTATTTAGAATTCATGAGACTTTGGAGAGGTTATTTCACTTTTCTGAGACTTTGGTTCAATATAGGCATAACTAGATAAAATGTCTTCTTTATAGGATTCTATTGAAGATTAGGGATTATAAGTATCAGGTGCCTTCTGACTGTTGGTGCTACTGTAGTCACAGTGTAGTGGTTATGGTGGTGGAGTTGCTGTAGATGGTGCACATGGAGTTGTTGGTGTAAGTGGTGTTGTTGATGGTGGAGGTAAAGATGGAGCTATTATTGGTGGTACAGTTGGTGGTGTTGGGATGGAGGAGGGTGTAGTGGTGGTGGAGTTGGTGATGGAGACAGAGGTGTTGGTGGTGGAGTCATTGGGGGGTGAAAGGGATAGAGGTGGTGGTGTTAGCAGGGAGTCATGGTTGTGCAGTCCTGAAGTCACATGTAGAAGAATCTCAGACTTCCGGGACGAGTCTAACAACAGGCTTCAGTTAACATGGGCTATAGGAAAACTGAGTTTCCTTAATTTTCTAGGTTTCAAATAAACCTTCAACAATGGTGTAAAGTTAAAATGCAGAGTGAAAAGTGAAATCAGTTTTCGATGCATGAGATGTAAGTGTGCACATCAGGGACACTGAAAAAAAAAGTTTCTCAAGGACGAGAAAGGATTTAAATGCTCTGTTCATATCACTTGATGATGCTAGAGAAATAGGCCAAAGCATTAGAAAGAGATTTAACACAGACAGGCACACACATGCATCTCACTTTTGTTCAACAAACAATCTTAGGAAAGAAGTACTGCATCATTTTCTCCACTTTAAAGATGAGAAAGCTAAGGCTCAGAGAAGGCTGGAGGCACTGTAGGAAGTTCATGGGCTTCAGAATGAGACATATCTTGCACCAATCCTAAGTTTTGCATGCACGTGTTGTTTGACTTAATTTTCCACTTACCCTCTTCAAACCGTGATTTTTTCATCGACAATAATGCCAATAATGATGTTGAAGAATTGCTATAGGGAATAAACAAGTTATATTTTTTATCTACAAAAAATGGCAGCTTCATTTAAAGAGTAAACATGATACTTATCATATAGAAAGCATTCAGGAAAATATCTGCCTTTCATTCATTCATTCATTCACTGTTTCAATTATCCTTTCACTAACTATTCGTTTTATCCAAGCAGTCCAGATAGACTATATGAGAAGTCAAGAGGTCCATGTGAAACCTTCAAGAATTCTATCAGTTGGGAATTTTAGGCTTCAAGGAATAGAAAACCTGCCCTAAATTTACAAAGGAATTTATTGCTTAATATGACTGGAAATTCCAATTTCAGACAAGGCTGGACCATGGGGTTCACGATGTCTATGACTCAGTTTCTTTCATTTCCAGTCAGCATAAGTCCCTAGGAGCTGGTTCCTTTTTTTGGTCAGACTCTCCTCTAATGACTGTAACATCAGTAGCTTATAAATGTACATACTCTCATTTTTAAGTACAGCACAGGGAAAAAGTTTCCCTCATAACTATCTAGTCCAGGACCCGACTTCTAGGCAGAGGGACAGACACAGCCCAGAACCAATCAGTTTTCCCAGTGAAATCGGCTACTCTGTTCAGCTTCAACAAATTAGTTCTTGACCCTGGAGTATTTGAGGCCATTCCCTGAACCACACACACTGGAGGGGAAGAAACCTATTTCCCCAAGAAAATGGAAGTTATGGGAAGGTCAAATTGAATCTGTGTGGCAAAGCAACAAGTTACCACTATAGGAACTAACACTGTTATTCCTAAACCTAGTCTTTTCCCCCACTATTTCCTCTCCATGATCCATCTTTCTCAAAACCCTGAAGCCTAGGAGTTATCTTGGACACCTCCCTTGACTTTCCTGTCTCCCATTCTCTCCATGGCCAGTTTCTGTCAACCATACTTTTTCCCTTTGGCCTCCCATATGACTATTGTTCTATTAATACAAAATACTATTTACTACCCTTTCTCCTAGTTAGTGTAAGATATGAGCTTGAATGTCATATCCTTGGGGAGGACTTTCTTGATTATCTGCTATATGTGAGATTCCTCTGCTATTTTTTCAAATTCCTGACTACAGTTTGTAATTATAAATGAAAATGAGTGGTCAAATGAAAACTGGAGCTCACAATGCCATGGTCTCTTTTTACTCATTATTCCCCTAGTGACAGTCACAATGCTGACATGGAGGGGGGGTGCTGCATGAACAATTAGAAAGAAAGAAAGAAAGAAAGAAAGAAAGGAAGGAAGGAAGGAAGGAAGGAAGGAAGGAAGGAAGGAAGGAAGAAAGAAGAAAGAAAGAAAGAAAGAAAGAAAGAAAGAAAGAAAGAAAGAAAGAAAGAAAGAAAGAAAGAAGAAAGAAAAAGAAAGAATCCACGTGTCTTGTCCTATATCATGGAGGTAGCAAGTGACCACTAGGTCAGGATGAGGTCTTCGGACCACATACCTAGTGCCCCTTTTTCTTCCTTGGGAGGAAGCATGGTGTAACTGGGCAATGTTAAACAGCTAATCTGTTAGAGCTTTCTGAAGTGACCAGAAGGAAGTAGAGAGAGAAGAGTAGCTGGCTGGATAAGGTGGAAAACTGTGACCTGGAAAAGATGGGCAGAGCAGAGCAGTAAGGGATTGAATACCAATGACCCTGTGCTTGAGGGATTCATAGAGGGATGTGAGCCTTAAGAAAGGAAGGACAATAAGATGTTGACTGAAGCTCCCCTTCCCCCTTTCTGTGACGAAATCCCTGTGACACTGCTAGTCACAGGCTGTGAATGGCCACTTTCAGGTCCTGAGACTTCTAATAGCATTCAGTCTAGGGCTTGTAAGAATGGCTTTTCTTCCTCAAACCAATCTGCAGAATCCTGCCCTAGTCTAGGACCCCCAGATACTTCCAGATGCTTCCCATTCACTCTGGAGTTCTGTTGGGGCCAGAGCCAGTATCAACCTCCTTGTCTGTGTCCAACAGGTTTCTCAGAGGAATGGAAGAGAGAGAGAGAGAGAGAGAGAGAGAGAGAGAGAGAGAGAGAGAGAGAGAGAGAGAGAGAGAAAGAGAGAGAGAGAGAGAGAACACAGGTTTATTTTAAGGAATTGGCTTGAGTGACTATGGAGGCTAGCAAGTCCAAAATCTGCAGGGTGGATCATTAGGCTAGAAACTCAGGAAAGAGCCTATGTTGCAGTTTGAGTTTGAAGGCTGTCTACTGGCAGTGTTCCTTCTTGCTCGGGGGAAGTCAGTCTTTGTTCTTTTTCAGCCTTCAGTAGATTGGTTAAGGCCCACCCATTTTATGGAGGACAATCTGCTTTATTCAAAGTCCACCAATTTAATATTAGTCTCATTCAAAAACCACCCTCATAGAAACACCAGGAATGATGCTTAATTAAATGTTTGGGCACCATGGTCCCAACCAAGTTGATGTAAAAAATTAACTATCACATTATCTAAGCCATTGATCTTGGCCAAAGTTAAAGAAAAGTGTTAGGGTAAAGTGTTTGCCTCTGTGGTATAACTAGTGAGAAGTAATAAGATCTCTTTTCAAAAATTGTCTTCCCTGCTTCTGGCCATAATATGTAAAATTCTACCATTTGAGATTCATTCTTCCAGATTTTTAGGTATTTTCATGTTCAGGATCCCCTGTTAAAATTTACATACCTTGTGGAAGTTCTATCTTTATCTTCCCATATTTTATGGGCAAATTTTATAATTTAGCTATAGAAAGAACAAAAATAAAAAGGTCGTTGTAAGGACTAAAGGAGATTCAAGTTTGGTTCTGTTCCTTTAAGTTGTGAGCACTCCGGAAGTAACAACTGCTTTTGTCATTTTCATTATTGTTATCATATATAGAATCTACACAATTTTGTGTTAAATAGATTTTTCCATTTTATAGCTGAGAAAAAAAAATGGGCTTAGTGAACCTTAGGGTAACTCCCCCAAAGTCATGCATCTAGTCAGAGGCAGAATTAGGGGCTGACCTGTAGTCTGTGTGAAGTCCAGGCCTTTCTTATTTTGGCTGTCTTGCTATTCCTACTCCTACCCTCCCCAAACTGACCTTAATCCCAGGAGGAAGGCCCACATTGACTCTCCCCTCGCTCACAGCCAGCCACATGCAAGTGGCCTCTAAGTACCAAAAGATAGCTCATACCATCAATGGACAACTATCTGGGCCAAAACGTGGGTGCCTGAGGGTGATCCCGGGATTTACAAAGGTGAGAGGTGGGAGCCAATCTGTTTGCTGAGGAGACAAAGCGTGCTAGAGAAGCCATCACCCACAGTTGTCCTCTGAGCACCCCTCAGGAGCCAGCAGCCCCAGCTTCCAGGAAGTTAAGCACAAGGAGTCTAGCCCATAGTGTTAGGCCTGAAAGAACCTTGAGGCATCTTCCCAGGATCCTCTGGTCAAGACAGAACACTGAAGCCCCTTCCCTGAAGCTCTGAGGGGAAACAGATTCTTGCTCCTTTTGGTGGGGCCGGACTGGTATGTTTGGGTCGAGGCTGAAATGTATACCGCACATCTGGCTGAAGGGAGATGAGGAGGCCTGGCGTGGTCAGTGGGGGGTGCAAGGTCATTTCAGGGCAGTTAAGCTGGAGTAACCCGAGTACAGCAGGGCCTGACTCACTCTGGACTCAGGGAGCTCCCCATCGGGTGGGGACTGACACCTGAACCCATCTGCGGCTTCGCCCGGGCTGGCCCTGACCGGCCCTGCCTTGTCCAGCTCAGCTCAGCCCGGTCAGGCCAGACCCCACTGGTTCCAGCCCAAAGGAACTGACACCAAACTGCAGAGCCAGGAGTTCTGAGCAGTGGCGGTGATGTCAGCGGGGGTGAAGTGCCGTGTGTGCACGGCTCCGGGAGGTGTCGGCTCCCGGGTCCCTGTGTCTGAGCGGGGTCCGCTGCCATCACGTGCTTTCCCCCTGACCGTCCGGGTGTGTATGTTCTGTGTCTGTGCTCATGCCTGCATGTGTTGTCGGCTTGCATAGCTGTGTGTGTTTCTCCTAAAAATGAAGACATAATTGACCTTGGAGTAGAATATGGTTGGTCAAAGAACAGCAATCCCTAAGGGTTTTAAAAACCTCTTGATATGTGCAAGGCCTCACGTTATGGGGTATTTAGGACACTGAAAAGAAACAGCCCTTAAACTCAGGGAGTACGTAGTCAGCCTGGACTACACGCTTTTCTATGAGAGCTGCACAGGAGTGTTGGTGCTGAGCCTAGAACAAGGCCTGGATGTGGTCATGGTGGTTTGAGGGCTGGAGACATCGGGCTGGGCAGGCAGGGGTGGGGGCGGGAGAGGTGTGTGTCAGGGTTTGTAACCTTCTTCAAGTAGTTTCCTACTTAGATATAGAGACTTTGTATCTTCCTTCTATGATATCAAAATTCAATATATTTTTAAAAGGTGTCAGAGCGATAGTGCAAAATGGCATTTCTTGGATTTTCTTCCCCAGAACCATCCAGACTCCTACCATGAGTATTGGCAGTCGGTATATGTCGCCATAGCCCACTCTAGGGTCCCCTCCCTGCCGTGTGGTGATGACTGCTGGTGTCTGATCCTGCTGATTAGACTAAGGATGTGACAATCAGTCAGAGGAGCAGTGAGGAGGGAATTAATTATTCCTCTTGGGCCAAACCATCACTGCCCTGGGAAAGGGGAAATGCCATTTAAGACTCTGAGATTTGGAGTCTCTTAGGATTTAACAGGAGGTTGGAAGAAAGAAGGAGACATTTGTGAGGACTCCTTGAAGGAGGAAGAGAGGGAGAAAAGGAGAAAAGGGAGGAGGAAGGAGGGAGAAAGGGAGAGAAAGAACAAAACACTAGATAATACTCTGATGACTAATTTGGAGAAGGGGCTGGGAGTCTCTTCCCACATTCCAAGTTGCTCTGTAGACTTCTTTTTTTTATTATTTAAATTCAATTTAGTTAACATATAATGTGTTATCAGCTTCAGAGGTAGAATTTAGTGATTCATCAGTCGCATACAACACCCAGTGCTCATGATACCAAGTGCCTTCCTTAATGCCCATCACCCAGTTACTCCATCCCCCTACTCATCTCCCCTCCAGCAACTCTCAGTTTGTTTCCTATAGTTAAGACTCTCTTATGGTTTGCCTCCTCTGTTTTCACCTTATTTTATTTTTTCCTTTCCTTTCCCTGTATTCATCTGTTTTGTTTCTTAAATTCCACGTAGGAGTGAAAACCTATGGTGTTTGTCTTTCTCTGACTTATTTTGCTTAGCATAAAACCCCCTAGTTCCATCCATGTCATTGCAAATGGTAAGATTTCATTCTTTCTGATAGCTGAGTAATATTTCATTGTATATATATATCACATTTTTATCCATTCATCTGTCAATGGACATCTGGGCTCTTTCCATAGTTTGGCTATTGTGGACATGGCTGCTATAAACATTAGGGTGCATGTGTCCCTTTGAATCATTATTTTTGTATCTTTTGGATAAATACCTAGTAGTGAAATTGCTGGGTCACAGGGTAGTTCTTTTTTTTTTTTTTTTAACTTTTTGAGGAACCTCCATACTGTTTTCCAGAGTAGCCACGCAAGTTTGAATTCCCACCGACAGTGTAAGAGTCGACTTCTACACAACTAATGAATTGTTGAACACTACATCAAAGACTAATAATGTATTATATGTTGGCTAACTGAACATAATCATTTAAAAAAGAGTAGACTTCTTAAAGACTTGGCTTGCACAGCTTGTGATGGTTCATCTCCCCATATAACACACAACCTAGTAATGGTGGATACGGTAATGAAACAACCCAGCTCCCACGGCAGTGCACCCTCTGTTGTCCTCTGACAAACACTGAGGACAGACAAGTGCCTATGTAGTTCAGCTGCCACCTCAAGAAAACATGCCCCTCTATGTCTACCACTTAGTATGGTGATAGCCTTTTATTTCTCCATGCAGAGGGAACTTCTGAAAAAGGATTTTTCAAGCTATCCCCCATGGGACCAGAAACAGAGCCTTTCCTATTGAATGTACTCCATAAATACTTAAGAAATATGTGATCATTTAGGACATCCTACATGGGGGATTGTTCTGTAAGTCCCCAAACAGATCTTGGAAACTCCTCCCATGAGACTGACTCTGACACTGAGGGAGCTCACCCTGGCATCCTTTCAACTCTTACTAATCCACCTGATATAAGCCTTGGGTATGTACTTAGGGAATGGGCACCTGAAGAAGCAGCAGGGCTCTGCTCACTCTGTTTCCATACTGTAGCCAGTCATCTGCCGGTGACCGTTCTATTCTACTCCTGGTCTGGTTTACAAGAGACAAAAGGAATATAATTAGGCATATGGTCCTCATGATGTTCTATCATATGCAACACCACTTTGGATTTGGTGGGGGCAGGCCATTAAAAATTTCAGGAAGGCTGAATCACAAGCAGGTTCCATCAATTTGGCGAAGGAAGGTCTCTCAGCTTCTGGGATAGATGGCTTTGTGACACTCACAGAAAATCCAGGGAATGCTTCCCATTCCCGTGGCCAGCTACATTGTGCAGCAGCCAACATTCTTGACCCATCTTACTCACTGGCTGATGGGTGAGGACACAATCTTGGGGTCCTCTGGCCACCATGTTTTAAGTGAGGAATCTTCCCTTGAATTTGGACCAAGCTTCCAACTACCCGACGGAAAAAGACCATGCCAAGAACTTAGCGAAGACAGACTTCCCAAAGTTCCTCAGCTTCTTAGAAAGCAAAACGGCCCATCTCCATCTATCACCATAAATGGCCTGCCTGAAATGCTGGTGTCTTCAGTTTGCGCCATAATATTTCATTCAACTACCCATTCGTTACACACATCCTGAGAGCAAATAATGTTAATGTAAATAATTTGGGAAGCATTGTTCCATCTGTTGAAAATGTGCAGTAGTTGCTTTGCCCCTTGTCTAAACTGGGGCAGCTACTTTCAGGCAAGTTTGGGAGGTAAATGAACTGTCTGGATGCTTTTCTTGGCAGTCTCTCTTATTAGTGGGAGGTGGCAGTAACGAGAACATGAGGAAGACGGAAAGTGTTTACTTAAAGTCGTGGCCAAATGGCGAGGGAGAGTTTAAGATAAATCATAAGCTGTCAATGATGACAACTGCAGATGGCTACTAGTTCACTCCTGTTTATGGAGCCTCAGATGCTGCATTTAGAATGTGAAGGAGTTTATTGGTAAAAGTTGCTGGTTGTTTAGAACCCAATGTTCGAGGCAAGAAGTAGCAGCCACCTGGACTGGGAATGGTGAAAGCTCGAAGGTTTTACACGGTCCCTCTGGGTGCATCTTGCCAGTGAACGGGTGCCACTGACTCGTATTCCCCTTAAAGACTCAGATCATGGATCAGCTGAGGTGTACTACACTTTCGTCACATGACCAGCAATAGCAGAGCATTATGATGAAGGGCCAAATGCATACAGGAGCTGGCTTCTTTGCTTTTCTGGTTTCTTTTCTTGTCCAAGGTGATTTTGCTTGGGTGTTGACCTTTGGATTGCAGCTTAGAGCTTGTGAACATGTTCATGTTTTGTTCATGTGAACAAAAGACCAGAGTCTTTTGAGGTTAGTCAGTGTTCTTAACAGTTTTTCCTCAAACTTTTCTCTCAATATATATCCATAGAAACCAAAATGAGCCCTGGTGAGTCTTTCATGTTTACTTTCCTGAGCTGCAAAAGTCCTTACACAAAAGGCCTGTGAAGACCTGGAAGGATGTTTTCTGTGACTTGATTATCCCTTTTTTCTATATGCCTCTCAAACATTTATGAGATACCTGTGAGATACAATGGAAAATGATTGTCCATATTATCAAAGGTATCAGGTATGAGGAAGAACTTCCCTGTCAACAAACCATAGTGAAAAATGTTCAGTAGCTTCTATACTAATAGAACCTTATATAAATCATTGAGAAGGGAGTAAGTAGGTAGAGTTCAAATCGAGGAGAAAAGCTGGAGAAGGTGACACTTAATCCAGGTGTCGGAGGTTCACTGGAATTTTCCAGAAGCACAAGGGAAGCTAGGTTACTCCAGACAGAGGAAAACACAATCAAAAGCATGCCCTGGTTAAAGAATCGCTTAGAAGCTCTGTGCAGCTAGAACATGATTTCCAGGGATGGTGGCTGAAAGTGAATAGGATAATTAATAGTAAATTTTATAAAGATGGGAATAATTAATTGGTAAAAGGAAAAACAAAGTAACAACACAGAAAACAAAATAACTCCCCACCTCATTATTTCATCTGTGCTTTAACACTGCCTTTCTTTGGAATTTTTTGAAAGAGAAAAATCACCCAGGATCTCTAATAATGGGAACTCTATTGGGAGAAAAACTGATTTCTTTCTCAGAGAGAAGTCCAACTAAGATTATCTGGAATGTTTTATCAACAAGGTTAAAAGTCTGGATTTTGAAGTAGGAGAGGTGGAGCTTGAGAAGGAAAGAGAAAGTCTCAGACATGACCACTAGCCTGGGAAATTAACTTAGGAAATGATTATGAGGGTGGTAGAAAGGGGAAGTGCCTTCAGGCATAGCCTTCTCCCAAACCCTTTCTTTCCCCTCACCCCATCTGTTATGGATTGAGTCCTAACCCTCCAAAGGATTTTTTGTCCTAACCTCCAGTACCTATAGATGTGACTATATTTGGGAAGAGTCTTTGCAGATGGTCAAGATGAGGTCATTAGGGTGGGCCCTAATCCAAATGACTATGTCCTAAAAAGGGAAAATCTGGAAACAGAGTTAGGTACATGGGGAGAATGCCATGTGAGGCAGAGATTAGGGTGATGCCAAGAAACAACAAAAATTTCCAGCAACCACCGGAAGCTGGGGAGAAAGGCATGAAACAGATACTCTATATGGCCCTCAGGAAGAACTAAACCTACAGACACCTTGGTCTCAAATTTTTAGCTTCCAGAACTGTGAGACAATAAATTCCTGTTGTTTAAGCCATCCAGGTTGTACTACTTTAATACAGCAGCCCCAGAAAACAAATGCAACACCAGATTGCAGAATTGGCTTTGAAACAGTCAGGGGACAGGTAGGGACAAGGGAAGTGAGAGTAGGATGCCTGGCTGTGGGGAGCGAATGAAGATAGATGGGAAATATTTGTGAAATAGCCCGGAGGAGTGGTGCCCCAGAAGGTGTTGAGCTTCATAAGATGATTTTCCAGACCAGGCCGATCTGTGTCAGCCTAGTCCATGGGCTTTTGGTATTTTTCAGATGAAAACAGATTTTATGATAATAAAACAAATGGTTTTAGATCAGAGTACTGTAGAACTCAAGTGCTTTACGAGGAATCAAAATAAGTTATTTCTTGACTGAGAAAATATACATTTAATGTAGTTATCCAAAGAAATAATATGACATGGACTTTTAAAGCACGTGCTTCAAAAAAAGAAAGGAATGAGTATTTATTTTCTTTCCCCTAAAGCTTACTAGTTGTCTCCAAAAACCTCAGACTTTCTCTTTATCTTAAATAATCAATTTTCCTTTTTCTGTTTTGCCACTTCTGTCTTGACACTCATGTTCTTGGTGTCTTTCCTGCCAATAACCGCCACATGAGATCTTTGCTCTGCTGGCACTGTTGTCTTTGTACACATCTCCCCGAAAGTCCCCCTCCACTCTGGGCTCAGAGAGTGAATATTACTCTGATTCTCACAGCTCAGTTGATAGCTAAGACTTTAACAAGACTTTATCAAAGGCCTCAGGGGAGCCCCAAAATAATGTCCATGTCCAAATCCAAACCTGGCCTTAATGGGCCTCCGTGAGGGAGAGGCACCTACGACTCTAAACCAAACCTGTCTCTGGCTCTCTATGGAAGCATGAGCCCTCTCTCAGTCCTGTTGCAGGGTAATCTTGCACCCTACGCACAAGCAGTTGTCTGACCCCCATGGAGTAGACATTGCAAGAAGAATACTTGACCACAGATTGGATGGGATTCAGTCATTCAGCAGGTATCTATTGGATACTGACAGCAATGAACAAGATAGACACACTTTCTGCTCTTGTGAAGCTTATGTTCTGTTGGGAGAAGGAAAACCAGAGGAAATAAAGGAAAGCATTAGGGAATGTGGTAAGTGGTGGGTAAAGATACAGGAGCCTAGCACCTGACAGGAGGGGAGAAGATAAATAGTGTTTTCTGAATTAACAAGATGATGAAATTATAGGGTAGAATAATGTAAGTATCATCAGAAATGTGCCAATGGGGATGTCGAGGAGGGAGATTTTCTCTCCATTATTTTATTTCATGGGTTATAAAGCTGTGATTCTATACAGACCCAACCCCACTGGCCTTTCTCAGTCCTCATGAGATTTTCTGCTCCTTTCATTCTCTTATGATACAGTTCAGTCCTCTCAAAGCACAAGAGAAGAGATAAAAAGAGTAAGATGACCATCCATAGATGTCATCCCAATATGAAATATCTTTCCATGGAGATTTGCTGAAAATCAGTATAAATTCATGTGTGGCCTACTGGACACTAACTTGGATAGGTTATTAGAAAGCCAGCTCTGTCATTAACTATATATCCTCGGACAATGCTATTCAAACCCCCTGTGTCCAATTTTCTCAAATGTAAAATGAGTTTAGTAATTCTTATTGCATTATTGTGAGCAATGCATAATATGTGGAAAATGCATGGAACAGTCCCTGACAATAATGGATGTTGGCAAAATACTGTTTGCTCATTTGATGACATAAGCATTTATTCATTTATTGCCCTGGAGATTGATTGATTGAATGAATGACCCAAATCTATGCTTAAACAGAATTATAGAAGAAGGATAGATGATGATAACTCAACAACTAAGTTCTAGGCCAAATTAAATGTCAGGGGACAGTGATAGTCTTCACTTTCTACTGGTCTCAAATAAGGGAGCTGTTTCATCAGGAGACATTTGTGGCTCCAGCTGCACATCTGTAAGTGTGTAGATGATGCTATGGTGAGAGCATTTCTAATGCACACACCCACATGGAACGAAGATGCAAAAGAGAGACCATCACATGATTTTAGGAAGCCAAGAAAACCTATGCTATAAGTTGATATAATCCTGAGGTCCCAAAGGATCTGGAGTGGTGGGATCTAACATGCAATTTTATTCATTTTAAAAGAATAGTACCTGTCATTCAGAAAAGGATTGGGATTGGGTCCCATATACAATGAATAGTGAGTAAATATATATGAAATGAATGATAATGGTGTTCTTGGAAGACCCATTACAGAATCTTTAGAAACCAACTTTATTGGGTAAAGGATATCTTAGTCCAGTTTGTACTTTACTAGCTTTATAAACTGCAATATCCCACAAAAAACATCACAGTTGGCAGCTTGGAAATAACCAGCAGTTTCCTTTGGCTGTTTCTTTCATTCCCTTTCAGATAGTCCCAACATTGATGTCATATATGAATCTGTTTCTATTGGTTGGTTTATCTCTTGGCATAATATCATTTTTCCTTACCTTTTCAAATACTTTGTAAATTTTTGTTTAAAACTGAACATTTTGTGTAGGGCAGAGACTGAGGTAAATGATTTGTTATACACAGGAATGAATATACATTTCTTTCTGTTATGTTTTTAGTGTGAGAGTTTGAATTGATCTAGTCAATCTAGTACAGGTTGGTCTTAGGTTGTATTGTTCCTGTGGTTTCTCTCAGCACACCACGGGCTTCCAGTTCCTTCTCAGTGTCCCTGTTTCTCCCTCAGCTGTACTTCTGGGTCCTGAAAAGATTCCTGCACCTGCCCCAGAAACTGAGGTTGTCTTCCTTTTTCTCTTGCCTAGATGCCATAGATTTTCACTGGTTCCCTCCTTCCTCAACAGATTAAGGATTGTCTTACACTGTCAGGGAGAAGAGAGAAAGGTCCAGGTCTACACCACAAAGGACACTTCCTCAAGACATTAACGAATCATTTTTTCTAGTGCCCAGTGGGGTCTGTGGAGAAGAAGGTACCAAGAAAACTCCACTTATATCTGTAGATCTAAGGATGTCCACACTCTCTTACCAGCTCACACCTGACAACCACCAATCTCTTGACGATACTAGATGATATTTCCTAACTGGTTTCTGACTGCATCTATCCCTGGTTAGCAATGGTTCCTGTCCTATCTTTTCCTGCAACACTGGCTCTCTGATGCAGTCAAGAAAAGTGAACTTGTAGTTTGTCTGGCTTTTGCTGTTGTCGTAGGGGTGGGAATAATAATCCTTCCAGTTTTTTACATCCCAAGCAGAAACCAGACATTGACCTGTTTCTTATTAATAATAATAACCGTAATATCTATATAGTATACTGTGTAAATATGGATGTATATATGTGCACTTGTACATACACATGAATATTTAGATGATGAAATTATGCAAAAGCGAGAGAGCACATTCATATATGTTTATGCATAAATCAGGAAACCCCCTTTTCTCTGGAACTTGTTAATGAGGTCAGTCATACCTCCATTATGGGAAGTAAATATAATATATATTTAATGTAAAATATATGTACATATTCCTATAATTGTTTGCACTAAATGGTACTAGCTACCTAGTAGGTACCTAGCTACTTGGGGTGAGTAAGCATATGAATAAGGTGATTATGACTACTTATAAGAAAGAATGTTTTCTTTGGAAGAGTGTAGAAGTTCTGTGTGAAGAAACTTATTTTCCTGACAGTATCAAGATGTCTTTTAGAGAATGCTGTGAAGGGCATGGTGAACAATGCCTGCTTTATGTCACTTGTGTACAGGAAATATAACTCAGTATCTACTCTGAATATTTCCATAAAGGCCAAATTGTAATGACTAATAAGAAAGAAATCAAGTGATTTCTAAAACCTGTTCTAATTAATAGTACAATTCTGGTGTAATAAACTCAGATGAAAAAAAATGACAAATAGCATAGGCCCTGGATTCAGATAACTCAAGATCACATTTAATAGCTCTGAGATCTTGGTCAAAATAACTTTTTGGAGGCATATTTTCCTGATCTACGCGGTGAGGATTGGAGTATCTAATGCAGTAGGTAACTGTGATGTTTGCAAGAGTTCCTATATAAGTCTTCCTGCAGGGTGTAAGAGATTTACAATGGCAGCATTGACCCTGAGAACAAAACTACAACCAAAAATTAAAGACCTTTCTTTCTTTCCCAGCTAATTCCTGACTTGTGGGGGATTGGCAAAGCAGTCCCTTCATCCTTTTGTCCCATTTCTCACTTCTGTATTAGAGAATAAGGTCCTAAACTAACTGGGCCAGATGCCCTGTTGCTCTTTGGGCCATGTTCAGCAGCAGGCTGTCCATCCTATGCTATGATTTCCTTTCTCCTGCGGTCATATGGCCAGATCCATGAGAGCACCCGACATTACCGAGCTCTTCTCCTTTTCTTATTCTCAGGATTGATGTTGGAACCCACATTCCCTCCATGTCTGTCACGTAGGGATTACGTCCAGGATACCTGTCTGCCTGATGGTGAAAGATTATTTTTTATGATAGAGCTATTTTTTATTTGTTGAAAATAAACTTTTCATTTTTTGTTGTTGTTGTTGTTTAACAAAAGATTCCGTCTCTAAAATTCCTCCAGGTTAATTTTATTTCTTTTTCCATGCAGTACTTCTCTCATTTATTATTTCTGTTCCTTCGTCCATGTGAGCCTCCCAAGGATGTTAAGATTCCAAGATAAGGTACTCGATTTAGAGTTTGGGGCTCTGGATCAGGATCTGAGAGTATGCCATGTGTCCTAGACACATTACCAGAAAGTTCTACATTTGTTTATTTGGCACTGTCCAGGCTAATAATAAAGTGTACTCTAATTTCCCATTTGCTGTAGTCCCTTTTAAAAAAATAATTCCTTTGGGAACTTTATGGGAAGGAGCTATGAGGTTGGGGTGGGATTCCAATGTTCCTGGGCCCTATGCAGGAGAATAACATCTAACATTACCAAAATTTTACACCTCTTTCTAAAGCATCACTTTCCCTTTGAGGATAAAGCCATCAACATGTTTTCTAGATTTGAAGGATGCACATAATTCTTTTCTAAATCTTTTCTTCACTGACTTTCCAACACAGATGAAAGTTGAATATTAAGACAAAGATAGAATTGGGAAGTTCTCATTTGTGATATGACCTTCCAAGGCTAAGAGGTCCAAACTGCAAAAGGTGACATCAGTATCATGTTTTCTGGGTGAGGACATGGTCAGGGAGGTGTTCTATGTGTCCTATTTTGGAGAAGCAAAAACACGGTTTCTGGTTCCAAATGCTTGAATTCACACAGAAGGGTCATTTCCACCATCCAGAAAAGGGAAGAGAAATTCCCAGGAAAGGAAGGATTATGAGTAAATCGCTACTCTTTGTTCAGAGTCCCATGGTAAACATGCTCTTCTTGTTCAGGCAGGTAGTGCTGATCTGAATCCTTCTGTGACATAGAGAACATCTATCTTTAGCCCTGTGTCTCACTAGATGGTGAACTCCCTTACGTGAGGTCCTTGCTCAGTGGCTCAGGGAAGCAAACAGCAAATGACCTGGAGATTCTGAGATTAAAATTCCAATTTCTCCAAATTCTAAAGAAGAATCTTTTCTAATTAAATACAATTAGCCAAGATGAGTCAAACAAGCGTGTGGGTTTTCTGATCACTGTTTTATCTGGGCTCTTTGTTGTTGTTGCTGCTATTTTCCCAACTTTCTTGATAGATTTGATCAAATTTGTGAATCTTAGAATTTTCGTAGAAGCTGAAAGTAGAAAGATAGCAAGAGTTTAAGACCAATCCATTTGAAATCTTAGTAGTTTTTCAGCAGAAGAGGAAAAACAACCAGATTGAACTTTAATGTGAGACTAATCAAGTTCTTCATTTAATTCTTCCTTCTCCCCCAGAGGACCTGTGTAGAAATGAGCTATATTTTCCTGACAGACTTATAAAAAAAAAGCTGATTTTTCTTCTGACAATTTATGAGCACCATGAGAGAAGGGACCACCTCTTAGTCCTTGATATATCTCTGGTGCCTATCCTATGGTCTAATAAGCAGTGGGCAATTAACAAATACTTTTTGAAAGGATATATGGTGGGATGACTGGTTGGCAGACTGACCTTGACTTCTCAATCCTTGGTTAATTATTAAAATATATTTGGATCCTTTTTTGGGGGGATGTTGAGTTTGATAAGTTCTTTGTAGATTTTGGATACTAACCTTTTATCTGATATGTCATTTGCAATATCTTCTCCCCTTCTGTAGGTTGACTTAGTTTTATTGGTTGTTTCCTTTGGTGTATAAAAGCTTTTCACACCATGTGACTTCATTCAGATGTGGAACTTAAGAAAAAAAGCAGATGAACATGGGGGAGGGAAGGAAAAATAAAATAAGATAAAAACAGAGAGGGAGGCAAACTGTAAGAGACTCTTAACTATAGGAATCAAACTGAGGGTTGCAGGAGAGGAGGTGGGCGAGGAAGGGAGTACCCCGAAACTAGTTATACACTATATGTTAACTAACTTGAATTTAAATAAAAAATATATTTAGATCTGAAACACACAGAGAAGGGTTGCCTACTTATTACAGGTGTGTCAATGGCCCCTCCTTATTTAATTATATCTTACTGTTTTCTCCTCTATCCTCCATTCCTCCATTTCTAGTTGCATACACCTGTCAGCTACCTTATCTTGAATTACTGCGTTAGACAGAGTATCTCTGTCTGTTTTTACAACCAAACCTGGAATTTCAGTGGTTTAACAAAACAAGTTTATTTCTTGCTCCTGTGTGTGTGCACACACACACTTTGGAGAGACTAGCTCCTTGTCTTTTGTCTCCGTACATGTATACATACAGATAATGAGATAGAGAATTCTTTAAAGACATGTAGAGAAGATGTGTGAATGAAAATGAATGGAAAGATACACAATGAAATGTGGACAGTGATTAATTCTGGATGCTAGAATTACAGGTGGCTTCTAGTTCCTTGTTTATTTATTGTTTGAATTCCAAATTTTCTGAAACAGCAGTATTATCAAAAAAGCAATGTGATGAGCACTGGGTATTATACTTAAATAATGAATCATTCAACCCTACATCAAAAACTAATTATGTACTCGACAGTGGCTAACTGAACATAATTTTTAAAAAAAGCAAAGTTAGTTTTATCATTTTTAAAAAGGAGATGCTAGCCCAGGAACGTAATAGAGAGGAGGCTGTGAGGACTTGGTGAGAAGAAAGGCCGTGGGGGATCCAGTGAGCCACAGGAAGTGGATCCAGCCACAAAAGGAAAAGCAACAGAGAGAAAGCAAAATCGATTAGTGTCCTTCTCCTCTGATAACCTTAGTGAGTTTGGATGGCAGGTGTGTCTCCGGTTGACATTTGCCTAAATGGACAGGGGAATTCTGTGAGCTCATAGGAAAAGGAAAGTCAAGAGATTACAGGTGCTACAGCCGCTCTGCTGTTGGTTTCACCAACGATCCTACACACCGCACCTCGTAGGCGATCTCGGCTGTGGCTGCTGTGATGCAGAGAGCAGTGGTGAGTGATTTTAGCTCCCATAGGCTGAAGTCCTCCACTTGACTATAGGGATGGTGTTTTAGAATGTGACTGGGTTCTATAACGTGCTTGTCAGGGTTTTGTGAAGGGCCTTTTGGGGGATTTAACCATTTAGAATAATGAAATTACAAATTTAATTTACCCTTAGAAACAAATGGTTTCATCTAAATGTTAGAATCCAAGTCATTCTTCAGTGTGTATTCTAGGTGTTCTAAAGAAATCGCGACTCAAATTAAAAAGACAGTAACAAAAGGGGAAATACAAGCAAGGAATAAATACTTGAAAAACACTTCACTTCACTAATAACCAATAAACGTAAATTAAAACCAAAATGTTTTGTATTGAAAAAATAGAGTTAATTCTATTTTCCACTAAAAAAAAAAATCAGAGATTCTTGGATAAATGGCCAACTCCAGAATGAGAGCAAAATTGGGATGTGGGGTGTGTTTGTGTGTGTGTGTGTGTGTGTGTGTGTGCGCTGGGAGGTGGTGGTGGGGGAACCAGAATATAAGAAAGGGCTAATAAAATGATGGGGATATGTCCAAAGAACTTTGAAATGAGGGCTTCTATTAGCCAAATCAGGGATAATTTCAGTATCAGAATGAATAATAACTGTAGTGGATTATAACATAATGAATAAAGAAAGAATCCCTGTATCCATTCTATTAAAATATATAAATGAGGAGGGCTTGGGTGGCAGTTGGGTAAGCATCTGGCTCTTAGTTTTGGCTTAGGTCCTGATCTCAGGTCCTGGGATGGAGCCCTGTGCTGGGCTCTGTGCTTAGCGGGGAGTCTGGTTGGGATTCTCTCTCTCTCTCTCTCTCTCTCTCTGCCCCCGCCTCCTGTTTGCACTCTCTCTCTCTCAAATAAATAAATCTTTAAATATATAGATATATGTTAAGTATATATAGATAGTGTATATATATGGCATATATATATGTGTATATATATATATGTATATATATATATGAGCAAATGCCTGACTGACTACATACATACAAAATAGCAAAAAAAGGTTTTGTTAAAGTAAAATGGCAAATAATAAATGCAGAAGGGAGTCTCGATTTAGAAAAATCAGTATTTTGCAACAATCATAGTAATAATTATGTCAGACACATATCAAAATGGATGCTGGGACCCATGGGCAAGAGTTTGTTGAGGCACAGGATATTTACGTAGTCTCAAGTATCTTCCTGTAGGTTACTTAGTAATCACAAAAGGGAAAGCTACCTTTGCAGTGGAGAAACATGGTAGAATCATTTTAACCAGGTGATTAGAGTTAATATCACCAAAAATAGGACAAGCTGACATTACTATGTAACACTGAGAACAGAATATCACTTCTATGGGATACTTGCCAAAAATGCATAACCTGAGTCTAATTATGAGGAAACTCAGAAAAACCCAGATGGAGGGACATTTTACAAAACAACCTGTCTGTACTCTTCAAACGTGTCAATGTCATGAAAACTAAAGACTGAGAAACTGTTCCAAATTAAAGGGATTAGAAAGACATGAAAAGAAAACACAATACATTATCCTGGCTTGGATTCTAGATCAGTAGACAAAGTACTATGAAGGACAGTATTAGGACAATTTAAACATAGGGCTGTGTGTTGCATAATAATGATCTCTCAATGTTAAATGTGCTTACTTGGAAAACACAATATAAGAAAGTGTTTTTCTTAGAAGATAAAAATTGAGGGCGCCTGAGTGGCTCAGTCGTTAAGTGTCTGTCTTTGGCTCAAGTCATGATCCCAGGGTCCTGGGATCGAGCCCCGCATGGGGCTCCCTGATCAGCGGGAAGCCTGCTTCTTCCTCTCCCACTCCCCCTGCTTGTATTCCCTCTCTTTCTGTCTATCTCTCTCTGTCAAATAAATAAATAAAATCTTAAAAGAAAGAAGATAAAAATTGAAATATTTAGCTGTAAACGGTCTGCAACTTATTCTCAAATGGTTCAGCAAATAACAATAATAATGGTGATAATGAATAGTTTGAGATCATGCATGCACACATAACAAATATTAATAATTGGTGAATATAGACAAAAAGCATGCAGGGGTTTATTCTGTTCTTACATCTTTTCTGTACATTTGAATTTTGTAAGAATAAAAAGTCTAAAAAATTAGAATAACTAATGCTCATGATAGTCTAATGAATTAGTTGGTTTAACACATTCGTGAAGGAAATGTGCTTCTGTAAAAAGCTATCTGTAAAAAAAAAATCAGCGATTATCAAGGGTCTTAAAATATCCATACTCTTAATTCGCACCTTTAGGAATTTATTCTAAAAGTTAATTATGAAATACAGGCAAAAAAACATTTGTTGAAAGGTACTCACTGTTAGATTATTTAAAATACAAAATCTCTAGAAAATCAAGGCCATTAGTTGAATTATGGTATATTTGTTAATATAGCATCAGATAATCATCAAAAATATGTCAGAGATTTTATTCATGTTGGCAAGTGCTTGTGGTATATTATTATGTGTTAAAAAAGCTATACCAAGTTATATATAATTATGATCCAAATTATACAAAATAGATTTTTCACAATAGAAAATGACATCAAAACATGAATAAGAGTGTTCTTATGGGCGGCTCAGTGGGTTAAAGAGTTAACCATGGCCATGGATTATGAGTGGTCATCATCATTTTCTTTGTATTTTCCAAAGTTTTCCACTTTGTTTTGTTTTCTGCAATAAGAGAGAAGAGCTCTGAGCTCAGGCAAAGGGACCCCCAACTAACACATGATTATTGGCAAGGCCCTTCCTGCCTCATTGTTCTTCCTTATCTTTGCTGTGAGGGGCTTTGATTAGAGCACTTCTCTTCTATTCCCTCCTGAAGAGAAAACACAACATCCAACTTGAGAGATTGAGGGGTGAGAGGCCGAAGCAGGCATTGTATAGAAAATATCTCTGAAGTCTTGGTCTATCTGCAAAATGCATGTGAATTTTTTTCTCATCTTATTTTATAAGATAGGTGTTGGTTTTAATATGACAATAAAGCTGTTGTGTGGACTCTAGAAGTAGGCCATTTTAAGAAACAAAGTTCTCAAGAGATTTCCAAGTTTTCTTGAGAGTCTTTAAACCCAAGTGATAACAAAGCCAAGTGGTCTTCAGATATTTAAAAAGGTAGGGCTGGTGATTGCATTATTTCTCACTTTGGACAACTGGATTTCAAGCTGAAATAAGAGAACAAGTGAAGTGTGTGCACTTTCAGTAGAAAAAAAAAGTTGTCTAGGAGAAGCAATCTCACGGGGTTAGTGTTTAAAAAAGAAGTGTAACAACCTATTTAGATCTTCAGCAGATGTTTAAAAAAAATCCTACTGTGAGCCTCAGATGAAAAGAAGTTTTGGGAGGACCCAGAGTGCACAGGAGATGATGAACTTGTAGGAAAACAAAGCCCAGAGGAGTGTCTTTAATTGTGCACTGTGAGATTTACTGGGGCCCGACAGGGGTCAGACTTGAGGTCCTCCCTGCTCACAATCTATAAAAGATGATATAGACTGGTTAATTCTGCTGACAACACAGAGCTGAGGGAGGCCTAGTCATTCAATAACAAGAGAAAAAAAAAATCAGCCCAATTCAGAAGTGTTTGGGGCTGAAAGTTCCCGGAAATTCGCTGATGTTAGTTCATCAACACTCACATTTGGGGGAGAATGTGTGACCTTCAGACTAAGTGTAGAAGACCCATCAAAAGTTGTTTTTGGCTCAAGAAGGAAGATTACATTAGTGTAACTTGAATTCTTGGATTGTTTTGGACAATGCCAAGATCTGGGACTCAATTCTAGATAAGGCAAGTTTCCCAGCCTCCTATTCCAGTCACGTCATAAGGAAAGTGTAGCTGTCTGGGACAGCGCACACACATTTGTAGTGGGATGGAACACTTCCGCTTTACTTTGCCTTTGGTAGGCCAGCCATTCACTGGCACTCTGGCACAAGGTGAGTTCTTCACTAGAAGCAACCCAAGAAATCATGATACATGAGGATTCCAGCTTCATCTTTCCTTGCAAGTCTATGAAGGCTAAGTAGAAATGCTGTCTTCTCCTGAAGATGGAGTGGAATGCATCCAATTTATTTGCTGTTGAGTACCAAATTTGTTTCCCCAATACAGAGGGTGTAGGCCTCGTGTAATTCCTCATGTGTTTCTTACATAGGAAAGGCCATTGAAACCCATATGTGTGTGTGTGTGTGCGTGTGTGTGTTTTAATTTTTTCTGTTCTTCCCATTGCTTTTTATTCTTTCCAAACAAAATATTTTTAAAATATATATGTGTTTTTTATTTATTTGACAAAGAGAGAGAGATCACAAGTAGGCAGAGAGGCAGGCAGAGAGAGAGGAGGAAGCAGGCTCCCTGCTGAGCAGGGAGCCCGATGTGGGGCTCAATCCCAGGACCCTGAGATCATGACCTGAGCTGAAGGCAGAGGCTTTAAACCTCTGAGCCACCCAGGCACCCCCCCAAACAAAATATTTTGTTTGGGGTTAACTACAGTGTTTGTTTCCATTTTGATATCTGGATATATCACCTGAGTTTGGAAGATCTCATTCTCTACTAAACTATATTATTGTACTGTTTGAACAAAGCTAGAAGACTGGGGTCCCAAAGATGATATTTTGTTGGGGGTCAGGGTGCTTTAAGAGAGGAAGAGTTCCAGGGTCTGGCTTGTGATCTTTGGAATGAATTGTCTAGATGGGGAGGAGAGTCTGAAGCCATTCAAACTAGCAAGGTTTTAGGATTGTGACTGGTGAAGTCAACACTGCATTTTAGGATTTAATGTGGAGAGTAAGATGTTTTGTCAGGTTACAAGAAATGCTAAGTTAGGAAGAAAGGACCAATATAGAGGCTCACAGATGACGGCCATACATCTGAGGAGAGCTTGACACTCAAGGAGGAGGGTGTTCTCAAGGAGGGTAAGAAAACAGTGGCCTAGAAGTCTTGAAGGTCTAAAAAATTCATTCTATACCCCCTAGAACCAATATCTCTGGATCACATAAACACAAGAAGCCATCACCAGAGGTCTTCAGGTTTTCTGAGACCCTGAAGGGGGAGGGAGAACACTCTCTGAGGACTTTGATGACCTAGGAGCCTTCTTATCACTGCGTGGGCCTTTCCTGGGAACACAATGGGAAGCACTGGGAGCTGGTTGACAATAGTGACTAGGGCAAAGGCCACATTTCGGAGAGATAATCGCTGAGAAGAGACTGCCACTCTGGGCGGTCCTAGAAAGCACCAGCAATTAGAGAAACAGAACCACTGCGACTGGAAGGAAGTGATGGGGCTTAGGGAAATTTAGCACACCTTCCCAGCAGGTAGTATTCTTGGTTCTCTACAAAGCTGGGAAATGGGATTTCCATTTCAGGTGAAGTGCTTGATTCCTAAACATAGCCCTCATTTTGATCATTTAACCCTTGTGTGAATTGATCTTGCCATCTGAGCCTTGCTTTCTCTTCTAAGCAAAGTGGAGAAGGTTCATTCCAGTGACTTGAACACAAGTCTTACATGATTTAGGGAATCACACCATTGGTGCCACAGATCCTAATTTAGGGAACGCACACCATTTTGTGAGAGTGCTCTTCCTTTTCAAGCCGTTCTGAGTTCGGACAACATGCTAGGGGTGACGGCAAGGAAGCTGTAGAACTTGGAAGGCCTCAGAAGAGGGAGAAGGAGCTGACTCCAAGAGTAAAAGGTTGAATGATTGTCAGGCGGGGGGCCAAGGAAACGGGGAGCAATTCTGCCAATTCCCCACTCCCCCACCACGCGCTCCGACTTCCCATCTGCCGCCAAGACGCATTTCATTTTTCTGACATGAAATATGTATATAATTCTAGCCTGATTTTTTTAAAGCACAAGAGGGTTGATTCTGTTTATGCCTCCCTCCAACTCCCACCCAGTACAAACATTGGCCTCCAGCCTGGTGGTGACGACAGGATCTAACAAAACAGACTCCTAGAGCCAGAAAGTGGATGGCTGAGTAAATATACCCCCAAACACTTACATCTTAAACCAAATAGGTACAGCGGTGGTGGAAGACTTGGGTGAGGAGGCACAGGAAAGGTGACTGCACGGGAAGACAGCAGCAAACATTTAACGACTGACTTTTTGCTCAGAGGCTAATGCTATTTGTCTAGTCCCAGTATTGGGACTTCAGGTATCATCTTCTGCATTTAGATCCTGGTGGTTGAAGTGGAAATGGGTAGCCTCACTGAAATGGGATCTGTTTCAGAATGTTTCATATATGTACGCAAAGTACGTAGCTTGGCGTCTTCATTAACAAATATGATTCATGTAAGAAAGGGGGACTTAACACAAATAAAAGGAATCGGGCAGTTGATAGTATGCAAGTCTGTGCATTGGTGTGCCGGCATTATGGAGCCCTTGTGGTGTGCCAAGGCACATCCATTTGATAACGGAGCTACCATGCTCTGCACCTTGCAGCTCTTATCTCACTTCATTTAATCCCCATGTGGCTATGTGTCAGCTATGGGAAGAACATTAAAAAACATCACTCCCATTACAATGGACTGGGATCCATGACATCAAAAATCCTGTATCACTTCTCACTTATGAAGGTTCCTGAACAGTCATTAAATTTCACCCTTTGTTTCACTACTTCTATGAGAAGAGTTGTTCATTTTCGAATGTGTTCATTCCCAGCATCTAGCTCAATATATGCATTTTTATTATATGTTTTTGAATGAATACATCAATGATGATGGTTGCTCACTCTGTCAATAGCTTGATATTGAGAAATAAATAAAAGAAAAATATGTGAATTTAGCTTAATTTCCAATAATTATCCTACAGCCTCAAAGAGCCGTAGAGAGAATGCTTTCCCAAAACCAAAGCAAGACCTTCTTCAATGTGGCTGCTTCTCTGTGTTCCTCCTTTCCTCTCAGGTATGGAAGTGCAAGGAGGGTCATTCTTGTTGGTGTGATCAGTAGTTTCAGAGTAGGAAATGACACCTGCCTTCCAGTGGACCAGTCTAGACCTTGGTGAGGGAGGTATTTGACATTCAAGAAGCAATAGAGGCTGAAGTGTATGGATCATAATGGGGTGTGTGTCAAGCCAAAGCTGATTCCTTAACTTAAAAATCACTGAATTTTCCTATTTGATTATTTATTCTAAAAGTAGAGAATATTAAAATAAAATTAAACTTGCAAAAATATCCTTGAAGGGTTTTTTTCTGGATCTCTCTTTCTCTTTCCCCCTCTGTCTCCCTTAACCCATAACTCTGTTAATGTTTTAGAGTCTGTTAATGTCTCAGGCCTGTCTTAGAATAGAGGCCCCGAGTGTCTGTCACCAGTATTCTGATTGTCCAGGGTAAATTCAAAATGTGAAAAGAATCTTTACAGAGTATAACTCAACTCAGTTTTTGGTCATTATAAGACTCAATATCAAAAGACATGCACTTGTGAGGATATGCCTTTAACTCAAGTTCTTTTTAGTTAGAAAATGTTATTCTTAATAAAATTGGCTAGATGAATTTTGAGCATTTTTAATTCTTGCTTTTTGTCACCATGCCTACAGGATACACAGCCCCTCACTGGACTGCTCCCTGGCTAATCTCCTCCTCAGTTTTTGGCTTCTCCTCTATCTATGTTTAGACATCTGAGCTCATCACCACACTCCTCTTTCTCCAACTGTTGTTGGGCTCTTTCCCATGCCCCGGCCTGCAAACTGGACAGCTCTGCAGCAGGATCCTCACTACACGAAGATGGTATCTTCACAGCAACATGGCTCTTCTCAGCCAGAACGAAAAGGAGTATCTATCCTTCTCAGCCAACACAGGGGATTTCTGGAGAGTTGTAGCTGAATGTGAGATGATTCTTTATTGGGCTGGACGGTCTAATACCATCTTCCATTTTTTGTGATGTTCCCTTTTGAGATGCATTTTCCCATATAACACCATATGTACCATTGCAGTTTCCGAATTCCACAGCTCCGGGGGTGGGGCGTTCACACAGACTGCAGTGAGAACAGCACGCCCTTCAGGTTTGCAGTGGGCCGCCCAATAGGTGCCCTGTGGCATGTAGAGTCCTCGATGTATTATTTATTAGCAAGGAAAGGAAGAGTAGAAATAGTCTACTCCTACTTCCTCCTTTGACAGGTGAGGAACTGAGGCCCAACAATGGAGAGTCTTACGTATTTTCATACAACTAGTTATTTGCCGAGTGGATGTATGAATTCATATATAGACTCCACATCTCGCTGTAATCCACATTTCAAAGCTAATGGCACTTGATGAAGGGTAAACTTTTTTCAACATGTAAAGTTATTTAAAGATAATTGATTAAATTTAAGACCTACCTTGACCAACACAGATAATCTTCATTATTTAAAAGTCATTGATAGTTGAACTAAAATTAAAACTTTATTCCAAAATTCCCTGCATGAAGAAATGAATGCTATTCCTTGTTGGGGGTGGGGGAGAGGGGAAGAGGGAGAAAGAGAATCCTAAGCAGGCTCCATGCTGGATGGGGCTCGATCTCATCACCCTGAGATCATGATCCCAGTGGAGATCAAGAGTCAGGAGCTTAACCAACTGAGCCACCCAGATGCCCTAAAATGAATGCTATTCTTAAGAAGTAGTAATAGCATGGAAAATAGAAGTATGAGCTTATAAAAAAATACTAAAAGAAGACCCACAGTGATTTCTTAAAAAATTTCCAACCCTGGGCAATATGTACTTTTCAGATGCTATTCACTAAATGGCATAAGATTTATCTTTGATAGCTAGATTATTTTCCTTCGAAGATTTTATTTATTTATTTGAAAGGAGAGAGAGAGAGCTGGAGAGCGTGAGCGAGCAGGGGGAGGGGCAGAGGGAGAGGGAGAAGCGGACTCCCTGCTGAGCAGGGAGCCTGACTCAGGACTCCATCCCAGGACTCCGACTCCATCCCACCGCCCCGGGATCATGACCTGAGCCGAAGTCAGACCCTTAACCCACTGAGCCACCCAGCCTCCCTAGCTAGCTTATTTATTAAAAGAGAGGACTGCAGCCCCCTGGGCCAGGAAGAACACTGGGCTGGGAAGTAGAGGGCCGAGGTGCCCAGAACTGGCTGTTCTTGACCTGGACGTGTTTATTCACTTCTTGGGTCTTTGACCTGCCAGGCTGTGAAAAGAGGTTAGACCAGATGGTCCCTAAGGCTTCTTATCATCCTTAATATTTTACAATTCATTTTTCTAGAATTAGGTACAAGGTTAAGACATGTGACTATAGTAACAGGAGTCTCTGAAGAGTAAAAGATACCTAGCATAGGATGCCTAATTTTCCGACCCATTGCCTGTATCTCCTTTTAATGGGATCGTTCTGCTGTGTTACTCATAGCCAATATACGAGTCTCTCCTTAGGATCTATGAGATGGAGCTACAGTGAAATGTCCTGCTTCCTCCCTCCCATCACTATTCCCTTTTCTGGATCTTGGAACTTTCTTAGCCTCGAAGCAGCTTGCTGGCTCTGAGCTGGGTATTTGTTTACTTGGTGTTTTCCTTTATCTGAGAATTCTCATCCAGGACTCTGCTTTCTGTGCTCCCAGCCTCTTCACTGATTATTCACTTGCACGATCTCCCTTCATGGTTCATCTTTTTCATTTGTTTCTTGACGCGCATGTCAGTATATTTAAAATCAGGCCTGGTATTTCTGCAATCTTTCTAACAAAAATTCGTTTATTTTTTCCTTTTTTCTTTCTCTCCTTGTTTGATCATCTGTGCCTTTCCTATAGTTTGATTCCAGCAACAATTGCAGGAAATCTGTCAACGCAGTTTAAAATCTCCCCGTTTGTTTGCTGGAAACTTACTCCTCACTCAAGGTCTTCCTATTCTCAGGAGGTGTCACCTTCCACGTGGTATCTCCTGGTTTCTGAAGCTTCCCCATAGACCAGAACAAAACATACCTCGGGGTGGCAGAGGCAAGATTCCTGAAATGACCCTCTCCCCCCCTAAATGTCCTGACTTAACTTTCCAGACCTATGAATATGATGATATGTCATGTCTGAGATTTTGTGTTCTTCTGTATGGCACGGTTGCCCTTAAAACAGGGAGATTATCGAGGTGGGCTTGATATAATCACATGAGTCCTTAAAAGCAGAAGGGTGGTTGGAGACTTGGAATGGGGGGGCAGCTGCTATGAAGATGCAGGGGCCAGGTGGGAAGGGCAGGGGGAACATCAGTGGACAGATGAACCAACAAGGAGATGGAGATGGAGGAGATGGAGACCCTTATCGGACAACCAGTAACCACAGGCAACTAAATTTGGCCAACACCGGAATGGCTTTAGAAGCAGATTCTTCCCCAGAGCTTACCGCATGAGAGCCCCACCTGGCCCTACCTTGACTTCATCCGGTGGAACCCCAGGCAGAGAACCCAATTACCCTGTGCTCAGACCTCTGACCTACTGAAACTGTGACATAATAAAGTAGTGTTGTTTAAGTTGGTCAATTTGTAGTACTTTGTTACAAACAATGGAAGAGCAATATTCCCAGCTGTTTGGTGATTAGTGGTTCTCTCCTCCGGCTTCTGGATCCAGTAACTATGGAAGCAGGAGCTTAGGGTTCATTGAGTTAAGTCTGCTCGAACCATAAGCTTTCCGAAATACCGAGGGTCCGGGAAGCTTCTAATTAATATTTTAAATAATAATTTATGGGACACACGTTTCCAGTTATGGAATGAATAAGTCATGGGAATAAAAGGCACAGCATACGGAATACAGTCAACAGTATCATAATAAGGTTGGGTGATGACAGACGGTAGCTATACTTGTGGGGAGCACAGCATAACGTATAGAGAAACTGAACCACTATGTTTTACACTTGAAACTGACGCCACATTGTGTGTCAACCATACTCACATAAAAAATCTAAAAAAAAAAAATGAATAATTCTAATTTAGAGCTACCATATTGCCTTGTTTGAAGAGAACTGGGAACAGCCTACTCAGTTACCAGTAACTGAAATCTTCAAATTAGCAAATTATGCCCTAACCTCATTTAATGACACAGTGAGGGGAGGAGAAATGTGGAAATTGGGTGTGAATGACAATGGACCAATCACATGAAAAATGAGTCTCTTACTGCAATTTTAAAAGTAAATAAAAAAAGGTAAGAACAATTTGGAAAAGTAAAAGGAGGCTAGACTAGAATAAAATTAGAAACATCGTAGACAACTTGTTGATGGATAAACCCTGAGAATTTGCTTCCAACTGCCTATAAAATAGCCACTGCCTTTGAAGGTAAAGGGAATTAGATTGGAGAGGAAAAAAAAATAGACATATTTAGACAATATGGTATGTCTTTCCTTTCTGCCTCACTACAAAGTGAGGGATAAACTAGGAAACTGTAGAGATAAGTTGTATTTTTATGCTAATGATTTGAATCTGTGACTATTAAACACAAGTTAACAGAAGAATAAGCTGAAAGATAAAAGGAAGTCAGCTGTAAGAGACTTCTACGTTAGACATCCCTGAAGCTTTGACACTCTCAAAAGGATTTCACCTAAAAAAGTCAACAAAAATAGAGGTTCAAAGGCCTTGTTGGTGAATAAAATTGGAAGTATTCAACTTGGAAATCATCTTCTGTGAATAAGAAAATCTAAAGATGTCAAACAAAATCAAGTCTTAAATTTATTGAATTGAGCTATTTTTCACTGTTTCCATTTCTATAGATCTGTCTCAGAATGGCATACCACGTGTGTATCAAAAATCATTGTTACGTAAACAAACTTATTTTTATAGAATTAAAATATAATAATGTAACAGTGTAGCAACACTTGTGGCCCGTGGCTCACAAGTACAAAGATAGTAGAAGCCATCTAGGAAACCACGGACTTGAAAACTTCAGATGGAGAGGAATTAAGGATTGTGCTTCTAAAAATAAGTCTCTGGGTGGGTGTCCCCAGGTGGGGGCCGCGGCAGTAGCGTGTCAACGCCCTGGGGTGTACAATGAATGAGAGCTCGGGAGATGGCTGGCCTGGGCTGGAGGCCCAGGGAGGGGATGAGAGGACTCCTGGGATCTGAAATATGAATACTAATGAGCCAGGTAAGGTGGGGAAGTGGTGAGGAGGAGAGAATTCCAGGCAGAGAAAACAGAACTGGAACTTAGGTGGCTCATGGTACTTCTTTATGGGGCCAGTGATGTTGCCAACCGTGATGAAAATGATATTTTCCCACATTTCCTAGGTAAAATATCCATGTCTTTTCTCTTATGGTATTTTCAGAACAGTTTGTTGAGATTTATAAGGCAGGAATTTATTACCCCAGTTTTAAAGATGAAGAAATCAAAGTCCCAAGGAAATGAAGTGTCTTTCCCATAGTGAATCACAAAGGCCACCTGACACAAGCTGCAGGCAGAAATGCCACAAAGAAAGAGTGTGTCATTTACATATATTTTACAACTTTTGCATTTTTTACATGTTAAGTTATTTAACTGATACCATTGGGTATTATCATTAAGACCATCACCACTTGGAAGTAAAGAATTGAACATCGGAGGGTTTACATATTTATCCCAAATCAACTGGTAACTATGAGAACTAACTTTAAAAATACCTCCATGACCTAGCCTGACATTAACTAGAATGATGAAAGACCTATATGAGTGACAGAGCAAGTCCCAAGTAATTCTCATCTTCTTGAGTTAGTCCCATGGGCAAATCAAGACAACTTAAATCTGTTCCACTGTAGGCTTCGTTCCTATATCACCACGTCCAACATTGGAAGCTGCCGATGATTCACTGTGGCAAACATCAAGGTATTATCTCAGCTGTCCTGTGTATATTTCAATGGTTAACAGCATTGGCGAACATTTGCTAATAGAACATTAAATATCCATCTGCTTATTATGTCAAAGGAGAGTTCCTTAAAATTTTTTTTAGGGGAAAGATAAGAGAAATGAGAGAAAGCTTGACAGATGATGGGGGAAGTAGGGAAGGGGGAGCATGGGGGACGATGGTTCCAGGAATATGGAGAAACTTGGAGGAATGCCCAGAACCTTGGAGTGGGAGCTAGGGAGGGAGACACAGGGAAAATAAGGGAGGCGATTAAGACAGCCTCAAAGTGTAAGGAGGCCTTGAATGTCAGGACAGGAAGTTTGAAATTGATGATGGAGGTGTGGAGGAGACAGAAGAGACATAGAGGGAAGCGGGGAGCGATGCTGTCTCGGGAGCCTGAGAGGCCTGTCACGGGCATAAGGGGGCCGGGACTTCGGGGAAGGAAGGATTGCAAGAGGAGGGAGAATTTCCAACTCTCATGTGCCTCACAGATACATTTAAGAAAAGCACCATAAGGACTATAATGAGGAAATAAATGTCATAAAAATGTTTGATAGCAGATGGGACATAGAAACAAGAAGAAATGCCAATAACCTCCAGCCAAGAGCAATAAGGGAAAGAGTTTGGTCTAGCTGACCTCGAAGCTCTGTTCCAACCTTGCAGAGTCTGTAATTCTACGCTTTGGTTCAATTGATTGAATTCCACTTGCATTTATTTGCCAGCTACCGCCTATGTGTAAAAAAAACACAATGTAGCATGCGGCAGTGGAGGGTAGGGTGGGAAGGGGACCTGAGACCGAATGCAGTCCCTCCTCTGAAGAAGATGTGTGTGTGTCCTGGGAGAAGATCTTGTAAACCATCATGAATAAATGAGCTCAGAAGGTTACACATGCAATGGAAACCCAGACGGGAAGGTGGACAAACTTAGTTTTATCTATGAATGTGATAGTTGAAGGGACTGGCAGAGAAGGTGAAGACACTTACTAGGGAGAGGTAAAATTTTATCTAAAAGGGGTAAGAAAAGTTCTCTGAGGATGATAGTTTTGGAGGCAGAATTTTAAGATGGTTCCCCGTGAAACACACTCATATAGCTCCCTGTCCCTGAGTGTAGGTGCTGACCTGTGGCGTGCTTCTAGCCAATAGACTATGTCAGAGTGATGCGTGCCACTCCTGATTAGATTCTTTTATAGGGTAAATAAGGTGATAATCATGCATTCAAAGAAGTGAATTGCCATTGGTGAGATGTCTGCTTGGCAAGGAACTTTGGGGCTCAAGGACCTGAGGGTATTTCCCAGCTGACAGTCGACAAGAAAGCAGGATCTCAGTCCTACAACTGCAAGGGACTGCAGTCTGCCAAAAAAACAGGTGAACCTGGAAAAGGACCCTGAACTCCAGAAAGGAAAGCAGCATGGAGGACACCAGACTGGAGTCTTATAAGACCCTGAGCACAGGATCCAGCTAAGACATGTCTGGATTCCAGACCAACAGAAATGATGAAATAATAAAGGGATGTTCCTTATTTATTTATTTATTTATTATTTTTAAAAAGATTAATTTATTTACTTGAGGGAGAGAGAGTAGGGAGAGGGGCAGATGGAGAGAGAGGGCAAGTCTTTAAGCAGACTCTATGCTGAGTACAGATCCTGATGTAGAGCTCAATCTCATGACCCTGAGATCACAACCTGAGCCCAAATCGAGAGTCAGACCCTTAACAGACTGCATCACCCAGGCACCTGAAGAGATGTTCTTGAAATCACCAAGTCTATGGTAATTTGTTACACAGCAATAGAAAACTAATAGTACGAGCTGTCATGTCTGATTAAAGCTCTGAGTACATATTGGGGGTCAATGGGTAAAAAGGCTCAAGAGATTGGGATGAGACAATTTAGTCTGGTCCAAATTAGAATCTATGTAATGAATGGAACCTGATTCAAATGGGAACTAAATTAAATTCCAGCGGGCGGGATAATGTTGGGGACACTGTGAGCCGCCATGTTCTGTGGTGGTAATAGGGGCATGGTTTGGGGAATAAGTGGAGGAGTAAGCATAGAGAAGCCGGTAGCAACCAACATGGTACTAGCTTTACAGCACTTGTCTGGCATGTGGCTGCAGTTTGCAGCCACTATGATGACTTGCTCTGTGGCTATATCACTCCCTTCCAAGTTTGCCACGTGTGTGTCAAATCACTATGTTGTACACACAAATTAATGTAATATAGTATGTCAATTACACGTCAATTAAAAAAAAGCCTGAGCACCTGTCATTAGAAGGTGCAAGGCAGGAGTGAATGATGGCCAGACAAAACTGCCACCGAATCCAAGAAGTAGGAGGTGGGTGGATGCCTTAACTACATCTCTCCTAATCTATTTATGGGATGCGTAGAGTTAGTAACTCTACTAACAAATCAGTCACTACCAAAGACTGGATTGTTAGACCTTGTCAATCATGAGAAGACTTTCTTTTTTTTTTTTTTTAAAGACTTTATTTATTTATTTGACAGAGAGAGAGAGAGAGAGAGAGAGAGAGAGATCACAAGTAGGCAGAGAGGCAGGCACAGAGAGAGGGGGGAAGCAGGCTCCCCGCCGAGCAGGGAGCCCGATGCGGGCCTTGATCCCAGGACCCTGAGATCATGATCTGAGCTGAAGGCAGAGGCTTTAACCCACTGAGCCACCCAGGAGCCCATGAGAAGACTTTCTTAATCTGAACTGAAATTTCATGGTGTCACAATTGTGGGAGATGAGAAGTACTTTTATAATTATTCAAAGATGAGAAAAATGAAGACCCCAAAAGAACACAGTAATTGTCCAATCTCCCAGAGTTGCTACACGCTAGACCATGTAAAACCTGCACCCTTTCTACCACCGGCCTCTTGGGTATGCGGCAGACAAATGGAGGAAGGTTTCATTTAAAGATGCCAACTGTTAGGAGTGAAAAGTGGCCAACTTCACCTTCTGGATTTACATACAAACCTAATGATGGGCCAAGCCCCACCATGGCTAGTAGATAGAGCATCACATTTGCTGTGACTGTGGTCACTTCTCTGCCCTCTGTTCCTTTTGACTACTTCCATTCCCATTTATTTGTTTTATGTGTGTTTGTTGCATAGCCTTCTACCTTTCCCTTTAGAAAAGCACTGCTAACAGCAGGCTCAAAAAGTCCTGGGAGAAGAGAAAAGAAAGGGAGCATATAATGTGAAGTCTCAGATTTTTTTCCCTGACTCATTAACATTAAAAGCACTTTATCAAACTGTGTGTGCACCCAGACATATTTTCCTGGATTGGAATGCTGTGGCCAGGCCAGTCCTACAACCACCCACCCGTTAAACACAGACTGATGTCCTGGAAGGAGGTCAGTGACTATCTCAAGATGAAGTCAGGTCCCCATAGCCAGGGTGGCTGACTGGAGCCCTTTGCGTTCTTCTGCTGAGTCTGTCGAAGGCCTCACCTTATAGGAAATGACAAATAGCCACTCTCTAATAGCAGAATTTCCCCTGGGGGGCATTCCTGGGAAAGAGCATAAAACCACAATCAAATGACCATGCTGCTTCCCATGTTAAGTACACAGTGAGTGGTTCACGTGTGGGCTTTGGACAGAAGTCTAAAGCTCCAGATAGATGACTGGGCTGCTGGCGCCCCTAATGACTTCACTGGCCTTGACATGTGAGGAAGCAGGACATGTACCCATTAGAGGCAAATTTTTATTAGAGTGGCCATTCCAGGGATTATTAGCAACTTGTAAAGAATGTAATTACCACTTAAGCTGTATTCAGCTGGATACATTTTAACTCTAATTGAAAACAAATGTATGCTTTACGGTATGGTTGGTTAAGCCCCACAATTGTGACTGTTATCTTATTATTTGCCATTAATTAAAACAGCATGTGCTGGGATTTATTTGCAATTATGCAGTTGCAATTTGATGAAGGCTCAAAACAGACGTCTCTGTTTAGTGTTTGTTTTGCAGCAACCAGCTCAACGTGAGCCACTGTGATTTTGGCCACAAACTTCTCAGATCCACTGAAATGATGAGATAAGATATAGGTGCACTTTTGTTTCCACTCTTTTTAGAGATCATTTTAAACTCATCAAACTTCCTTACTCTTTTGTAACAGGAAGGCCTTTGACTGTGGCCACCTGAACAATTTAATCTTGATGACTTTCAGAAGAAATCAGTTTCCAGCTTATTTTTGATCATTAAGAGGAGTGTTCAGGACTTTGAGCTCCTTTGAATATTGTGTCTGTTTTTAACCACATGCAATTGTCAAGGACCTCTTAGTATTTTTTTTTTAAACCTCAGATTGGATGTTTCATCCCGATCTGCTGGGAAATTTGATTTTCGGAGAATTTGATCTAATTACATAACTTGCCTTCTGAGACTGCATTTCAAGGCCTAGATTTGAAAAATAAGAACCCTGGCTCTAGCTCCCTAGTTTGCTGTGAAATCAGGAAGTGACTTCATATCTCTGGACTTCAGTTTTGCCGTCCGTGAAACTGGGATAACAAACCTGATCTTACCTACCTAGCAGGGATATGCTGAGACCACGGGAGATGACAGCAATGGCAGGGCTTTAAATCTGTGAGGAATATTCCAAAGGTCAGGATCATAATGATGAGAATCTTCCTCTCACCTCAGACCCATGAGGTCGGTCTCCACTGAATGCAGCAAGGCCTCCACACCTATCGGATGCTCAGTCATGTTTTCTTTTTTTTTTTTTAAAGATTTTATTTATTCATTTGACACAGAGAGAGAGATTACAAGTAGGCAGAGAGGCAGGCAGAGAGAGAGAGGAGGAAGCAGGCTCCCCGCTGAGCAGAGAGCCCGATGTGGGCCTCGATCCCAGGACCCTGGGATCATGACCTGAGCCGAAGGTGGCGGCTTTAACCCACTGAGCCACCCAGGCGCCCTCAGTCATGTGTTCTAAAATGGCAGCCCTGGTGTCATGGTACGCCCCTTAACGGTCACCGTGATGCATCGACGACAGGCACACAGGCATGAATTGCAGCCACGGATGGGAGGGTTTGTGTATTTGAAGGGAAGCGCCCAGCCTTTGAGATGATGAGCTGCCCGATGACCTCCTGTGGAGCTTCTCCGACCGTTGTTGCTCGTCTTGTTGCTGTTCTTTCCCACTGGCTTTCCCTCATCTTCCTCTGTGAGCATCTAAGGGTCTCTCTCTGGGCATCATCCTGTCTCATATTCCTTGTCATCATCGTCCTCGTCAGTCTATGGTGTAACTCTGAGCTTCCAAAGGCTTCGCTACACCCAAGCTTACCTCGTACGTTGTATGTTCCAATGACCATATGATAGGGTTAGGGTTAGATGTTAGCCCAAGGGGAAGTGCCTGGAAGAAAGACTAGTTAAGCTACAGAATGGACAGAGCACAGGACTCTAAATTCTGTAATAAGGCTCTGTAACAAGCTTCCGACAGAGATGGGGGAATTTGATTCTAAGACAACACACTTGAGGAAATCAAAGCTAGTTAAATACCAAGTTGTGCAAGGATTACCATGTATAAAGCAAACATCACACGAGCAGGGCATACAGATCTGATCCTTGTCCATCCATCAGATCTGGCTGTTGTCTCTCTTCCCACCTGGCTTATCAGCCCCTCTCACCACTCTTTACTCCGTAGATAGCGTTTAGTCTGCATTTGAACCCCCTGAAATTTCCCCATGCTCTGAACATGCAATGTTTTTAGGCCTTTGTACCTTTTTTTTTTTTTAAGATTTTATATATTATTTATTTGACAGAGAGAGAGAGAGAGATCACAAGTAGGCAGAGAGGCAGGCAGAGAGAGAGGAGGAAGCAGGCTCCATGCTGAGCAGGAGGCCAGATGCGGGGCTCGATCCCAGGACCCTGAGATCATGACCTGAGCCGAAGGCAGAGGCTTTAACCCACTGAGCCACCCAGGTGCCCAGGACTTTCCACCACTGAGCCACCCAGGTGCCCAGGACTTTGTACCTTTTTACATGCGGTTTGTTGCCTCTGCCTGGAATATCTCCCTCCCTACAGGTCTGCCTCCTCCCCATGAGCCCCTTGAGAGCTGGAACTCATCTTATTTGCTTCTATATTTTCAAAACTCTGGTGTTGGCACAGAGTGTGCACTAATTGAAGATAGGTATAGATCATGGGTGTCCGATAGAACTTTCTGTGCTGATGGGAATGTTCTGTATCTGTGCTGTCCAATCCAATAACCGCAAGCCATGGGAATCAAATCAAGGAAGAGGGGATGAACTGCTTTGCCTCAGCTGCAGAAGCCGTCCGAATATGAGACAACGCTCTAAGGCCCCTCTTCTGGGTGGAGTCATCTTGCCTTTGGCACAATCATTCCTACAAGGCCAGGGAAGGTACAGGGCAGCCAGGGAGACAGAGCATGTCTGGGTCGGGGAAGAAAAAGAGCACGGCAGGGTCACCAGCTGGAACAAACTGAAACTGAACACAGCTGGAGGTCATGCTACATGCTTTCCAGATGCCTCCCTGGAACCGGTTCCTATTATATCTCTGCAAAGGAGGTGCTTGAAATAAAAGTGAAATCACCATGGTTCCATGGTCATTTAAGTATGGCTCTCTAGAACCACAGTGTCCACGCTGGGGAGGGGGGGTACCTCAGTAGTCACCACCCAGAGGGGTTCCTACGGCTTCAGAAAATCCACAAGTCCCCTGAATTGTAGGTAAACATTGTGCATATAACGGTTTTCCAGAAAGATGGCTCTCAGCATTCACAAAAATTTCTATGAGATTTATAAATCAAAGATGATTTGGAACTGCTGTTCTATCTCATATCTCACCTACCATGTCCTGTATGAAGAATTTGAGGCTCAGAGAACAAAAATGTCATTTCCCAGCTCATGCACTGAGTCAGTGGGAGGTCAAGGGTGGGAGAGAAGGCAACCAAGGATACAGCTTATAGTTACTCTTTAGAGACCCTGTTCTGTTGACCTGATTGTCCTCAGCGCCTTTAGAAGTAGCTGTTCCAGCTCATATTCACCTCCTATGTTCACATCAACCTTAATTTTTTCAGTCTTCATAATATATCATGAGAAAGTTTGTTATGCCTGGTTGAATACTGGAGTTAACGTCAGACCTTCATGATTCCCAGGGGCCACTGGGAACCATAGAATTAGCAGAAATGATCTGTGGACACTTGCCCAAACCAAATATTATCTGTGGACTAAAAAAAATTGTATGTTTTCCACATATGTATGAGAACCTTAAAATAAATGCAGACACTGTGGGGATAAACAAAATGGCACACACACACACACACACACACACACACACGACAATGGCAATTGGGGCTCTAAGCTTTGAAATCTTTTGATGCCGTAGGGACCCTCACACTCACATGGGTATGAGCCCCTCAAGTATGTCTCCTGTGTTTCCCTGAGTCTGGCAATTCTGAGGAATGAAGTTGAAATGGATGTGATCTTAACAAAATTATTGTTTCAAGTGCTTTCTCTCGTCCCCAAATCAAAGTTAGCTACTGGCATCTCTCAGGTGTGAAGACACTCCATCCTACAAGGGTCCCTGATTCTTCCAGGCCTCCTCTACTTCACTGAGGCTGCTGCCATTTGGAAGAAGCACCTGGGCTTCTGACTTTTTGGATGGTAGGGATAGGTGCTATCATTTTTAGGGATATTGGCCTCATCATTGGGCAGATGGATTAGGGTTAGGATATCTTCATCAAAATTGGGAACGATTGGGATAACTATATAGTCTGATGGGAAGGTGGCCCAGGATTGATTGGATCACATACTGCCAACTGAGGGGCAGACACACTGTCTCAGCCAAGATCCCAGAAGGCAACATGGCCAGCACAGTCTGCCTGGTTTACTTACAGCGAAGATGCCATTTATTATGCCCTCTGCTTTGTTTATTCTCATTGGGACTTGTCATCAATAAAAACTAGCTTATGGGTTGTGCAGTTATGAACATTTAAAATGTACACTTTGGGACAGACCAGTTGTTTCACATCATAGTTTTTCCCCTACAGACTTCAATTAAATTCTAGGCCAAGGAAGACCCAAGGGAATAGGACCACACACTGTACTTTAAACTGTGTTTGAGGAGATGATGGATTGTGCCCTCACAGTAGCCAGATTCTTAAAGAATGCTCCCTGCCCCATCCCCCTCACCCCCGCCCAAGACATTTCCACTCAGTGTTGTTTGTTTAGACATCTACAGACAGGCACCCCATTCAGAAAGTAGAGCACAGAGGGCCTCCTTCTGCCTGAGTGTCTCAGAAGTAGATGGGCAAGTGGCCCTGGTCCTTCTCTGTGAGGCATACGACACATCTCCTCATGAAGCCTCTGGGGTTGCTTGCAGAAAGGATGTCCCCTGAGGGATGTGAGCACCGGCAGGGAACCTTTTTTTGATTGCTCTGTTATAAGTGGGCTCACTGAAGAAACACACTGAGATTTTGCTGAGGGCTTATTAATAGAACCAAGTGGCTCAACCACACCAGGTCTTCTCCTCGGCCACACCTGGCGGTGTTTCACAACCCTCCCAGAGTTAGCATAGGCTGCAGTGCTCTCTGCCCTTCCCTCTGCCACCGACCACCACCGGTAACCTCCCTGTCCCTTTTCTTCTCTCCTATGGTGCCACTCCCTCCCATAGCTCCTGTTCAGGTTCCTTCAGTCATCCATCTCTCGCCACAGATGGGTTTACAGATCTCCCCCACCCCCCAGAAAGTAGTTTTGGCCATGATGTGTGGGGTACAATCTTGGGTATTTTGACTGCTGCTGAGAGGAGAGCAAAGATGATGGCAGGAAGGTGAGAGGGATGATGGGAAATGAAGATGAGAACTCTCTGTATCAGCCTACTTCAGGATTCATCTGGAAGAGTCCCTGCTCGTTTGCTGGGAGTCAGGCTCCACGTGTGAGAAGTTCCCAGGACCCCACATGATTGGAGTTGAGAGTGAGTGCCCAAAACCAGTAGTACTTCACATGGTGCTTTTCTGTGGGGGTTTTCAAAGTGGGCTTTTCTGTGAGGGTGTCTTGCTCTTTAGCTGCTAGGCATTTGGAATAGACAACTGCAGACTCCAGTCCTCTCTAGGGCAGACTCTCAAAAGACCTTGCTTTCAGGTATACCCTCTTCAGGATATATATTCGTGGAAAGAGAGGGAAACAGCTTACAAGATTTCCCCAATTTCTTTCTTTTTTTTTTTTAAATTTTATTTTTTATTCTTTGCCCAAGGGGTACAGGTCTGTGAATCATCAGGCTTACATCTTTCACAGCACTCACCAAAGCACAAACCCTCCCCAATGTCCATAACCCATCCACCCTATCCCTACCCTCCCACCCCCCAGTAACCCTCAGTTTGTTTTGTGAGAT
>LNAC01000728.1:185649-317563 GCA_002007465.1 Ailurus styani
CACGACCCCCCACCCTGCCCCTCAAGTTCCTCATATCAGAGAGATCGTATGATAATTGTCTTTCTCTGATTGACTTATTTCGCTCAGCATAATACCCTCCAGTTCCATCCATGTCGTTGCAAACTGCAAGATTTCGTTTCTTTTGATAGCTGCGTAGTATTCCATTGTATATATATATACCACATCTTCTTTATCCATTCATCTGTTGATCAAGATTTCCCCAATTTCTTAAGAAAGAGACTAGCTTTGGAGAGCTAGAATGATGTGGATCAGATGAAAAGATTGAAGAATGTCATAAATGCCAGGAAAATCTGGAAGATGAGACTTTTACAGATGCCCTCTCAGCAAAGCTGGCTGATAACAACTATCTCCTTATCAACAGATGAGGTCTTCCTGGAACTCATTCAGAAAATAGTTCATAGTGGACCAGTGGCTTTGAACAAAGGGATGGTGAGGATTTTTCACTATAGACTGAACTTTTACAGAGAATATTTCTCAATGTAGGTTTTAAAAGATGGGTGATTATTTTGGTTAGCAAGTATTTGGTGAACTCCTAAATAAATCAGTAACCCAATGTGAAAACAGATTTGGCTCTGAGTGCTAGGCCCACCCAGACTCAGATGGTTTCTGGAGAGCAGAGCTGGCAATTGGATTGAAAGGGAATCCAGCGCAACAGTGTCTTTCAAACAAAGTCCCTGAAAATAGAAAATAAGCTACAATAATAGCAGTGGAAACATACCTTTTAGGTTCTGTAAAGAAATACTTTTTATGAAGATCCTAGAAGGTGAACACATTTTAAAAACACATCAGATTTGTTTGGTTGATTTCCCTCGTTTTGGAATGAAAAAAATTTAGAGAAGGTAAAGGAAAAATTGGGTGAGACCCCAACAGCTTAATTCCAAGTCTAGAGTTGTTTCCCTTCCCCCAGTAACCATCACTTTTTTTCTTGCCTTCTTGAGATCCCCTTAATAGTTTTTGGTTTACTGTGCAGAAACTCTGAAGAGGCCAGGATAAAGTAGAGAGGAAGTCATCATTTGGCTGCATGTGGGCATCTGGGCTTTTTACTCCTTCAAATGGAAGAGTGGGCTGTTTTTGATTGGGTAGCATGCTATGATAGCAAGTACAGAAGGTTTCTAGATGACTAAGAAATTCTAGTTTAATCTGGTCACCTCCTCAGAGGGTTATATTTCCAACATGTATTTTTCCATAGGAACAATAATAGAGCTACGGTTTGATCCTTTCCTCCCTCCCCCAGGTGGCTGTGTCTCTCCCTACGTACTATAAAGAACAGGAGGGTGCCTATGATGTGCTGGTACCCAGCCCCCATGCAGACCGTGAGGGGAGAGAGGCAGTAGTGCCTTAGGGAATCATGGGATAGAGGCTCAGCAGGAGAGAATTGGAAATCTAAGGTAAAGGACAGGGATAAAGGAACAAACTTGGGTAGTACCAAGGTTTTAGGTGTCAGGGTAAGAAATCACAAGAAACTCCTCTTAGAAACCCTCTTTTCCAACCTATCAGAGTCATGAGATTTTTATCACATTGGACCCTGAGATAAAATTCTTCCACCAGGAAGAGAGAGATGATAATTTTATCAGTCATCAATTTTGGTGAGCACATTTGGGTTTTAGTCCTAAAATCTGAATGGAAAAACACCTGGTAAATGGGCTTTTTTTTTTTTCTTCTTTTTATCAGCAGACTCATATATGCTGTCAGTTCTCAACTTTCTGTTCCCACATGAGTGTCGAATTTATGTTGGATTCTGCAAAAGACAGATCATCCTTCTCAAGGCTTTTGTTCCCTGTGAGCTATAAACTACCAATCCAAGGCAAAGGTGGGACAAATGGGCAAAATGGGGAGGGAATTACGGACAATCAGTTGGGAAGCGGTACTGTTGATGGTTCTTGGGTTGGAAGTGTTTCAGGGAACTCTCATAGTGGCTGGTCTTGAACACCCTTAGTGACTCCCACGGTGGCTTGAACATTTGCACTCACAATCACCCTGGTTCCAGCAGTGAGGCCTAAAGATACTTGCATTTTTCCAGGATTCTCTTCTATAAAAGCGAAGAAAAGCTGTCCTGCTCTCACTCACATGTTCTTTCTTATTTTATCCCTTGTCAAGACCTCTAGATAATTCTGGCAATTGCAGACTACCTCAAAATGTGGCTGTTTTCTGTTGGGTGTCTGGGTCAGGTCCAGGTGATGTTCATGGAGGATTCTTTCTGTTCTCATCCTGGCCTATCAGGGAATTCACAAACTGGGAATGCCTGGGTCCTAACAAAGTTATGTCAAGGAAGGGAAAAATAGCATTGGTATGCATTTGTGAAATTCTAAGTTGTTTAAATAGGCCTAGGTGTTGGAAATGGAAAGAACTAGATAATCCCTGCTATAGAGAGCCCACAGTGTGACGGGAGAGCAGATGTATAAACAGATGAGCACAAAACTGGTATGGTGCTAGTAGGTAGGTATGCATGGGGAATAATGGTAGTTATTTCCCTTATGAGCAGGAGTGATGAAACAGTTGAGACCTAAGTGGAAATACTAAGAATGATGTAGGGTTCATCAAACCAGGAAAAGGATAAAAAAAATTACAGACAGAAAACACAGCGTATGTAACACTGCAGAAATGGATGTTATGGCTAATCTACCACTGGAACTCAAGTGGGATAATGTGAAGATTGTATCTCCCTCTAAAATCATTGCAATTTCCCTTGCACTTACTGGATTTGTTCACTTTGAGTGACGAATAGATAGACGTGCAGGGAGAGCGAGAAAGGGGGAGATTGCTGGACCACTGCTTGTGTTACCGCCGCATAGGACAAAGATGAGAAGAATCTCTTTCAAAATCTTGGATTGGTGCAATCACTCAACAACCTCCTTTTGCTGAAATTGTGAAATTGGGCCTGGAATGGAACCTTCTACACCAAGCCTTAGTCATTGGGTCAGAACAGCACTTCACGGAATCCCAGAGACAACCTAGCTCAGTAGTCGTTCCTTCTGTTTTCGCCATGCCATTGAGGTACCTCGCAATGGAGTTCTGTGATCTGGAGAGCGTATGAGCATGGTGTTATCCCATGAGTTACCACAAGTACGTGAACTGTGGGAAAGGTGTCCCGCAGGGTGGATGCCACCGACTCCATGAAGCTCCCGAGGGAGGCAGATTTCTTGGCCCACGAACTTTGATAAAGGGCCCAAGTCCTTCAGGAGCTGTCCACAGAAGGACCCTCCCTGAAGAACAGGCCTTGGGTGAAACATAATCTATGGACAGCGGAGCAGCACCAAGGAAGGACCCGGTCTCTTCTTGGATCCCGGCCTCTGAGTGACGCCCCCGGGAAGACTGCCTGACTGTGGCTGTCAGAGCGTGCGTCCGAGTTCTAATGTGAAAGGAGCAGCAGAGAGCCAACTGCAGGTGTGGGCATGCCCTTCCTTCACCCACAGACCTTCTGGAGGAGGCTGTACTTTCTGAGAAAAGCCTAATGAAAAGGATCAAGCTCACCCAGAGGCCCTGCTGTGCGGGAAGATTGCTTCCAAGAAGCGATTCATTTTTAGTTTAACAACTGTGCATTTGGTCCCCACACAATTTATCTTCATGCAAAATCACATACCTGTGTGCCAGATGTGCACAGCTGTATGTGAGCAACTGCTGATCTATCTGGATCTCATGCCAAGTGCCTGTTTCTTTAAATTAGGGTGGGTTGGGATTAGGGCTGTGTGAAAATGTCATTTGAAACCAGAAACCAAGCAAGCCCTGGCTACATGGGGGTTGGAGCATAGCCTGATGACGAACCAAGGTTGAATTAGGCTTTTCCAGGACCCCCCAGAACCTCCCCCTCTCATGACCTCTGAAATTCAGCCTTGTTCTGGGTCTGCAGAGGTTAGGCTATCTGGAGACTCAGCCCTGCCAAAGCGTGCGGCCCTTGTAAATGCTTGTGGTAAACCTGCAAAACCTCTGCCCAGCCCTCGGGAGCTTCTGGAGCAGAACAGAACTTGAGATTTTTAGTTTGTGTTTCAGTTTTTACCCTCTGGCCTCAGAAGAAGCAAGACCACAAAATACTCAATGGTTCTAGGGGTATGGAAGAGTAGGGGGTTGGGGTGAGGAGATGGCCTTCTGCTGAGAAGCCCAGGGATCCGCAGCCCCGGCACACGTACGTTTCCCCTCTAGTCTTGCCCGTCTCTCTTTTCATGCCCAAAGAGTCACCACTGAAGAGATTCAGCCATCGTCTTGCCATTCTAGGACTGGTTTATGGGGTTTCCACTAATGCCGGATGTGTGCCAGGCATCAATAGGAGGTAAAGTCCTGGGCACATCCTAAGTGGTCAAATGTTAGCCGTTGATGGGATTATTGGAGATTGAGCATTTTTTCCCCAATTTTTTTGGTGACCTGCCAGATGCCAGTTACTATGCAGAATGTCTCTTGTTAATTCCCACAAGTCCATGAGGCAGGCACTATTATTCCCATTTTACCAATAGGAAAACTGAGGCTAAGAGAGATCGTCGAGCTCACTCAAAAATTACACTATGTCCTACATGGTGGAGCCAGAGTGAAGATTCAGCTGGGTCTGATCTTAAATTCTGTTTTCTTTCCACCATGCTGTGGTCATTTGCTCTGCATCGTGGCTGTTACCAGAGCCCAAGGAGAGGGCAGGTGTCTCTGTCCAGGAGTGCAGTGTGTTTGCTCTTTCTGTCCATGACACCATCACTGTACCTGGACAGAGGCCCTCAGTGTGACCGCCTACTTGTCACACCTCTCAGTTCCATTCCGGTTCTCCCATGGACAGGCACTGATAAGTCAGCCCATGGTACACAGGCTCAGTTTGCATTTCAGCAACACTCTAAAAACAATAACCAGATGCAGTTTAACTCACATTGTGTCCACATAAGGAATCCATTCCAAGAAAAGTCAGGGGATGCACTGTGATTCTCAGTCAGATGAATGACTCCAGTCTTCCCTGGACTCATTTAGAACTCAAAGAAGAAATAACATCTAGATTAATTTTAGAGTTCAATCTTTGAATCCGGTCTCAGGAAGAAAGCAGATATAATTTAGTCTTATAATGACGACCCCTTAGGTCACAGATCACTCGTGGGTAGCGGCTCCTTCTAGACACCTGCTGTACTCAAAGCAATTTCCTCTTTTCAGTTTTGAGAACTATTTCAGACTTTGCTTGTTTCCTAGCTACTTAGGAGAAGAGGCCACCATCCTGGGAATACACCAGGATCCTCCAGGAATTGCATCATTTATTTTTCAACAAAGATTAATTTAATTTGGTTTAGTTTAATAAGAGTGTATGATCATATATTTGATAACCAAATAGATGTCTTGATGTAAATTTAAGTCCTGGTTTAGCTCTCTTCCAGTGAGAAAAACAAAGACTCTCAAAGGTAATTGGTATACCACCTCTCCAAGGGGGGGGAAAAGGGGTAGGCTTTCCATTTTCTTAAACATAAAACTTAAAATCCACATATAATAATAAACAAATGGTTTAAGGCATTTTATGTCATAAATGTGCTGCCATTATTTGGTTATGAATTTTCAGGTTCAGGAATTATGCTAAAACCCAAGGGTCATTATGGAATGTCTGTATATTTGATTTCCAAAGCTCCAGATAGGTTTTAATGTGTTCAGTGTTATACCACTGCACTCCCTGAGCTATTTCTGTATCCTCAGAGACATGTCCTAATAACAGACCTCCGTGTCTTCTGCTTAGTGAAAAGTGTGAATAATAGCTCCAAAAAGAATATATATATACATACACACACACGCACACACACACACACATATATATGTATATATATATATATATATATATATATATATATATTTTAACTTTAACATATGTTCCCAGATGGCCAAGTGATTGAACCTAATACAGTTAACAACTTAGGAAAGGATTCATTGAATTTTCCAGGTCTCTTCATGGCCAGCATTACTTTGTAAAGAGACCCTAAATGTGAAATAATCAACATGTTAAAGTAATCTAGATGTTTATGATTTGATAACTCTTTGGTGCATTGTTTAACAACATGTTTTCAATTTACTTTCCTTCAAATAGCTCCAAATAACCCCGTGATTTTGGATGATTGATTATGGGAATGCTGCTTTTACTGTACATCCAAGGTAATTTTAAAATTACATCTTCTTTTCATTGTTAAGGGGTAAAATCATTTGCAGGTCTTGACATGATTTATCAGAGAAAGGGGGCTAAAGGGTCAGTCTTGGCCTCGCTCTATTAGAACATTATTATGTTAGTCCAGAAGTAAAGCATTAGACTTCATGGAAGCTGGGTTCTCGTCCCCAGCAGGCTGAACAATTGGGTCTGTGGTCGTAGCAAAGTCATTAACCTCTTATGACTCACCTTCCTTCCCTATAAAACCCAGCAAAACAATTGGGATCAAAACTTCCCTTGCTGATTCTGATTTATTATAACTGTGGCAAGGCCTAGAAATCTGTATTTTCTATTAAGAACCTGGGGTATATAATCTGAGAAGTTTGGAAAACACTAGATTAAATGACTTCAGTGTCCAGATCTAAAGTTCTCCAGCTCTAGAACCAAGACTTTCAGTGGTCCAGACATTTTTCTTTCTACTATTTTATTATGTAATGGCAACCTTACTTTAACTGTATGGCGGATGTGGATTTCTCGCAGACACGGTGCCCAAGCTTGTATGTAAATGACTTGTTTAAGCCTTATTAGAACCTTGCACTGTGAGCATATTAGTCATGGTTATTCATCCTACCTGCTACAACAAACTCCTCAATATTGGGCTTCACACCCGAGATTTATCTTACTCATGTAAAACCCTCCTCCGTCTCCTAACTGCCACCTGGAATGCGTGCCCTTCATGCAAAGGCAAAGATGGAGACACTGGATCTTACTTCTCATGATGTGAAGTGGTGTGTGGCACTGCTGTTCACAGCCTGTGGGTTAAAGTCAGTCCGATCCCCGATCCAACTGGAAGGCTGTGGAAATACAAAGGAGCACAGGCAGATCGGATAAACAAACTGTCTTTGACAAAGGAGGAGATCTCAATATTACCACTTTAAGAAACTGAGGCTCAGGAAACCAGTTCACAGTTGGATTGCACTTGAAGAGTGTCAACGATGAGAGTGTTACCTGGTACTTCATTCAAAAAAGGAGGCACGCATTATTCACAATAGCCAAGGTGTGGAAGCAACCTGAATGCCCATCCCTGGATAATGGATAAAGAAAATGTGGTAGGGATGTGCAACAGAAATTATGCAGTTTTAAAAAAGAAGGAAATCTTATCATATGTGACTTCAGGGATGAACCTAAAGGACATTACACCAAGTGAAATAAGCCAGTCACAGAAGGGAAAATACGGCATGACTCCACCTACGCAAGGTATCTACAATAGTCATGAAGAGTGTAGAATGGTAGTCGCCAGGAGCCAGGGGGAGGGGGAAATTGGGAATTGCTGTTCAACAGGTATAAAGTTTTTCCATTGATCTTCCACCCTCCCCCCAAAATAAACTTCACGGAGGTAAAGGATGCCCAGCAAAACTTCATAAATAACAATAAAAGATAAAATATTCCTTATGCTAAAAAAGGCATGGCTTCCAAGAATAAAACTTATGCGTTTCCTTAGAAAGAAGAGGATTTTCTTCCAAATAAATAACAAGAGAAATGATATTTTTGAAGTTGTCTTTGCTGCTCTCTCACTACATGCTGAAAACGGAAGGAATCCTTCTCCCTAAAGCAGAAAGCAGACGTGTTCCCACTAACCGGCGTGAAGTCTGAGGGGACCTCCCCGTGATCTAGTCTGAATGGGACTTGCTCAAGACAATGAAATCGAAACCTCAAAGTATCAAAGAATCATCCTTTCCACCTTAGCTTTTTTAAGCAGTTCTAAGCACAGATTATTTCTTCACAACTAAAACCTGTGAAATGACGGCTTTGTCCATTCAAAGCGCACCTGCTGTAAATAGATACTTTGTTTCTTTCTTTCTACTTTTGACCCTGAGAACCCTCTCCATAATTCGAGAGATAGTTTTAAAGGCATGGAGAGATTCCAAGATCCACAGAAATAGAATTTAGGAGGGTAGGCCCTGCAGTGGAGGAGCATCCACAGCAAAAACAAAACCAAACAACAACCGGACGTCACTGCAAGACGTGAAGTGAGAGCCGTAATAATCGACGTATGTACGGAGTAATGGGAGCCTGGAGAAGGGAGTTTCCTTCCGAGTTTGAGGAGTCAGGAAGGGCATCGGGGAGACAAACGGACAATTTCTCGAGGCCTGCAAAGACGAGGCATCCTCTGTCATATCTGCAGGGTAGCCTGCATGTGGATGACGGTCCACAGGAGGGAAGAGCTTGAGCGGGAACACAGAGTTGGGGGGTCTTAGCATGGGGGGGGAAAGCGGTGGACAGGCGATGCTGCAAATCTGGGCTGAAGCCAAGCACTCAAGATCCTAAATATCCTTGCAGAGGAGTTTGGACTTTACCCCGTGTCCGTTACAGAGACATGTGAGTTTTTTCATGGGGGGTCAAGCCTGTGCTGTGGTGCCCACGAGAGGTGGAATTCCGCACTCGCACATCTCCGTGTAGCTTGGATGGACAGGAAATTGTCCCCCATTGTTTATTTGTCTCTACTAATCTATAATAATATAAAATGATGTGACTGTTCAGAATAAAGACGACATGCTTCCGCTTTCCTGACAGTTGGCCGTGTGACTAAGTTCCAGGCAATGGGACAGAATGAACGACCTGGCAACAGCTCCACGGTGTGTGTGTGTGTGTGTGTGTGTGTGTGTGTGTGTAAAGACAGCTGCCATGCAGTTGCTTCTCGTGTCTTCTTGCCGCTACTTAAAACGCAGATGTGATGATGATTTACTTGGGCCATTTAAATGGAAAAGGTCAATTGAATTTTCTTCCAATTGAATTGCTTTTCTACTTTTGTCGAAACTCAGCCGGGCGTATTTATGGAAGTGTATTTCTGGGTTCTCAATCTGTTCCATTGATCTATGTATCTATCTCTGCAAATCCCATGTTGTATTAATTACTGGATCTATACGGTAAGCTTTGAGGTCAAGTAGAGTGATTCCCCCTACTTCATTCCCCTTCTTCAAGATTCAGGATCACTCTAAGAGATCAATTTTACTTTATAACTTGAATACACACATGTAGACACACACATAAATATGAAACCTGTTTCATGAAAATGATATATTGATCATTTGTGATTCTTTTCTAGCCTACTTGACTGCATTCTATGCTCTCATTAAAAAGTGCTGATCATGGCCCACCATGTTGATTTCACAGCCCACCTCCCTGGGTCTTTCCACTTACAGCTTAAAAGACACCGTAGTACAAGGGAGTGGGGAAGGCCCACTTGCCATCAATCCACAGTATCCCCCACTGAAAACAGCATCAAGAGTGAATCCGGCTTCCTCGGAGGTGGGACAAGCCATGGGGTTGCCTTCTTCACATGAGGTTTCTTCCCTAATTGGAAGAATGACTTGGAAAGAACGTACAGCCTACTTAGGGGGATTTTCTCACTCACGGAAAATCTCCAGTCCCTAAACACGCGATTGGTTTTCTCCGAAAATGGAAAACCAACACAGCCAGAAATTTAAAAGCACTGTAAATGGGTATTTGCTATCAGGCTCCTCAGTGGGCCGATTCTTTCATGTGTGTTACCTTCTCCTGTCCTGTTATAACGTCCATTTTACACATGCGGAAATGGAGCCTTGGAAAGGGGAAGGAATTTGTTCAGATTTTCACATCTGGCCGGCAGCCCAGCTCAGACAGCAGCCTGTGCCCGCCTTCCTGCTTCGCCCCAAATCTCGTGCGTGCAGCGAAACTGAGGCACCCTGTTGTGGGCAGAAAAGGCAGAGCCTCTAAAGGAACAATGGTGTTTTGGCTGGTTCAGAAGATGGTTCTTCAGATGATGCCCTAACTCCCGGCCTGCACCCGGAAGCTGAGGGCCACACCCCGAGCTGGACCGGCCTGCTCTCCGGGGAGGGCCTCAGGGAAAGGGCCTCCGGGCCAGCCCGGGCCTGCACACAGCCCGGGCCAGCTGGTCCTCTACACGAGCAGGGAAAAACGACCATCAGGTTTAAGCTGCTGTTATTTCGGGTTTATGTTACTCACAGTTGAATTTAATCCTAACTGATACAACCACTATCCTGCAAGAACAGTGGCAGAAAAATATATATCACATATCCATCACATAAATCTACTTTTATAAGGGAATGAAGTCAAATTATTACCCGCAATAAAAAGGTGTTTCGCAACATGCCCCAGGAATTTAGAAGGACCATTTGTTCGTTGTCTCTCCCCGTCTCGCAGCCACGGCTCCCCGTGGTCTCTGGGGACAGACGCGAGAGCGGGCCGCTGGAGGGCAAAGGTGTGGTGACCCAGGGAATGAAGAGCCTCTAAGGACGATGGCTGGATTGTCCAGGCTTGGCCAACAGCGTGCTTTCTCCCACTTTGCTGTTGTCAGAGGAAGAGTTTTCCTGTTTTCTCCTTTACTGAGCAAGTTTTCTGGGAGAAGGAAGGAAAAAAGACAATGGCCGATAAATGGAATGGAAGAAAAATGAAATATAAGCAAACTAAACTCTTCACTGAACAGAAAAGTTCAATTAAAAAAAAAAAAGAAGAAGAGAAACGTAGGATCCTAATTTGAACCATAGCCCCATGTCTAATGCTTTTAGCTAAGAAAAAGAGAAAAGCACAAGAAATCTGAGTCAGAGGGAAGATGTCATGGTGAGTTTCAATGGGATGAATTCCTTATTAATTCTAAAGAACACGATGCAACATGGATTTAATTATACAAGTCAACCCACCCACATTCCTCTCTTGCTTTTCACACACATGGGCTTCTGAGGACGATGAAAGGTGGGTGGGGAGAAAGGGAAAAGGAGGAAGAACAGGGGGTGGCTAAGGCCATGGGGAAGGCGGCTCTTCTCCAGGACACAGCTGCTCTCGGCCCCCCCTTTTTAAATGTGCAGACAGCGGGGCCTCAGGGACACCCCTGCCACCGTGCCCGGCCCCATCCGCCCCCGCAGGTCTATCTACCTTGGCCTCAAGGACACTTCTCTTTTGTTCTATTTACCATGGAGGGCAGATTCTTTAAGTTTTGAGGGATGGAGAGAAGGAATATCACAAAGGGGGTAGATGGGACCGTGAAAATAAAAACTCAGCTGCTTTTCATTTCCTGTGGGATGCACAACCCAATCACACCAAGACTTTCACGAAGAACAAACAAGTCTATTAAAATGCCAAAGAGTTTAAATGGATCAAAAATTTAAAAAATTTATATCTTAGTAACAATTGTATATATTTGAGAAGTAAAACATGATGTGTAGATACCCATCTCAATAGTGAAATGATTCCTATGGTCAGGCTAATGAACATAGCCATCTCCTCACGTATTTACCGTGTGTGTGTGTGTGTGTGTGTGTGTGTGTGTGTGTGTGTTTATGTGTGGTGAGCATACCTGGAATCTACTCTCTTTGCAAATTTTGAGTGTATAATACAGTATTATTAACTGTGGTCACCATGCTGTACATTAGATCTCAAGGCTTACTCATCTTGCATAATTGCAACTTCATTGAAAGAGCATTCAGCTTTTCCTAAGTCTTCTCTGGGACCTTTGACTTATGCTTCGATCAACAATACTCCACTGAGGGTTACTGGGGGGGGTAGGGATAGAGTCGATTGGTTATGGACATTGGGGAGGGTTTGTGCTATGGTGAGTGCTATGAAAGGTGTAAGTCTGATGATTCACAGACCTGTATCCCTGGGGCAAATAAAAAAATACATTAAAAAAAAAACCAAAACAAAACAATACCCCAGTCTCTGTACAGGTGAAAACATCAACAATTTCCCCCTATTGTATATTCCTGCTTTTTCTTTTCACTTTCATATAATATCCCACAGAATTCTAGCTGTTGGAGAGTGTCACTGGCCATTCTATGACTTTAGCTAATTACTTTTGGATGTGTTGACTCTTAGATGGAGGACATCTCATTTGGGAGGGAATTCAGTGCTGGAATGATGGGTCTACAAAGTCACAGGGCATCAGCATCAGAGTTCAGTTGAGGATTTAAAAACTCCATAAACAAAAATCAACAACAAAATATAGCCACTCTTCTGGGCGCCTGGGTGGCTCAGTGGGTTAAAGCCTCTGCCTTCGGCTCAGGTCATGATCTCAAGATCCTGGGATCGAGGCCCGCATCGGGCTCTCTGCTCAGTGGGGAGCCTGTTTCCTCCTCTCTCTCTGCCTGCCTCTCTGCCTACTTGTAATCTCTCTCTCTGTCAAATAAATAAATAAAATCTTAAAAAAAAAAATATATATATATATAGCCACTCTTCTAAGCAAAAGGGATACACTGCAGAGACCTGCAGGCTTAGAAAAAGCCCTGAAAGACTTTAGGCAGGACTCCATGAACGACTCCCAGAGCAACATCACCCAAGTGGCCTGTCAAGGCACCGGCCGCCTGTCCCACCATTGGCAAAATGGAGAACTGGCAAAATATACTGGAATATGGCTCTAGGAACACCTAGTCTTTTTTTTTTAAAAAGATTTTATCTATTTATTTGACAGAGAGAGAGATCACAAGTAGGCTGAGAGGCAGGCAGAGAGAGGAGGAGGCAGGCTCCCTGCTGAGCATGGGACTCATGAGTCTGATGCGGGATTCAATCCCAGGACCCTGAGATCATGACCTGAGCTGAAGGCAGAGGCTTTAACCCACTGAGCCACGCAGGCGCCCTAGGAACACCTAATCTTAACCATAACCCGGGAATCCAGAAACTATCTCCAAAATTATTAAATTTAGAGCTATCCCATGTCTGTTGCACCTGCACTGACAAAAAAGAAACAAAAACTGTTGTCCATGCATGGCCTCTGGATACCCACAAAACTAGTGAAGGGACACTGACATATCTGCTCAAATCAAGGGTGAGGTCAAGTGTGCTGGGAGGGTAGCCAGACGTCTTCATGACCACACCCACTCAATCCCACCTGCTCAATATCCTGGGAATGCATCTAAAACCTCTATCACATTTGGAGCTCTCGCCTCAAGAGAATATCTTTAATTGTCCAGTCTCTACAGCACAAGTAAGTATATTAAAAAGATAGCTCTCCACCATTTTTTTCAATCATGATTGATTTTTCAATAAATTAAACTTATTTTGAGATCATTGCAGATTCACGTTTAGTTGTAAGAAATAATACAGAGATCCCATGAACTCTTCACTCAGTTTCAGTTGCAATCTCTTACAGAGAAGCATGGGACAATATTACGACTAGGATGGTGACATTGGTAGAATCCACTGGTCTTATTTAGATTTCTCAGTTTTACTTGTGTGTGTGTGTGTGTGTGTGTGTGTGTGTCTGTGTCTGTGTGCGCGTGCGTGAGTGCGTGTATGTTTGTATGTGAGCTTAGTTCTCTGCAATTTTGTCACATGTGTATTTATGTGTCTATCATGACAGTCAAGACACAGGATACAAGACAAACCTTGTTGTGTTGAAAATCTGGGAATGGCTATAACAGAAGCTATGGACTATCTTGGATGGTTCCTAAAATGGTTTTGGATATGATGTCTCCTGCAACAGTAAACTGGACGGGGTCCTTGTTCACAGGGGCTCATAGTAGGATGTACCATTTTTATAGAACCAGGTTTCTTTTCTTTTCACCTTTATTCAGGCATGAAGTCTTCCTCCTATTGGCCTCCTATTCTGCCTCCTTTCTCCAGCTTCCCCTGAGCCAAGACTCTCTCATTGTCTAAAGAGTTGGCTACCTTGACTCTTCTGGGCTCCCATCCACCCTCACAGAGCTTCAGAGTTCATTTTGTTTCCCATAAATAAATAACAGTTTTCTAGTCCTAGCAAATTACATTTATCATTCTTGCTCAAGAGCCAGGTACGAAGACTGGGAACTCGGTGCAGAGCGCTCACTCCCATAGCCTAGGTTTGCACAAGACAGGCCTAGAGGTTTCAGAGTGCTGGCATGGCGCAGACACACAAAATGCTACTTACAGTTTTATTCCTGCCACATCAAAACTTCTTCATATAGACCAATTTAATTTAAAAAAACTTAATTTTTAAAAAAGTGGTAATTTGGTAATATTTGAGTGTTGATTCTCAGGTAAAGAGATAACTACTCCAAAATACACTGAATATAACATTGATTTCCATTTCCAGATGAATGCTAAAAACATCCTTATGTTGGTGAATGGTCAAAATTTTGTTAGAACTTTCTTCATTTTTAGATATTTCATCGTATTTATTTTACCTTTTTCATTTCATAAGTTGCAGTATATCATTTTGTTTGATATTATTATTAGCAATAGCAATTATTAAAGTCATAATCCAAACAGCCAACTAAAATAAAGCATGGTAAGAACTTATAAGGACATTGGAACAAGATGCTATATGAAAATAAGGAGAGAAATGAATACATGTAATTTTTTTGTATTTCTATATACATTTTCTTTTTTTAAATTCAAAATTAAGTACTTACCATATAGTATATCATTAGCTTCAGAGGTAAAGTTTAGTGATTCATCAGTTGCATAGAACACCCAGTTTCATCACATCATATGCCCTCCTAATGCCCATCACCCAGTTACCCCATCCCCCTTCACCACCCCTCCAGCAACCCTCAGTTTGTGTCCTATAGTTAAGAGTCTCTTATGGTTTGTCTCCCTCTCTGATTTCGTCTCATTTTTGAATATACGTAATTCTTAATTGTGATTTTTATTTTAAGCATATCTAGTGTGTTAGGTTTGTTGTATGTTCCATTAACTGAGTGCTTACTACATGTTTGGCATTGTGCTAGGAAGAGAATTAAAGTTCGGGGACCCTATTTTGGGACATTGTTTTTTTTTTGTTTTTTTTTTTTTAGAGAAGAAATATGCTTGAGATGAAATAAATCATTTCACCTGACTACCCTTCAAGTAGCTTCCTGGTAACTCATTTCAAGTTTTTCTGATGTCGGATGAAAACACCCAAAAGTTTAGAACTTTTAAAAACTTTTAAAAAGTCTTGTGAACAACTCTAATTACTGGGGAAACTATTCACATCACTGGGAGACCTTGGGTGGTGGCAAACCCAACAAAGGTAACAGTCGTCCCAGTGACAAGAGCAGGTTTAGAGCCGGCAGGATCAGAATACAGCAGCTACTGGGCTAGGGGTCTGCAGGGACGTGAGCCACCATGAGAGCTTCCTAGCACTGCTGGAACACCTACTCTGAATCTGGCAAGTTGCCAGGAGCTTAATGTGCACCATGGTTGACCTTCGTATCTGCAGTCTGAGATAGATACAGTCCACATTCTGTGAACGAGTCTCACTCTGCTAAGTCTCACTCTGTTAAGAAGTAGCAGAATCTAGATTTGCCTCTGAAGCCGTGGTCTTCCTACCACACTGTGATGTTTCTCAAAAGTAAGGACATTTGGAAGGACAGGTGTCTCGGGAACTTTGGGAGCACAGAGACGACGAATGATACTGTTGCTCTTGTCAATCATGTCAGGATCATCTTCATGCTGGCATGGTCTGGGGATACTGGTAGGTATGCAGTGACTGTTGTTTGAATTAAATTGAAAAGAGTTTCTAGGGGCCCCTCAGAGCCTCAGTTGGTTAAATGTCTAACTCTTGGTTTTGGCTCAGGTCATGATCTTAGAGTCCTGGGATCAAGCCCTCTGTCCCAGCCCCCTTGGCTGGGAGCCTGCTTCTTCCGCTTCCTCTGCTCCTCCCCCTACTTGTGCTCTTTCTCTCATAAATAAATAAATAAATAAATAAATAAATAAAATCTTAAAAAAAAGAAAAGAAAAGAGTTTCTTCCAGGGCCACAGCCTAAGCCCAACATCCTCACCCACAGATATTTAGGAACCTTCTCTGTCCACTCTAAAATTTATCTCCAGGATCCTCCAGTGGATGGGTGAAGTTCCCAAAGTCACCTTTAAAGAAGAAAGGTGTCCCCCTAAATGTGTCCCCGGCATTTTTGAGGGTTAGAGGGAGGCCAACCAGAGCCTATCAGCAGGGACTCAGCTTCCACAAGAAGATGGAAGAGTCATTGCAGTTCTTGATGTGATTGAGACAAGACTGACTCAGCAGGCTGGGATTTGAGGCTAACAACTACCACCACTACCGACAACAAACACATAGCTACTATCGCCATTCTCTCCTCCTCTCTTCTGTAAGCACTTATGAATCCCCCACAAAACCACCTGCATCCTCCCTATGTTTATACCAACCCCAGCAAATAAGTCTTTAACCACTCCATTGGTCAGGTTCCCCTCCACCATGCCGCTTCTTCTTGGTCTCCTGTGGTCCACCTCTCAGTCCTTCCATGAGCACCTGTGGTCATGTGGCTTCCTGTGCCTTCCCTAGAACTGATGACTGTTCTTTTTTTTTTTTAATTTAAATTCAATTAGCCAACATAAAGTACATCCTTAGTGTCAGTTGTAGAGTTCAAGAATTCTTTTTTTTTAAAGGATTTTATTTATTTATTTGAAAGAGAGAGAAAGAGAGAGAGAGAGAAAGAAAGCGAGAAAAAGAGAGAAAGATATCACAAGCAGGAGAAAAGGGTAGAGGGAGAAGCAGACTCCCTGCCGAGTGGGGAGCCCAATGTAGGGCTCAATCGCAGGACCCCGGGATCATGACCCAAGTCAAAGGTAGACACCCAACTGACTGAGCTACCCAGGCACCCTGAGTTCGAGAATTATTAATTGAAGGTATCAGATGCCATGGTCTAACCCTTAGGCATCCCCTAGGAGCCATTCTCTAAAAGCAGCCTGGATTTTAAAGTCACAATTCACATGTTGTTCCAGAGCTCATTTTTTTAAAAAAAAATTTACAAGCCTTTACAGATAAATGTTTGTGACCCAAATAGATGGAAGAAAGTTTTAGAGTCTTTATCATGAGTTGGCACTAAGTCATGGGAGCTGATAGTCTAAGTGGCCAGGGATGGTTTCTCTTCTCCAGCCACTCTGCCAAATCTATCCATGGGGGACATTCATGAAAAAAAAAAAATCAGTTGTCGATTCTCAGCGCTTTCAATATTTTAAACACTAACCAAGTAAGAGACCACAAGTTTCCTTGTGTCCGTGCCATATTATTGGGCTATTTCTAGAATTTGTGACAAAAGAGACCCGAATTTCAGAAGCTATGGTAGGTTGTGGGTCATTGGAAACAAATTTGACTCTCTTTTCCTGATTTTTTTTAAGGATTTTATTTATTTGAGGCAGAGAAAGAGTAAGCACAAGTAGGGGGGAGGATCAGAGGAAGAGAGAGAAGCAGGCTTCCTGCCGAGCAAGGAGCCCAGTGTGGGGCTCGATCCTAGGACCCTGGGATCATGACCTGAGCTGAAGGCAGATTCTTAGCCACCTGAGCCACCCAGACATCCCTCTTTTCTTCATTCTAAGTATCCCTGGGACACATGGTGCACCAAGGAGATGCAGGAGAGTTCTCAGAGGGCCGCCAATCATACTGATGTACTTTCTTCCTATCCTTGCTTCTCTTATCCTTCTTGGCCTTCTCTGCTTCTCCCTCATGACATAATTTGCTGTTTAATGCATTCTCTGAGCTTTTAATTTTAACCATTTCATTTTTGTTTATAACAGTGAGCTGTCTTTTAAAATGGTGTCCTACTGTTTACTTTCTACTGTCTGCAGTGGTCCTGTATCTACATTTAATCTTGGGTGGGTTGAACGGATGACAGGTTCTAGAGTTTTGCTTTTCCCAGTCCAGCCTTAGTGAGCTGTTCCATGGATCTCAAACCTAGTTCTGATGAAGCACTGGTCTTCTAAATGGAAGACACCACCTTGTTTTAATATAGTCTCCTGACTACTTATGGGAGGGAGGGAGTTTGCAGACAAGACATAAGAAGGTTTCTGGGGGTCACATAAATAGGAAGGGGTTCCTGAGATGGTGTTCACCCTCTGTTGCCAGCATCTACTCACCCCCAACCATGTGGAGTGGTCTTGTCTGCCATATAAAAATGTAGCAGCCACACTTGGCTCTGCATATATTTATCATCAACATATATTCTGAACCCAGCTCCCCTGCTTTATATCCCTTCACTCAGTCATCACTTCCACTCTTCAACTGAAAGACTTTCTGTTTACTTATACCAAATCACATGATGGGAGATAAATGTTCAAATCCTTATTTATGGGCATTTAAAGATTGCAACACTGCTTTTACAAGGCAGCTATTTGATTCCAAAATGGATAAGCTACAAAGCTACAGTTGGCCTCCATCACGTCTGCAAAGGGACAGAGTCCTAAAGTTGGTTTTGCTCATAAAAAGCTAAACAATGACACACAGATCTGGAAGCAAATAGACCCAGAATGCACCCTGCAGAATGCTAACAGGGCCCATTAGACTGGTGTCGCCATAGTGGAACACGAACATTTGGAGACCCAGTGTAGACTCACAAGTTCCGAGAGTTGCCAGCCAACAGTACTGCCTAATCAAGCTTGTCTGCAGTCATGACACCCGAGAAATGGTGTTAATATTTATAGAGGATTAGGACAGTTCTAGTGCTATGCATGAGTTGTCAACCTAATTCTCACAACAACCATTAGGACTTATTCCCATTTTACAGATGAGGATACGGAAGCACAGAGAGGTTGTACCACTTGACCCAGATCACACAGCCACAGAGTGGCAAAACTGGGATTAAATTCCAATCTTCTAGCTCCAGAGACTTGCCCATAGCTAGTGTGCTCTGCCACCTTTCCTGCAGGACAGTTGCTCCCCCTGCTCACCAGAAACTCATTCAGCCACCCAGAGTCAGGGTTACTCAAGGGACTGACTTCCGTTGCCTCACAGGATAGGACACTCTTCATGCTCAGGTACATCTGCTTGTCCCCAACGCCTCACTTTTGTCTTCATCCCGCTTCCAGAGACATCCAGAATGTGCTTTTGTTTTCCTTTTTTACCTCCTAACAACCTCCAGAGATTTGAAGATATTAATTGGTCCTTTCAAATGCACCTGAATATTACCTTTATGGTTAGCGGAAGCAGCCCTGGCCTATCAGAAAAATGGGGGCACTGATTAAACAATTTGCTACTGTCCAGGCTCTATTGGCAACATGAATTTAAAGTTGGATATCAAGTGCCTGAAGAATAATCTCAAGGAAATAGTAAGATATGCTGATAATTATTTATTTAGTTATTTACAGTGTCATTTATATTACCCACAAATTAGAAATAACCTAAGTACCCAAAATAAGGGAATTAAAAAAGTATAATTTAACCATACAGTATTATATGAATGCATTAAAATTAATGTTTTCCAATAAATTAAGGATGAGAAGTTCTCAAAATATGGCCATTTCTAAAAGTGGGACTAAAAAAAGGGGCACCTGGGTGGCTCAATCCACTAAGTGTCTGCCTTCGGCTCAGGTCATGATCCCAGGGTCCCAGGATGGAGTCCCAGGTCGGGCTCTGTGCTCAGTGGGAGCCTCCTTCTCCCTCTGCCCCACCCTCTGCTCATGTTCTCTTTCTCTCTCTCTCACTCACTCTCTCTCAAATAAATAAAAATAAATAAATAACCAAAAGTGGATTAAAACAATATTAAAATACTGCCTCAATTTTGAAAAAAAAATGCCAGAAGAAAAAAAAAACCCTCAGAAATACATATACATAGAAAAGAATGGAAAGAAATGTGCCATTCTACTTATAATGGGGTATATTTATCTTTTCTGAATACTCTGTATATTTCTCACATTTTCAAAAATGGGCCTTCATTACTCTTGAAATCTGAGGGAATACTTTGTCATTGTGTGTATTGTTTTTTAAATGATCTAAATGTGTCCAAGAATCATCTACAGCTGAGGATGGATTTGAAGACTGGGGAGAGGGGCAAATGACGCTGAAATGGGTTGAATCCACATCCATTTTGATCCCAATGTTTTGGCCCCAAAACGCTTTGAACTCCCCAATGCATTCCAGAACTCAGCAGCCAGGGAATGAGAGCAGCTGTGGCCTCTCCCCTACAGACTCCGTCTCGTTGGGGTTTGTAGTGGACATTGTCAGGGCTCCACCCATTTAGGGCTGTCAGATAAAATGCAGGACACCCAGTTAAATTCGAACTTAGATAAACAACGAATATTGCATGGGACATACTTACGTGAAGAAATTATTCTTTGTTTATCTGCAAATGAGATTTAGCTAGACATCCTGTATTTTAGCTGCTAAATCTGGCGACTCTACATGCAGACCCCATTCAGATTTCCTTTTCACCATTTTTGTAAATGTAAAAATGTTCCCCTTCTCCCTTACTGGTCCCTCTAGGAGCACTTCCTTATTAAATCATTCACCCAGGAATCCTGCTCAGGAACTGTTTCTGTGGAGGCTGAAGTCAGAAGAAGCTTATCCTCCCTTCCTTGCCCCAACCTTTCCTCTGTGTCTTTAGCTATCTCTCTGTCTCTCTGCCTCTCCTCTATCTAGTTCTCAAAAACTGTTCTTTTTAATTTTTTCATGGATTATCTAAAAACTAAATATCCTCAGGATTTTCTCCAATGCATAAAAACGTTACTAGTACAGGTAGTAAGCACTTTCCCACTAGAGTCCCACTGAGGGTTGGACTGGGCTCCCACTAGCTTCTTGGCAGCAAGACCTACCCATATTTTTCCTCTATGTTCCTCTGACCTAGGTCCCTGGACCTATGGACCTCCTGTTTTCTCTTCCTCTTGGAGTGCAGAAAATGCAGCCCCTAGCTTTTCTCTTCACACTGCTCTGGGATGTGCTTGGTTCTGAGGCTGCCTTCTGACCCATCTGTGGTGAGAGTCCTAGAGCCACTTGTCTGCCACTCAGGCACACATGCTGTCTGTGGCTTCTTGCTGAGCCTTGCTTTCTTCTCAGCTCTGCTCTTTGCTCTGGGAAGTAGGAAAATGTCTCTTGGGATGCCCAGACTTACATGATATGGAGATATCTAGCCTCCCTAACCCCAACTCCCTCAGGAGCTAACCTAGCATGGGGAGTGGACAGGACCCAGTCATAGACCAATATCTGAACTATGACTTGCCCTAACGTTCCTTTCCCTTCTCAGTTGGTGAGATTCCAGATTGTCTGAGGTTCATTGGAAAGGACAGGATCCTTTCGTTACAGATCCTTGTAAACACATTCACTTTCTAGATCTTTCTGTCTTATTTCATAACATCAAGATTGTTAAATTTAGCTGTTAAGAATTTGCTTCTCTTTCCTCTGATCCTATTCTGACAAAGAGTCCCTGTGGCAGATCAGGCAGGTTGATGGTTGGAGAAGGGAAAGGAAGGGAAAAATGTATTGTGAGTATCTTAACATCATAATACCAGACTATACAGTAGGTCAGCAGATGTAGCTGAGGCAACATATAAAGAATCCAACTAGAAAAATCTGCCCAAACTATATCAAATAACTCTTTTTTCCCCTTAGTGTACCTTCTGAAAATTGCTGTAGTCCAGAAGGCAGAATAATGTAAAAAGGAACCCTCTCCCAACATCTAGCCAGTTATGAACTAGTTCGGGAGTAAATCTGAAGCCTCAAGTAGCAATAAATGAGAGAAACAGCTCCTGTAAGCAGGCGACGTTCACTGATGTATTAGGTAACAGAGAGAGAAGGAACTATCAGGAGGCAGAAGGGAAGAGATAGAAAAATATGCTGCCACCAATTTTTAGGTTTGCAGTGGGCATGGAAGAAGCAGGGTCCATAATCCCTTTTGGACATGGCATGGTGGGGGAGTTGGGAGTCAGTGAAGAAAAGATATGACTCTTTTCCAAAATGTTGTTGTCTTAATTTTCTCCATGTCACTCATGTTTTCATTGAACCAATTACTGTTGATGGAAAAACCATTTCACTTAGATTTAGATCATAAAGAGCTGGCTTAATTGGATGGGTAGCTATGAACAATTTTGGGTAAGCATTTTGGGGTAAGCTTAGAGATGCTAAAATAATGCAGAGGCATGAGATACAACCATTCATTTATCCATCTTACTAATTCACTTGGCAAATGATTCTTGAGCACCTACACTGTCCCATTCCTGTCCTAAGCAATGGAAGGCAGAGAGATGAATAAAAAATGATATGCCAACAAGATGTTATCATGAGGTAGAGGAGATACGTGGCAACTAGATTTATTACATAAGAGGGTGCCATGGTGACCTATGTCATGGGAGGAGACCAGCTCTACCTAGAGAGGATGGGTGTTGACTTCTCAAAGGAGATGCCTCTTCAGGAAGCAGAAGAAAACCAGTTGTATGCTTTGAATGGAAGAGCATTCCAGAGAGTGAAAACAGACTTTAATAAGGGCCAGAGGCCAGAGAGAACACAGCATGTTTAAGGAAATGACCTAACTTTAGTGTGAGACGACCTCAGAGGATTTGGGGAGCCAATGGAAATGAGTCTGCAGAAGCCAGATTGTCAGGGTTCCTCAGCTCATGATGTAAAATTTGGACATTATCCTTTGATGATGGAAAGTCAATTGACTGTTTTTAACAAGAAAAGCATGACCAAACATAACACATTTTGGAAAGATCACTCGTGTGGTATTGTGTTGAGGCCAACCTGGAGGGCTGTCACATACTCTAGGGGAGCTAAAATGGGGTCAGAACTAAATCAGTAGGAGTGGGGATAAAGGGAAAGGTAGGTTCAAGAGGTTGTGTGTGTGTGGAAAACTAAGGAGGTAGAACATGTACAAAGGAAGTGGGGGGATCAGATGTTGTCCAAGGTTTTGGCTTGGAAAGGGAATACTTAGGCATGCAGGATTGAAAGAAGGTTTCCCTGGAATCAGAGGAAAGACGTTCAGCTTTAGATTTGCCAAATTTGAGATATCTGTGGGACATCCAAATGGAGATGTCTTTGTGCTGTTTGCAGTATAGGACTGAACCTCAGTAGACAGGTCTGAGTCAATTTATTATTTGGGAATTGAGTCTCTGAGGCTGTGAATCAGCAATATCTGGAACACTGCTATCTAAGGGGTAGGAAAGAAGAAGACTAGCCAGTGAAAGAGGCTGAAAATAATAAGCCAGTGGTATAATAGAGGAAGCTGGAGCCTGATTACCAAGAGACAAGGAAGACAGTATCAAGAAGGAAATGGTTCACTTTGCCAAATTCCATAGCAAAAAGTCACAGAGGGCTGTTGCTTTATAGTCTGACTGAAAGATGACTGCCAGCCACAGGGCGGCAGGTTGTGCTCCAAACTGTGGGAGAACTTCTGACCATCGATACGTCTAGTAGTAGGCTGTTGCAAATATTATTTGAAGTCAGGAGTTTTAACAATTGAGTAATTTGTCTGACGAGAGCTACACAGAAGCTCACCGGCTAGAGGTGGTTTGCCTACCAGACAGGGTTGTTATAAAGAGGAGTCCATGTAACGGGTGGGAGATCTGTACAAAGAGAGACCTTCTAACATTTGGATGGCAAATATTTGACGTGAGTACTTTTGTTTGTTTGTTTTTAATGAAATTACTTTGGGCAAATGAATAGTGAGATCCCAGGCCACCATTTTTAAAAAAAATTTTTTAAAAGATTATTTATTTGCTTATTTATTTGTGAACAAGCACGAGACGAGCAGTGGGGAGGAGCAGAGGGAGAGGGAGAAGCATACTCCCCACTGAGCAGGGAACCCGGCACAGGACTTGATCATAGGGCCCTGGGATCATGATCTGAGCCAAAGGCAGACACTTAACTGACTTAGCCATCTGGGTGCCCCTCCGGGCCACCATTTATTTGCCATGCTATTCGAGGTCATTCTTGTAAACTTTGTCACATCACCTCATCCATAACCATGGAACAGATTATCAGTTCCATCTACTCTGCAGAGAACAAATGTATTTTTTAAGTGTTTGGGAACACTAATAGAAAGAGAAGAGCAATGAAACTGCCCAAGCCTGGAAGATCTAAGCCTGGCTTTGCTACAATTTTCTAGGTCAACTTAAGCAAACTAGCTTTTATATTTATAAAATGAAGGAGATAGACAAGATGGTGTCTAAGATAACTTCCATCTCCACTGTCCTTCAGGTTATGATCACCATTTGCTTCAGCACAATCACTGTGGTCATCTTTACTCGGTACAGGGTGCACGCAATGCAGAAAGGGCTTTTAAAACACATTTAGCTGGTCCTCAGTGCGGTCCAGGGCTGGGGGTTGGGGAGGGAGTCCGTTTTTGCCTCCATTTTCCAGATGACACTGAGGCTCAATAAGGTCCATTGTGACAGGTCAGGGGTCACGGAGCTGACAAAATGTGAACTCTTTAGTCTCCAATATCTATGTTCTTTCTACCTCCTATAGCACTGTGTGCTTACATGGGACATTATCATTGTTAAGCAGACATCTTAATTGCTAAGGAAGGCGTAGAGCCTGCCTGCAGAAGGTCTGAGGCAGAGTCTAGTCTCCAGACCTTCTCTGGTGTGCAAACTTGAGAAGTTCACTTCTTCTTGTTGGCAGATGCTCAATTTCTGCATGCATGAGGGCAGAGCTACTCCACCCTGAGGCTTCCTGAGGTTGCTAAGGGGGCGAAATAAGATGAAGGACGCAGGCTGGAGAGTGCTATGCACTTGGCGGGGCTACTTCTTCTGCCAGGCTTGCAGGCATATCATCCAGCTGATTGCACAGCAATCCCATGGCTTTCCAGGTCCATGGGGCCCAGCATGCCTGTGCTGTGAGTTGGTTCTCTCCCGATGGCCTGGGTAAAATACCCCTTGGAGGGACTGGACTCTCCCTCCCACTCAATCCAAATATTTAGCTTCCAGCCTGCCTCAGCTGTGCTTTGGCAAGAAGTGTTTGGGAGGAGGAGGCTGCTCCTTTGAAGCCCTGGGTGTCCCACAGTGATGTGGGGCCTGGGCCAAGTTAGTTGAGCTTTGAGGCCAGCAGCAGGTTTGAGACACTCTGGGGCTGCTGACTTCAACTGAGGGGGCCCAGGGCCCAGGGCCCCTCATTGCTGTGGGCTATCGCTGAGCTCTGTCAGCTGGGAGGGGAGCCTCATGCCCCAACACGGTCAGCTCTTACACAACCTTCTCAGGGCTTCTGTGCACAGGCCAGTCCCTGGACTGGGGCTTCAAGGTGGGAGCCAGTTCTCTCCAAAGGGAAAGGGACTATTACTGTTGAGTCCTCTAGTGAACTCTTTGGGTGCCCACTCAGTGGTCCTCCCAGTCAACTGCTTGGGGAATTTATGCTCCTGGTCCCTGAAACTTGAGATTCTGGGCACTGTTTCTACTAGGAAACATAGGATTCTTATTAAGTTAAGGCTCTGACTGCCGCCTGGTCACTTTGGACCACTGTGCCACTAGATTGTTAAAGAGAGGAGTGACTGTACTGGCAGTTGTAACCAACTCTTACCTAGGGAGTAGGCCTGCTGTTTCACGAAGGGGAAGCAGATGCCTGTGGCCACATGTCATCCACGAGCCACTCTTGGTTCTGCTATTCCTGGTGCTTACTAGACGTACAAGTTTACGGGACTCAGACCCTCAGAGATGGGTTAACGCACCAGGCAACCCACCTAGACAGATATAAGTGCTTACCAAGGGAAAGGAGGGGATGGATCTAGAAGTGTGGTGTCCTAGGGCAATAGAGTCTCACTTATTTCTGGGACCCACTGCAGTGCACGAACTGGAGCTAGTCCTACCAATCGCTAGTATGCTTCCTCTGGAGTTGTGATCAACCAGGATCTTGGAGAAGCTATGCCTGGAAGAATGGACAGCAATGTGAGAAGCCTGGGCTTGTGAGCAGGCTGGAGGGTGAAGGGTGGTGGATACTGCTAGTGCCTACCAGGATCCTTTTTCCCAGCTCAATGCTCGTTTCTCATTCCCTCTCCCTAGAGAATTCTAGAGAATTATGCTCTATTCTCCGGGAGACACATTTTCATCAGCGATGTTATGCACCCCCTCAACTTACTCCTCCTCCATCTTTTATGCCTCAGTCAATGACTCACTGATACAGAATTACAAATACATCAAGTTCCATTGTCTTAAGGTGGGACTCTGGTGTAATTCATGCTCCTCAGTTCACTGTGGGATCTGGCTGAAAGTAGACTCCAGCTGAGGCCATGGCCTTAATTACATCCTTCTTGTCACATCCTCTTCCCTTCATTCGTTATCTCCTGAAAGCATTTTAATCCCCATTCAGGCTCTGTTTTCAGGTATCAGTCTTAAGTCAAGCCCATACTTGCTATGTTGGGCATCATGGGAGACCCTTTGTGTGCATCGCCTCACATAATCTGCAGTTAAACCTGTGAGGTAATATTCCCATTAGTCTTTATTATTAAGCTGAGGAAACCAAATCTCAGAGTAGTTAAGTAACTCGCTCAAAGTTGCACAGCTCATCTTCAAGTCTGAGTCTATTTCCAAAGCCCCGGCTATCACACTTGTTCATTCCTGCTTCTGTGGTAGTAAACCTATTACTGGAAATTGGCCTAGATAAGGGAAATGAGGAGATTTAGAGAAGAAATGGCTCTTGAGAGGCTCCAGAGAGGCAAGACTAAGGTCTGTAAACTTCTGATGTGCTAGCAGTTGAGAGAAAATCTGATTTAGGTGACCTCTGAATCCTTTAAAGTGCCCCAACCAACACTGTAGAATAAACACTAGAAAATTCCGACACCTGGAGGAAGTAAAACCAAATGGCCGTTGAGTCCTATCCAATTTCAAAACCTTAAAGATCATGAGGGTCCCATTCAACTTCAACACCTTGAAGATCATGAGAAGGATTCTTTTTTTTTTTTTAATTTTTTGAGATTTTATTTGTTAGAGAGAGAGCACAAGCAGGGTGAGCAGGAGAGGGAGAAGCAGGCTCCCCACTGAGCAAGGAGCCCGATGTGGGACTCGACCCCAGGACCCTGGGATCATGACCTGGGCCAAAGGCAGTCGCCCAACTGACTGAGCCACCAGGCATCCCCATGAGAAGGATTCTATGGCTATGTCTATGTTGCTTAATTCCATGTAGATCAGTCTGATAACCTCAAGCCCGAGTAACCTCAGAACCACTGTCCAGAACCTAGACAAACACTTACCGAATAAAAGACCCCGAGTGCTCTGTTCTGGATGGAAATCATAGAAGACACAGAAAAAGGGAGTTTGACTTCACCCCAAGTGCAAGGCATGCTAAGTCCCAATTCCAGTTTGGGGGGTCACCACACAGGTCCTTCCTCATTCATTGAGTGGTTCAGCGAATAAATGCTAATAATAATGGTGTTGTTGATAAGAGTTCTTGCTATTGTGCCAGATATTGTTCCAAACAGTTCACAAAACAAAGTCATTTAATTCTAATAAATGTTAGATAAGTAGGTGCTATTATTATATCCATTGAAATGCTGAAGAAACTGAGGCACATATGCGCTAAGTAATGTTTGGTCTTTCATGAAGGCAGGGTTTTCCAGAGGCTATCTGTAGTGTGATGTGACAACAGATTGAATACAGACGCAGGTATGGGAATCAACCTTCTATTAAACTAAACATTAAAGACATTTGCTTACTCTTATTGACCATTTTTATAAAAAAGTATAATTATTTTCATAAAAATATATGTATCAAAATATGAGTTTACTATTATTTTAAATAAACATTGAAAATTATCCTCAGTTTTAGTTTCCAGTATAAAAATATTGATAGGTAAAATCTACGGTAAATTTTTAAGTCCTGTGTGTACCTGAAACTAATATGATATGTCAGTTATACTTTAATTAAAAAATTGATGTTCTCTATAATTTCTAAGTGTATAAAGGCATTATGAAACCTAAAAGTTTGAGAACTCTTAATTGAGTCCATTCTTTAATCTAGAATACTCCCACCCTCCCATCTTGGCAACATAATATGATGAATAAAAGCTGTGCCATGTTCACTGGTGCCTGGTCGAATGTAACTACACTTTGTCCTGATTATTATTTACCTTACTTGTCACTGGTCCTTTAGGAAGAATATTTCCTTTTTCCTCTGGAGATGCTGTCCTCTCTAAATGACTAAATACTTATCAAAGATATTGAGAGAAGTTGGTACTTACATATTGAGAAGGCCGCTCCCCTCTCCCCACAGTTTTAGAACTACAGGGTGGGTGGAAATGGAAGTGAGAAGGTGGAGAATGAGTCAGTGGGATACATAGGAGAGAGGAAGATCTCTCCTCTAGGCGCAGGTGTGACCCTGGCCACTGTGGAAGGGAAGGAAGCTGAGAAAGTTGGACATTGTTCTCTTCAGTGGCCCTGCTCTCCCTCATCTGTCTCAGAGTTGGTTGTGGGGGAAAAATGCTGTCATTATACCACAACATCTTCTTTTTTGGAGTAACAAAGATTTAGGTGAACCTCAGCTCAAGGCCATGATTGAGAGAAAATGGGGAATCATTTGGGGAAATAAAAACTCTTAAAAACAGAAAAACAAATTGATCCAATGATTAATAGAAAAGTCATTGCTTTATTTTCTATAGCTGAACATTTTTTTAAGTATTTCTGTTGAGATGAATGCCTAAAATTGATTGCTGTTTTTTGGGGGAAGAATACGCACCTCAGCAGTTGAATTCTTCCAACTGGAATTAAATGATTAAATGTGGAATCATGTGGTTAATGTTTTCCAGAGTTATGTTTACCACTGTATCTGCAACAGCTAGGGAAATTCCTGGCACATTCCTGGAAAGAAAAAAGGAGGGAAGGAAGGGAAAGAGGGGTTTCTTCTTTCTGACTGATGAACTTTAGATACTAGTCCATGAAAATGTATTTGGCATACTTGAAGGTAGGAAAAATCTATTTTTCCCACCAAACTTTTAAAGTATAAGGTATTTACCTTAAGGGAAGAATTGTGTTTATGGAACGGTAAAGTGTTTCTAAGAAAAATGATCCTGTGTGCAAAGGTATGCACCCATTCTGTTGAGTAAGGGGACATCAGATTTTTACTATGGCAAACTCAGAAATATGGAATTATCTAACTGTCCCTATTGGACTGGTAGATGCTTCCTTCTGTCACTCTTGCACCACAATGGAGTCTACTTCTGCCTGCTCCTTAACAGTAGGAGTTGAAAGAAAATGTGTGGATGTAGAAAAAAAAAATCCAGGGCACCTTTAAATGCATTTTTCCAAGGCATATCAAAATATCCTTGGAATTTGTTGTGAAAATTTGACCACATCCTAGTTAGCATGAGGTTAAAATTAACAGTAACATGTGTTTTAGGGATCTCAATTTGCAAAATATTAATAGAGTTCACGGGCAGTTAAGTGCAATAAAGAAAGGAAATGAAGTTTATAGAGCAAGACCCTGGGGATTACTGCCTTCCCTACCCCTGAGCACATTCATATCCCAGAACTTGACATGAGGTAAAAGAGGCCATAAAGGGAACATGGGAGGAAATCTCAAGGTTACTGTAATGGATCTCTTTCCCTTCCCTCCTGGGAGGGCTTGCAGTGCCTTAGAGGTAGCTTCACCCAGCACTGGCCTCTTCTTCCTTATTCTGAAACCTTACAATTTAGTCAGAGTTGCAAAAACAGGGATCTTTAGCAAGGTTCATAGCTGCCAGAACATCAGGAGAGAGCCCTGAACCATCTCATAATTTCTCTGAAAATGTGGTCTTTGCTAGGTTGGATCTCCAGTTGAGTTACTTAAGCAAGAGAAAGTCATGGAAGACATCCTGGCTTGAGAGTCAGGAGATAAAGATTTTTTCCTTCCTTTGCTATTGGTTCCCCAGTGACCTTGAGGAAATCACTTTTCCCTTCTGGACCTCTGCCTGCTCACCATTACAGAGAAATGGTGGGTTTAGGTAGATGTCTATAAGGGGCTCTTCCTGTCCTTTAATCTGTGGTTTAATGTGATCTGACCTTGTCAATTGGGTTCCTAGGAAACTATATTAAATAATGCTTACTTAATACATGGTTCAGATATTAGAGCCATTGAGTCACTGTAAGCTAAAGTAATCCTGATAGGGAAAAAGGTAAGTTTTAGTTCAAAGCCCTGAGGGGAGTAGAAAGACTGGAGGGCATTTCAGGCAAAGAGAAGGCTCTGATTAAAGGCCTGAAGTGTGGAAAATAGACCCTGATTTGAGAGTCAGTGGGGAGAGTGAAGTCATTGGAGCAGATTGGAGGAAACACAAGAGGAGAACCACCATGGCTTTCCCAGAACTTGATTTGGGAAGGGAGGGGTCTTCTGGGGCTATCTCTGAAGTCACTTCCAGGGACACACATCAATGTAGTGTATGGAATCCTTTTTGGACTCAAAACTGTCAAAATCTGTGGCTGATCTAAACTGTTTCTGGTGAGACATCTACTGGTCTTGCCTGTCTATCTAGAGCACTGTAGCTGAGATTTGACCCACTCATTCCAGTTGGCAGATATCCTCACATAAGCTCCTTTTCACACTGGCTCCCTCACAGGCCTGTATTTTGCTCACCTTCTGCTTGCAGAATGAGGTCATTCTCCTTTTGGGAGAGTCTCCATGGAGAGGATCTGAGAGTGATGACCTTCCAGAGTGCTCATGCAGAAAATCTCCCATGCTCTGGTTTGCTTTCCTCTTTAGATTCTTAGGGTTTAATCCTCTGGGGTGGGGGGGGCGGCTTAAGAATACTGAGGACCCAAACCAGTCCTGCTCATGATAGAGGTTATCAGGAACCTTCAACCACTTCAATCCTCGGGCCAGTGGAGCTTAGAAATATCATGCATCGTTGTTGGGATCCATTGACTGGATTGATGGACAGGCACCCTCATTAGATTCTAATCACTTTGGTCACAACAAGGTCTGAGGTTTGGTGCTCCCCAGATCATGGGTGCTACCCTACTGATATCTCTGCTTCTCTGTAGCTGTCCATAGGACTGACATCTGCTCTTACATGTTTATTAGTCATGAACCTCCATTTTGTTCAGTGTCTCAGGCCCCCCACAGTACCACAGCTCTGTGAAGAATTTGGCCCATTTGTCTGGGGTATTAATATCCTGCCTTATGCTTATCAGAGACTGCATTCTTTACCTGACTAGTAGGTGCTATAGCAGAGATCATCATCTGAGCTCTGAGCAAGGCTGCTGGCCTCACACACCCATTTCCTTAGGTCCACTTGTGTGGCATGCTCTCATCCTGTGAACATGCATCACACATTCAGCTTACCCTTGATTTCTGGTCCTTGATTTGTGAGTAGTTGGAGCAATGGAGGCCCCAGAGGAATATCAGAAACTTTGTTATTATTAAGGCCTCATTTTACTCTCATTAAAGATCTTCTTGAGAAAGAATCTCATGACACTAGCTCATATTCTTTATGGGAATAATTTGATAACTACTTGATTAAATTTTTAGGCTTATAATCAGTTGTTGTAGATCTTCAGAACATCAAGAAATAGAAGGAAATATGTAAGGTTTGTTTGTTCCTTTATTTGCTTGTTTTAATTAAAGTCAGTATTTGCGCAAATGTTGTAGCCTCTTAAATTGTGTACACTTTGTGCCTTAGTTTATCTTCAGACAGTTGCTGGCCAGAGGTAATTAGTTTTCTAGAGAGAATGGACATGTGTCTGAAGCATCAGAGCTAAAAGCTCTGCCCCCACCCCCATCCTTCAGACTTTGTCTTCCTCAGTCCAAGGCTAGGGAATTATCAGTTGGCTCAGACCCGCTATGCATGGAACCTAGAATTGGTCCGTGCCCGCTAGTCCTGGGTTCCAAGAAAACTGGTGTGGATATTAAGTATCTAGGAGTCTACTGAGGTCTCTCAACCCCCAGAAGTACACCAATCATAGGCAGAGGCCCACTTCCATGCTTCCTCAAGCAGAAAGAACACACCTGATATCATGGAACTAGTCAGCACTGAGCCAATAGAACCCCTTTGGAGCCTATGAACTGGACCCCTGACCACATCCATTGAGGGCCTCTTCATGCAGCTTTTGTTCCTCCAATGAGCCCATGCACTTGGTGTCCTAGCCTGAGAAAGAGCTGACTGAGTCTTACAATTTTGAATCTCTTGAGTGTGTTGAGTTTGTCATGGAAGGCAAGGACCTTATTCTTTCCACTCATTCAGGTCCAATGAGAGAGGCCATCTGTGAGAGCTGATGCACCTAGAGGAAATCACCTGCAATCCTAAATAACTCAGGTCTTGTCACAAGAGAGAATGTGGGTAAAACTCCTTCTGAGTCCAATCCCTGAATCTGTCATGCTTTCTGCTCTTCTAGCAGATTCCCGTAAGCCGCCCACATTCCTCTAAAGGGTTCCACATGTTCTGAGGTCCTGAAGGCTGTGGGGAAAGTCAACCCTGGAGACACAGGGGATGTTTGCACACAGAGCAAGCTCAGCAGGGATACTGTGCTAAGTAGCATTTTCAGAGCAAGGAGGAACTTGGGTTCTTCTCATTTAAGACCAGAAAGAATTGCTGGTCTAACTCAGAGGATCACAACAAGAGCCTTTGAATAGGATGGGGGTACGGAGGAAGTCACCTTGATTTTGCAGTAGTCAGCTCTGGGTTCTAATCTCTGCTCAACCACCTACCAACTCTTGAGAATTTTTTTTTAATTTCTCTTAGCCCTAATGGCTTCATCAATTGATGAGAATAACAAATGCACCATACGGAGTTATTGTGAACTAAATATGGCTGAGGTTACAAAATACCTAAACAGGATCTGTACACAGTAAGTGCTCAGTATATATATAGCAGCTTTTTACTACAATACAGGAGAGTTAAGGCTGTTTGCTGGATTTATTTTATCTTTCTCTTTGGACCTGAGAGATTTCAAGGGCATTGATGTAATAAGGGACATGGTCTGGTTAGTTCTAGCAAAACCTATAAGGAAAATAACTTATGAGATTCAGCAGAGCTAAAAGAAGTAACTGTCCTCAGGTTTGAACAAATGCCAAAGTCTGGATTCTGGTTCTATTTGTGTTGCAGACAAGTTGTATACCCTTACTGCATCGCACATACGAAGGTGCGCACGCATGGAGACGCTGTCACACACACTCGCTGCGGAGCTCCCGCACGTAGCCTGAGCTACCTCCGGAGTGGCAGGTCTCTGAACGGCCAGAAGTACACCAGTCCCAGGCAGAGGCCTGCTGCCATGCTTCCCCCAGCAGAATGGACCCTCCTGATATCATGGGACCAGTCAGTCCGGAGCTAAAAGAACCTCTGTGTCTCGGTTCTAAAGTCCCTGGGCTGGGCCGAAGGAGGAGAAGAGGAGGTTTCCAGCCTATTGAATTCTAGCTCATCAAAATAGTTCGGGTTACCCTCTGCGCTACTTCACAAGACATTTTAGGCATTTTTTCATGGGATTGGGAAATCATGTTTCACCAGCAATAAACACAATCGAACCCCAAAAGATTAGAGCTCAGTTTCAGACTCTGAACTGAGGAGGTCAGAGTGGGCTCCATCACCAAAAGGCACAAACTCCCTTTCCTCAGCAAAGCAAGACGGATTCTGGAAGGAAGAGAGGAGGCACAAGTCAAGCACAGCAGTTTCTAATATTTTTCCTCTTGACTTTTCTTAATTAGTGTTGACTAGCTTAACAAAGCAATTAAGGGGCTTATTTGCTTTTTAAATCACATGTGAAATTTAAGAAACCTTGAAATAGGAGAAATATTTGTCCCCAAGATCTTACCCCACAAGGGATATCAGTTTGAATATTCTCCAACCACTAGAAAGTGAGAACAACTGGCCCTGCTTTCCAAATGAGGCCCAAGCAAAACAGAAATCTCAGTAGCCAGCTCTGTACCGAGCGATCCCGGGTCGGTGAGCGGCAGCTTCTTAAATGTGCTTCTAGGACTTCCATTGAAAACAATAATGAGCCTTGGTCTTTAATAATAATTGATATTAACTACTAGTAATATGAATAATGATATCTATCATTCATGGATTGTTTATGTACTAAAGGCTGTGTTGTGTCCTTTTCATGTGTTATTTCAATCTAAGTCTGTAAGCCCCCTTCTTGTTGTTAGAAGAGAGAAATAGGGATGCAGAGAGGTTAATTTCATGCCCAGCTTCCCACACCTGGCCGGGCCTGGATTTAAATTTTTCTTGCTCTGAAACACATAAGTCTTCCCATGATATTTTATTATGCCCCTTGGTGGCACTTTTTTTTTTTTTTTTTAGTTTCAGAGGTAGAATTTAGTGATTCATCAGTTGCATCTAACACCCAGTGCTCATTCCATCAAATGCCCCCCTTAATGCCCATCCCCCAGTTACCCCATCCCCCATCAACCTCCCCTCCAGCAACCCTCAGTTTGTTTCAGCATCTGTTATGGTTTGCCTCACTCTCAATTTTTAACCATGAGAATTGTGGCCTGAGTACACTGAAGATTATGTAATAATCATTTTTTTGTTTGTATGTTTACTTTTATATTTCTATAATAGCACATATAGAATATTATTTAAATTAGGCTTTTACATTTTAGTAATCATGTAATCTAATAATCCATATTATAACCTAATATATCTTATACTATATGTTATATGCTAATTATATAATTATTATACCATTTTGTGTCTTAAATTACGTATTTAGGGCGCCTGGGTGGCTCGGTGGGTTAAAGCCTCTGCCTTCGGCTCAGGTCATGATCCCAGGGTCTTGGGATCGAGGCCCACATCGGGCTCTCTGCTCAGCAGGGAGCCTGCTTCCTCCTCTCTCCTCTCTCTCTGCCTGCCTCTCTGCCTACTTGTAATCTCTCTCTCTGTCAAATGAATAAATAAAATCTTTAAAAAAATTACGTATTTAAATGACATTATACAATTATCTATAGCTACATATAATTTATATGAACAAATTAATAATGTGTATTACTATAATACATAGAAAACATGAGGCATGATATAGGACATATAAATGATACAGATTCATGATATGTAATATCAGCCCTAATATAATGGATGACATATAAAACATAATATAATACATGTGTGATATATGTAATATATATAAAATATATAATAAGTGGCAATTATCTCTTAAATAAGTATATACAATTATTTATAAAATTATGTAATTTGGTAAGTAGAGGGTTAATAATTAGATTATCTTTTATTATTTTAATAAGTAGATACTTATAGGGTTTATTTTATATTATTATCTAACATAATGATAAATGAATCATATTATTAAATAAGATTAACAAATCATTAATACCTGGAGTATCCATAGTCTAGTGTAGTGCCTCTAGCTATGGGAAATTAACATTTATTGCCTACCATATGCTACAAACATTGCTAGGCATTTCGTATATCGCCTTTGCTAAACCTCACAACAAACTAGCAAGGTAGATGCCAATAGTGGAAAAGAAATGGAGGCTTGGTTGGGTTAAATATCTCGTTTAGTTTAATTTTTCCTTCAGAAACAGAGAGCTAGTAAAAGAGCCAGGATTTGACCCTAACTTTGTCCAAATCGTACCGTCTTTGTAATGTAGCAGGTTAAATGAGTAGGTGGAGAAGATAAAGTGACAAAAAAAGGAAGAGAAAGGAACCGATCTAGTGCTTGCCCGGTCCTTACAACAGAGGACAGCATGGCTTATCTTGTTTCGCTGAGCCAGCAGAGAAGGCCAAGACAGCCTGCGCCGGCACCAGTCCAAGCGCTCCCTGAGCCTCTTGCTTACTCAACATGCGGCTCCTCTGGGTACTGGGCGAGGGAATGAGGTGGGCTGGCAGCTCGTGGCCCGGGTCCTGATGCTGGCACGTGCAGGCTGGTTACCAGGCCCTCCCCAGTGTGACATCCTTGTGACCAGCGTCTGCATGCTCGTGGCACTCCTTGGGACTCCATCTGTTTTTCCCACCCCTGGGATAACAGCCTAAATACTTGGCACTGAAAAGACTGGCAGCTTCGAGGCAGATCAGGAGGGCGTCCCAGATGGGCACCGATTCAACGGTGCCAACAGGAGGAAAAAAACATGTGAGTCCAGGGAGAGTTCTTAACTATTTACCGAATAAGGAGAATTGTTTATTTTCTGCATATCTCCCAAAGAGTCCATTTATGAGCTCCATTTACAACTTCAAACAGGCAAGTTGGCAGACATATGGCAGTAAAGATAAGATGATGACTAATTAATGGTCTTGCAACGGGTTTCAACACCCAGATCTACGACTACTTATTATTTTTTTTCTTAACCACTAACATTTATTTTCAAATACAAAATGCTTTTAAGTATTTTTGTTAATACAGCTAATAGTTTTATCTTGTTCCTGGCACTATTTCCTCTTCTTGATAGGGTTATAAATAGGGTATTCCACTTGGCAAGGATCTTGCCCGTGGCACTGGAGAAATGGTTCTATACTTACTATAGCAAAACAGCACATAGTTGGCATATTTTCCCCCAAACTCTCCTAACATTTACACTGCCATCTACATACTTTTCACTTGACTTCACTCTGAAAATTTCTTGTTCCTCTGATACATACCAGAGACTTGGCTACTTGGGAGATTTGGAGGAAAAAAAAAAAAAGAATACGAAGGAGCATTCTTCCCATTTCTGATCCCAGGCATTTAATCCTTGCACTAGTATAGTCATTTGTAAGAATGATATAAGGTGGCTTCCTTTAAGATCAATTTCAATTTTAAGATCTTAAGATTCTGTGACTGGACGAACAATTCTGGCCTCAAGAAACACATTGCTATTGATCACTGCATTGTTTTCCTTTGGTTTCTATGGTCAGTTGCCTGAATTCACATAAATGTATAGTAAAAGACACTGATTCCACATTTTGCCATCTTATTTATTTATTTTTTGGTAAGAAGACTCAAACAGGAGGCTTAAAGACACAAACAATAAAATTATAATTGAGACTTTGGAGCTAAAACTCTTTCAAAACGTCTGCTGCCAATATTCCAAAGAAATGTTGGATAACTTGAATGAGATTAAGATGCTAGAAAACAGAATCTCTAGAGGTTCAAGGATTTTCACTGTGAGACAAAAGTCAGAGGCGTACGTACAATCTCCAGAGTTCCCTCTCTAAGTGCTCCTGGTGGCCTGCATTAGCTGATCCTCACTTGCCCTTCAGGTCTAGAAAGGTGGGTGGGAGAGTTTGGCAATAGCGAATATGTTATTGATGAATAGTGAAGAATGTCTCCAAAATGAGGTTTTGGGGGAGGCAGAACACAAAAACCCTGCCCTGGAGAACTGGAGAAAGCCATTCAATCCACATCATGTGTGGTTGGCCAAGGCAATTTTTGAATCAGTTTTAAGGAAAAACTGACTGACTTCCCAGTCCTTCTTTCTGAAAGTGCACATTTGTCTCACATCCTTGGGTAGTGGAGGAGTGGCTAGGTCATCTGGTGAACACTGCTTCCTAACACAGTGACTGGGAACACTGTTTGGTAGCCATTCACCCCCCAAATGTCCATATGTGAGGACTCAGCAGCACAAAAAAATTTAAGACTTACTTGAGAAGGCAGTCACGTGATGAATCCATTTTCAGTTAAAAAAGAAAATAGCAGCTGAATTAGTGGTGTCGCCCTACAGTGGCTACTCTTGTTTTGTTCTTTTTTGCAAAGTATGGTAGGAAAGCCATTACCAACTTTAGCACTAGTTAAGATTTCCAAAGATCTTAGATCTTTGGGGGATCAACTCCTTACAGAGTGGGAGAGCCCAGTTTTCTGTTTTTGTTTTAATAATCTTTTCAGCCATAGAATGAGGGAGTGGACACTGGCTCGTTTTACAGAATAACTTATCCATAATTTAAGAATCTAATGAAGCTGGAACAAGAATATTATTTCCTGTGGGGTTTAAAAGAATACAGATAATGTGTGTGATAAGCCATGTTTAGGTTTTTAAATTCCAAGTGCTTTAGAGATAAAGGAAGATCAGGGAGCAATAAAGCAATGAGTGTGTGTGCCTGCACACACACACACACACACACACACACACACAAGCCAATATATTTTTTAAGGTTTATCTGGTTATACATGTTGTGTTTAAGTAACTGAATATTAACTACCTCCATTCTTGTCTTCTATCCAGTTTAGATAATGGATATATATCTTAACTATATCATATTAACCCATAGATATGGTTGAGTTGGTCAAAAAATATCATATGCGTAGCATATTTTGTGTAAAACAGGGTTCTGGCTACTAGATATTGTTAAGAGGCAAAAGAATGGCTATCATTTGTTGTTGGAGCAGTTTATAAATTTGGTAGAGAACAAATTTTATTCTACAAGTGAAACGAGTGTAAGTAGTTGTATTTTGAATTCTGTGGCTCACAAATTCAGCGATTACAACCTGATGTGTCCTCTGATCTCAAATTCCAATTTTTCCACCTCTTACTTCTCTTATCTCAGTCCCTCCACATTCTCTCACTCCATTTCTCTCCTTCAGTCAGCAAGAATCCATTTCCCCCAGGTAAACCTAGAACTCTGTGATAGCTTCAGCATATATTTCAAGGTCCCTAGAATTGCTCTGTACAAAACGGTAGCCCCCGGTCGCATGTGGCTTTTAAATTAAAATAAAATTTAAATAAAATTAAATTAAGCTAAATTTTCAGTTTTTCAAGTGCTCAATAGTCACCTGTGGCCAATGGTTCCGTATCGGAACCATATCAGACAATGCCAGGTATAAAACATTTCCACCATCTCGGAAAGTTCTATTGGACAGAGAGCTGCTCTAGAACCTGGTTAAAAGCTTGCCTGCCAGCCTCTTCTTCCCCTGGTCTTCCTCTGGCAAGTGATCCTCCAATGAATTGAATATTTATTGTTTTCTGCAAAAACCCTGAGATTTGCCAACTGTGTCTTTGCTATTTCCTAGCGTGGAGTGCTCTTTGGGGATACTACTATCTTTCAAGGCCTAGAAAAAAGACGTCTCTTTTTCCTAGGAAGCCATTTCTGATATTCCCAGTCTGAGTTCTGCCTCCTCTGAAACCCTAGACCACATAGTGTACCTCATTCATGGCTCTACCTCATTGTGCTCCACAGTGCAACTTCCACAGGACTTTTTAAACTCTGCTACCAGTTTATGGTGGCTTTGGAAGGCAGAGGAGGTATGTGGGTCCTCATTTTATATTTCATGACCTCTGTTTTTCATTGTTTATGGGTTTTATCTTTATTTAAGGCAAGAAGACATTAAAGAGGAAATAAAAGAATGAAGAGGGGGAAAGATCACATGTGACAAAGTCTGAAGGAAGAAGGAAAGAAATATGGTTATGGTAACAGTACAGACATATGGTTATGTGAACAATATAAAGGGAGAAGAATGGGGTTGCCTCACTGGATATGTAAGAAAAAGCCCTATAATTAAAGTCTGATTCTGCCACTTAGCCTTCTGGATCTGAGTGAATCAATTGTTCTTCCTAAACTTCAGTTTGTTTGTTTGTTTGTTTGTTTTTTCATTTAGGGAATAAGAATAGTAATACCTACCATACAGGTCGTTGTAAATACCACTGGAGAGATAATATATATAAAAGTGCTTCTTGCAAAAAAGAGACAGAGAAGTTTCATACAAATGTGAGGGGTTATGCTTACAGCAAGCTTCCAAAATAGAAGGGTGTGGAATAGGGAGAAACACATGTTCCGCTGGCCCCCTCACCAACCCACTTCATTCTGACAAAGCCCAGCTGACTGATAAAGTTCCAGTAGGCTCTATGTGGGTTATCCACAGGGTTCTCTTTTTATCTCCCAGAAATATTTATATATCTATAAGTATCTATAATATTTTTTTATTCCACCCTCCTTGCGATACAGTTATGACTGCTGAATGTTTACTTTTCAGGCATTCCTTCTCACTTTGAAGAAATCCACAAAAGAAAGAGCAAAATGCTGACAAGTTTTCAAAGCCATGATTTACAGGAATGATTTCTGAAAAGCAAGTGGACAACATCCGAGTTCATCATCAAATAATATTTCTAAAGCACCCTCTAGTGCCTGGCCCCAAGCCAGATGATTCAATGCCTGGAGAGGCTGCAAAGTTTTCTAAAGGAGAATGGACTCTCTGCTGGCTTCTGAGAAACAAGTATCTGTCATTTAGGATTCCTTAAGACTATCTAAATAAGCATTGCTTTAGAAAAAAAAAAAAAGTCAATACAATTAGAAACCCTAATACTATTAAGCACAATTCTAAGCCCAGTTTGAAATAGATATGATGACTTCAAAGACAAAGTAAAAAATTACACTGAAGATGAGAAGAATTTGAAAATTAAGTAAATCTCAGGGCAGGAAAATCTGCTCGGTAGGAGAAGAAAAGTTGTGAGCCTTGAGGAGAGGTAAAAATTGCGAGAATAGAGAGGTGTCATCAGTAGGAATATGAGACCCATCTGCCATCTGATGATGCTGTGACTTATCCTAGCCCAGAGTTCTTACGCAGCTGATTCATAAGTGGTGGGGCAAAATGAGTGCAGTAGGCAGAATTGGAAGACTCACCGTCAAGGGTCAACTCTACCATGTACTTGGCCATGTGATGTGGAACACATCACATTAGATGTGTGAGCTTTAGTTTCTTCACATGTAAGATAGTGATAATTCTGCCAACTTCATGGAATTGTTTAGACTTTTGAGGATTAAATAAAACACAGTGGACTAGTTCCTTGAACATAGGACTTGCCTCCAAAATGTCTGTATCTTTCTAGCTGTCTGATTTATTTTGGCAATCAGCAATTTTATAATATGTGTTCAGGATGACTCTTGAATACATCTCCTCAAAGGAAATCACACCCTAATCCTTCATTTTATCTTTCCCACATTCTTGAAAATAGGACCACAGTTTATAGTAGGATATTGAATTAGTAGATTCAATTCCTGTATAGGCTAGTTGACTTTAAAGCTAAATGCCCAATCATTGATTGATTGATTGGTTGATCCATTCATTAATTAATCATTAATTAATTAATTAATTAATTCCATTCCCAGTTCTTAAATCTAGAATGGCCCCTTCACTAATTAGAACCTTTTTTTAACAAGATAGACTGATGCTTTCACCACATCAGAAAGACCTTTGTAGGTAGAGGAATAAAGAATACTGAGGCATTTCAAGAAGTCACTTTGAAAATGACTTCAGAACACAGAAGAACCAGATTTGTTCAAGCAAATTATATTTCAAAGTTTTACTTGCAAGGTTATTTATTACTGTGTGGAATCTCACTCCTGTGGCTAGGGTCAAGGAAAATGGGGACACAGGTGTCTGCCTATTTGCACAGGCATTAAAGAGTGCTGTAAAATGAGCTTCGGCCTTTTAAGTTACTGTCTTTCCCTTTATAATAATAATCTCTTCCATTTTACAAGGTCTATATTATTTTTAGGTAAGAAAACACTGTAGAGTTCATGTTTTATTGTTCCTTGCAGTTATATAAATTATATTTGGCCAAAACAAATGTAATTCCTACTGTGTGAACTGGGAACCCAAAATGTTGATTTTCCTCAAGTTATAAACAATGTGAAGATATGCTATACTGGGTCACAATTTTCCAGAGCAGAGCAAAATATATAACTCAGTTTTAATAACAAAACTGCATATATCATTAAAGTTTCCTACTCCACACAGAATGTATTATATTACTCTGCCCAGCAAGAGACATCCTTTGTGTAGACCACAATTTCTAAAATACCATTTGATTGAGTGGAAAACATTTTAGCCATTGGTTAGTTTTAAAAAAAATATAATGGCTAAATGCTCATGGAAATTCTGCTTTGTCTTTGCTAGTGAATATTGAATTTCTTCTCACTAAATTTCAGTGCCATGGATTTTGTAAACACCAAGGTCTGGGGGACACTGTTATGACGTTTTTCCCACTATTAGATGAGTCTTAACTTTTTTAGCGTCTCGGAAGCAGATGTCTGCTCCTTTGTAACACCAGTGATCTTTATTTATACAAGCATCATATCAGCTTCGAGTTGCATTGTAATTATTATTTATGAGCTTGCCTCTCAAAACTTGTGACTTAACAAGGCAAGGTCCAGATTGCATTATCTTTGTATTTGTGGCCCCTGGTCCAATGTATATCATAATGTTGGAGCTCTGAAAATGTTAAGTGAAGAAGAAATGGTGGGGGGAAAAAACACACACACACACACATACACCAACAGATCATTAATTTACCCACCCACTTGTTGTCAGAATAATTCCAAAATTTAGGAGATTTATAAATGTAACTACCTTTATGAGGAAATGAGGAAAGATTTTTTCTTTTTTCTTTTTTTTTTATGAAAAAAGCCATAGATAGGATTAGCTAACTTAGCCTCCTTGTTTCACAAATGGGGATTTGAGGACCTGGACAAAGAATTCTTTGCTCTTGGTAACGTCACAAAAGTGGAGGGAAAACTGTTCCTAAGTATGTTCATAGTGCTTTGTTTGATACAAAGTAATATATGTTAATATTCACATTTTTGACAAGTTAAAAAATACATATAGGAGACAACAAGCATATGAAAAGATACTCAACATGAAAACTTATTAGAGAAATGCAAATCAAGACCACAATGAGATACCATCTCACATCTACTAGAATAGCTAATACCAAAAGAAAAGAAAAGAAAAGAAAAATGTTGGCAAAGTTGTGGAGAAATTGGAGTCCTTTGTGCATCATGGGAAGGACTGTAAAATGATACCACTGCTAAGGGAAACAGTATGGTGGTTCTTCAAAAAATTAGCAGTAGTACTACCATGTGATCCAACCATCCCACTTTCTGGGTATATATCATAAAGGGATATTTGTGTACCCATGTTCATGGAAACATTCACAGTAGTCAATAGGCAGAAGCAACCCAAACATCCACTGACAAATGAATGGACAGATAAAATATGGTATATCCATACAATGGAGTATTTCTGAACATTAAAAAGGAAAGAAATCCTGTCACTACTACAGAAGGGATGAAGCTTGAGGACATCATGTAAGTGAAATAAGTCAATCAACAAAACACAAATATTGTATGATCCCACTTAAATGAGGTATCAAAATAGTCAAATTCATGAAACAGAAAGTAGGATACTGGTTACCAGTGGTTGGGAGTAAAAGGAAACGAGGAGCATTTAATGGGCATAGTTTCAGTTTTGCAAAATGAACAACTTCTGATGATCTGTTGCGGAACAATGTGAATATACTTAATGCCACTGAACTGAATGCTTAAAAACGTTTAAGGTGGTGAACTTGGTGTTACAAGTTTTTTTGGCCATGATTAAGTAAAAAATAAAGAAAGAACAGAATTTTTAAAATATACATGACAGCAGAAGAGGTGTTAAGGATAACACATTTAGTTACTTTTTATGGAATATTTATCTATTTGAAATCACCTTGTATGAATGACATGGCACCTTATTTCTACAACAAAAATTTGACAAAAATATTTCTAAAACTAACATTTAAGAGGCTGAATAATATAAATAAACTACAATTTACTTAATAATATTCAAATTCTTTTTATGCCTATAAATAATGCTTTATTTTCTATTTTTGTACACTCTGTATCATCTACAATTCTGATTATTCTGTTAGGGTAGGATATAGTCTAAGTCTATAGTCTAAGAAGTAAAATCAGAAGAATGAACATTTAATGTTGTATGTTGCAAATTTAAGAACATATCACTCAAAAATCTATTCATAGAAACAGATGTGAATGCTTCCATTTTATCACACCCTCACCTGCGGAGTCTCCTCCTCCACTTCCTCCTTTTCATTACTGTTATTACTTCATTTGGAATGAAGGAAATAGGATTATTTGTTGATTTGTATTTCTTTGCTTATTAGTAAAACAGATACAGTTAAACTACTTTTCAGTCATTTATGTGTTTTCTTGTGTGAGTTGCTTTTTTACATTGTATCATAATATAAATTGAATGAGATCTTTATTCATAAGGAAATGTAATTATTTGTCTGCCATATTGAATTGGAAGTATGTTTCCTAGTTCTACATTTACTTTAAATTATGTGTGTTAAGTACATACTTCTTGAGCTGTATGGAAACCTATTTAAAAATTTTCGTTTAAATTTTTACAATTTGATTGTTTACTCTGTTTTCGATATTTAAGTAGGTATTTTATGAATTTGTTTCATACAATTTCCAGTACTATTCCTTGAAAAATCCCACTAGAGTTTTGTATAGGACTGTGTAAAATCTACACCTGAAGTTTGGAGTAATTGTAACAACATTAGTGGCGATCATAATGACAAACAAAATTCTAGTTGTGACTCTTTGTGTGCCTGTAGTCTGCCAGGTTTTGCATTTACCGATCGATCACATTTAATCCATACAACAAACTTAGGAGGCATATGCTGTAATTATGGCCCTTTCACAGAGAATCCAATTAAAGCATAGCAAAGTTATGTAACTTTCCTGTGATCATTCAGATGTAAGTTGATGGAACCATGCTTTGACTTCAGTTCACGTATCTTCGAACTGCAGCGCTCTGGGTTGCGTCTAAAGGTCACTAAGTTGGCTAAAAATCTTTATAATACTGATTTGTCCCTTCTAAGGATTTTGTTAAAATTGTCTATGTTTCTAAGATATTTTTAATCTTTGTTCTAAATCTTTTGGGCTTTGCAATTTTTTGATGGTTTTGCATGGGTTTTAATTTTTCTCCTTATATTTTCTTAATGATTATGCTTAGTGTCTAAACACTATTGAACTTTTACTAATATTAAGAGGTGTTCCTTAATTTTCTCATGTTTTTTTAGTTGTGAAATTATGTCTTATGAAATTAATTGTAATCTTATTTCAACTTCTGTTCCGTATCTTGTAGTAGTCGCCATGAGTTCTATAGCCATTAGACTAATAAGGAAGCATGTATGCATGTTTCATTCCTAATTATAACAGATAATATCTAGGTTTTCACTATTAGGGGTACTGGTGGCTGTCAGACTAGGAAGGTATTACTAATCATGTTTTATGGTATGAGGAAACTGAAGCATACAGTGGCTAGTTCTTTGCACAAGGTCACATAACTAGTTCCTGGCAGATCTGAGATTCAAGTCCAGTATACTCTGCCTCTAAAGTTAATGTTCTTAATCACTAAGCTAGAGATGAGATCATTAATAAAGAAAGGTTTGAGAAATCCTTCAGAATTAAAATCTATAACAGGGAGACAGAGAGGAGGCTATTATACATACATTCAAGAACTGGATAGCTTGAAAAAAAATCCATTCAGGGGTACGAAGGTGGCTCAGTTTGTTAAGCTTCTGCCTTCAGCTTGGGTCATGATTCCAGAGTCCTGAGATTGAACCCCTAGCTAGGCTCCCCACTTAGCAGGGAGTCTGCTTCTCCCTCTTCCTCTGCTTCTCCCTCTGCTGTGCTCTCTCTCTCTCTCTCTCAAATAAATAAAATCTTTAAAAAACTAGTCCATTTAGTAAGAGTACTCAATTTTTAGAAATCACCTTTAAAATAATACACTTTTATATATCAAGGGTGAGCTACCCACTCACCCACCTACCTTCCTGTCCCTTCATAATGGGCAATAAATAAGATTGGAAAAGAAAGGAATCAATTGTTCTGTGTGGTGATCAGAATTTGAAAGTCAGGAAGTCTGAATGGCTATGAGAAATCAGAGAGGAGGGATGTTGTAGGCATGGAAACTCAGTGGGGGAAACTGAGCCAATTGATCCAGCAATCAGTGCCTGCTAAGAGCCCAGGGACAATGGCATTCTGTGAGATATTTATTTGTGTTTGTGTGACCGAAGACTAGAAAATTTCAAATAAGAATATTCAGGGACTTTGTTTCAATGTTGTGCTGATTTTTCCTGCCATTACTCCCAACTCTCAGGAAATCTATTGCAAGTAGGAGCCTTATGCAGGCAGCCTTACTGATACACTCTTCCTTCAGAATGTCCTGTCTCTCCTCAACAATATCAGTTTGAAGCTGCACTAAACAGAAACACTAATATACATGATCAGAAAACAGAGAATCTCAAACATGAGAAGGAAGACACAGCCAGGAATCACCTGATATATGAGGAAAACCACCAGCATGAAAGAGAATCACTGGAGGACTAAGACTAGGGGAGGGGGACGAATATAAAAAGAGAACACCTGGAAATGAAAGCATTATCTACACGCACAGCAGAGTAGGTTACTATGAAATAAGAGCAGTGACTTACACAAAACAAAACAAAACAAAACAAAACAAAACATAAAACAACTTCAAGAATATTGCCCCAAATTGAAGACATTTATCAATGATTAACAATAGCATTTTAAAATTTAAAAATCTTCAAAGTATAAAATATAAATTGAAAAGTAGAATTAATGACCAAGACTTTAAACCAGAAAGTATATTCATACAATATTAGAGGGTAATTATAATTAGTAAATGAAATATTTAAAGAGACAGAAGACAGACCCTAAATTTCCAAAAACTCAATAGAGAGTTATCTTTAAAGCTCTGAAAGAAAATTATGAACCTAGACATCTATACCTAGATAAGCTACCATTTAATTGGGAAGGCAAAATAAAGGCACTTTCAGATATACAAGGATTAAGAAGTTTACCACCCAAGAACCCTAATTAATAACTTCAAAGAACAGTTAACCTTGATTCTGGATTGGCCTCAAAGATTGGTTTCCACATAGGAGAAAGAACACAGGAGCTGCCTAGACATGCAATCAACTTGTGTGGAGTTATAGGTATGTTGTGTCTGGTTATTGTTGGCAAAAAGCCACATGGCATTTTGGATTTCTCCCAGTAAAAGGAAATTTTCTTTTTCTCATGTACATTGTATGAAGGGTATAATTATTGGGGAAGCTGGTGTCTCATGCCTTTTATATTATTTCTTTTCAATTTGGCTGCACTAACAATGGTTTGTGAGAACTGAATTATAGAATTATGGTGGAGATAATCTCTGCTAAATGTTGGCATTCTGGAGGAAAAGCAAGGAGGCCGGGGCCCCTCCACCAGCATTCAGAAAAGGGAGAACAGCAAATGAGATCAGAGAGATTGTGTAGGGCCTTGTAGGACATTTGTAATGACTGGAAAGTTTTGAGCAGAGGAGGATGTGATCTGACTTTGGTTTTAGTAGATCATTCTGACTTCTGTGTTGAAAAAAGACTAATGCAGGAGAAGGAAGTAAGATGCTAAGGGATGGTGCAATGATCTCCTTGAGTCAGTCAGCAATGGCCATGGTAATTCTGTGTAATAAGTAATCCCACAGTGCAATGGCTTGAAACAACAGCATTGCTTCTCAAGGACCTGTTGCTCATCTCGGGGTTGGCAGCTGTATTCAACTTGCAGGTGTGGCTATGCTTAGTGATTTCCTCAGTCTGCTCCATGGATGATTTTTCTGGACCCCAGAGTGAGAGGGCATCAGTGAGCTTCGGGAAGCGCTTCTTAATGTGATGGCAAAGACCAGAAAGAAAGCTCCACTGTACAATCACATTTCAAGCCAGTGCCTTCATTCTTTGGGAGCACCCAATGGGGCTCAAAGTTCAGGAGCAGGGAAGTAGACTTTGTCTACCAGGACGCCATGGCAAACTTGTACATAGATGTCTTGGGGCTGATAAGTCCATCTACTGCCCCAGTTGAAACACAATGGTGGCTTGGACAATGGAAGAAATAGTGAAGAGGCAAAGAGTGGTCAAGTTGTGTATATATTATGCAGATAAAGCTGATAAAGTAAGATAAATAAGATAAATATAAAAGATAAAGTATTTGTGAATTTATCAGACATGGGATGAGAGACAAAAAGAGGAACTGAGGATGATTCTCTATTTGTTTGTTGAGAAAAATCCTCTTTTAGAATTTTAGTTTAGATTGACATTAAGCTCTCTTGTTCCATTTCTAGTGTTTTGGCAGATCTCTTGACTTCCACGATCTCTTTAAAGACCATGTTCAGAATTTCAGACACCTCATTTTCTTTTTTTTTTTTTTTAAGATTTTCTTTATTTATTTGACAGAGAGAGACATAGCGGAGAGGGGACACAAGCAGGGAGAGTGGGAGAGGGACAAGTAGGCTTCTCGCTGAGCCGGGAGCCCGATGTGGGGCTCGATCCCAGGACTCTGGGATCATGACCTGAGCCGAAGGCAGACACTTAACGACTGAACCACCCAGGTGCCCTCTGGACACCTAAGTTTCATATTTGTCTTATTACTAAGAAACATAGCTGATGCGAATCAGGTGAAGTGATCTATATGTGAATACCCTCAGCAGCAGCATGCTCCCATCACCTCCTCCACAGCGAGACTTGTTTCTCTCCTGTGATGTCCATGCTACCCCTTTGGTCCACCAATAATTCCTCTCACAATAAAAAGAAGTAGACTAAGTCTAGAAGCACTTTGTTTCCCCTGGTTAGTCATCTGATCTAGCAGTGTTCCAGGCTGTTCCTGGTTCTGCCTTTTTTCTTCAAACACATTGAAGGTCAAACTGTATTCTGAACACAGTGTTTAAGACAGTAGGGAATGTTTAGAAGGATTTTCATCATACGTGGTTAACATTTTTTAAAGTTTTGGCACTTAAAGTCACGGGTCTTAGTTATTTGGAATATTATCTGTAATAAATAGTCCATCCCTGGTGATAGTAAATAAATGAGGCATCACTCTGTTGCATTTTTGTTGATTTATGCATTGATATGCAGACTGTGTTCCACTTAACAATGCAAAGAGTATACATGGTCAGTCTGTTTTGTTGCTATGTGTACTGTTGAGTCCCAGGGTACCTTGAACTGGAAAGAAGCCCTGTTGAGTGACACGGTTACATAATTCTACCTTCTTGTAAACTGTCTTGGGCCTCAGCGTCCCCAGCTCAGATATCTGTCTATCAAGAGGCATGTGGGTCTTGCATTGCTCATTCTGGTTTGACCCTAAGCCAAGAACTTTTACAGAAGCCCGAGTCCTGGGCCTCCTTCCTAAGCAACTACCACTGTCATAGAAGTAACCAATTCCTGCTCATTACTTCAGCTCCTGTTGACAGGAAATGGGGTGCTCACCCTTTGCAAAAGAAAGGCAATGAAAAACTGTTCCCTTGCAGGTGGAGTTTTCTGGCTCATGTAAGGATTAGAAATGAAATTAGCCATTGGAAATTTCATTCAGATCAGTCCAAACATTGCAAAGTACAATAAATTCAGACCTTTCCACATTGGGTAATCAAGTTCAATTTCTTTCCATGTCTTTCCTCCAGAGCAGACAGCTGTGAAACCCTTATTAACTGTTTTCCATGTACCCAGTGGCTGCCAGAGCCTACAGAGATAGAACATTCCAGAATGAGCTCTGATCCCTGACCTTGCAGGGCTTGCAATCCAGTCTGGAAGACAAGAGTCACCCATACAAACTGCTCAGTGAACTAGGCAGAACATGATAGAGTAGCCAGCAGTGTGGGTCAGACAATAGGGAGTTCGGAGCCAACAACAACGGCTAAGTGCATCATGAAGCCAACTTCAGGAGAAATAGGAATGTGACAAAATGGTATAAATAAGATGCCTGATTTGGACATTTCAACCTCTACTGTTTCCTTTCGTCCAACTTCAATTTCCCTGTAACAGATCAAAACCACTTTGTAGCGGACATCACTTTAAAATAAATTTTAAACTAATATGCCCCCACTTCAAAACAATATTCTCATTTTGGATGGACCTACCATCCATCCATCACCCTGACCCACCCCAGCAAAATGATGCATAATCCATCACAGAGCTTTCTGCACATTGCTCCCCTGTTCAAACACATAAATGGCTTCCTACGGCCAACATCAATCAGACTTTGCTTGGAGTCCTATGGTCTCCCCAGCAGGGCCCTGCCTCACCCACTCATATATGAGTTATAGCACAAGAGCTTATCCTTTAGGGCAGCTTCAGTAATGTCCCCCATTTCCCACCATACTGAAGCCACCATCTGGGACCTCATGGGACCATAATATTTTATAGATCAGGTTTGATTGCTCACCCCGTGCATTTCTTATCTTTCTAGTTGGATAACATTTTCTTCCAATACAGGATTATGCAATACAATTGGAAATATAGTCACTTTCCCCACAATTTATAGCACATGGTAGATGTTCCAGAAGTCACTCACCGATGGGTCTTAGTTTCTGTGGAAGTAAGGCCTGGTGATGAGCATATGCTAATCGCTGCATGCAGAGTCAGGGCTAGGAGGAGGCAAGTAAGATGCCTAGAGGGAAAATTTAAGCAGGTTTTTAGCCTCAGTTGTGGACCTTGTTCTTCCCTCATCCTGAGAATGAGCACCTTCTTAAACTTTGCTTGCCTCACCCGAGAAGCTGCCATGATTGGATGGTATTACGAAATGTCTTTACAGGATCTGTCTTTATGCAGTCAAAGTAGATACCGACATTTTCCCTCACAGCTGTTCAAATAGCTGGACCTATTTGTGTGTATCATACAAAGGGGCTAATCCCATCATGCTGGCTTGTCCGCAATGGTGGCAAAACCTTAGGGTACAGTGAGAAGAGCCTGACTCCAAGATGCATCTACATGGCATCAAGGCTTCACTCTTCACAACCTACGTAATATTCACTTCTAAGTATTTGGCTAAACTGTAAAATAGTAAGAATGAGAAGAAAAAGGGAAAAAAAAAGGAAGAGAAGGAAGAGCGAAGGAAAATGAGAAAAAAATCATAAGGTTTTTGTGAGGACTGATTGGAATTGAATATGTGAAAACACAAAGCCCGACATGAAACTTAGTTATTATTTTTATTTTTGTTGATGATCTTGGTTGGCATTTTTGAGTGTGTTCACACTTACTATTGTTCAAGTACAGAATTCTACATACGTGTATCTCTAAATGTACATCCTGCACATACATTGCTTACCTCGTAATGGCAGTGAGAGATGCAGTAGAAATTCTGCCTGAGTTATTTCAGCCACTAGGGGAAAGAATTACCGAATGGGACCACAGCATGTATGTTTGGATTCAAGGTACTATGCAAAGGGTGTTATTTACTTTGTTCAAGGTACTTCAAAGTGTGTATCTTGGAAGCTCATAGTATCTCTGTACCATTAATCAAAACTGAGGACTCAGTAGGAAGAGTGAATATGGGGACAAAAAGGAACATTCAAGTTTGAATTGCTAGTGGCATCCATAGCAGACTGTGGATTCTTCTAGAAAAAAAAGAAGACCCTTCGAAAATAAGGGTGTCATTTGCTAATAATTCATACTCATAGTGAAATATATACCATGTAGGCCTTGAGGTAAGGCACTTACATGCTTTCTGAAACTGTTCCATTGAGATATCCAAGTATGTGTGTGGTGATGAACTGGGTAAGATCGGAACATAGTCTACCGGTTGAGGCCATTTCTCTTACAAGGCACGATGTTTCCATGACTTATTCTGGCAAGAGCGGCTTGGCGTTGAATCAATAAATAAGATTTATTAAAGCGCATCTGAAGCACAAGTGATCCTACGTAAATTAAGTAGGCAATCAAGACTGTTTAGACCTGGTCTGAAAAACAATTCATGAAACCAAAATGGGTAAATATTTAAACTTTTTATTTCTGGCCAGCATATTCAAGTACACGTGCTCCTTGATCAGGCAACTTCTCGGGGCCTTATGATTATTAGCAGTAATGTGTAATTAGTAATTAGTGGCATTTGGATACAAAATATTTTACCTCTTCAATTTGAATAACAAACTAATCTGTGTTTTCAATCTCACTAAAAAAAAAGTTAGTTTTGTGTCTTGGTGTCTTTGTTGTTTTGGTAATTCTTTTGTTTGAGTCTTCCGGAGATGTTTATGTACACCAAATTCAGAGGCAGTGATGCAAAGAGAGGGTTTAAAATCTTATTCTAACGACAGTATCCTTTAAATAAGATTTTAGAAAGAGAAAAAATTGAACTAATGAAATGGTCTGATATTAATAGTACCCTAATAATTTAATACTAAGGACAAGTAAGCAAAGCCAGATGTTAACTGAAATGTCTCCCGGTTGGGTCAGAGTCTGAACATTCCCCTCCAGTGTAAACACTCCAGCCCTGTGCCCAGGAGTCGGAGCCTGTGCCAAGGACCAAGTCACACAGGTTTCACTGCCCAATCAGAGCACACCTAAAACAATTGATGTGACATGGACTAAAGACTTGTTAAAAAAAACAAAAAACAAAAACAACCCAAACTCTCTTACACATTCATAGACACACACGCACATGCGCACACGCGCACACACGTAAAAAAACTAACAAACCAAACGAAACAAAAAAAAACCCCAAAACCGTGGTATCAACCACCTCAAGTTTTCTTGTATTAACAACGGGTTGTATTGGTAGCCCACCAAACTGATGGCTTGAAACCTTCTGGGGCTCACTTAAGCGTCTCAAGGAGTCTGATTCACTTCTCAATGGCCCATTCATCCTTCGAACATTTACTCTGTAGCCCGTGCAGTCATAACCTAAGCTGGAGTTTCATACGTGGAGACTGGCCTCCAGTACCCACTACTTTTGCCAAGCCCTAGTGAAGGCTCACGGAATAATTTAGAGTTTGCCGGAGTGACAAGTTCAAGAGTCAACTATTAAGTGTAGTAATTTATTTTTATTATGTTTGTAAAATGGCTTTTGCCCAACTAATTTCACCCCCCTTCACAGCCAAATGGCCTAAGATAGCAACAGCAACCCCTCTCGGCAACAGGGCTGCTCGCTCTGGGCTGCTTAATGCCACGTCAAACAGAAGGATTTCTATGGGGCTCTGATGGAGACATTTCTCTTTTGCCTTAGTTTGGGCAAAAAAATTGATTTCCTTCAGATAGCTGTAATGGATGGTGAGGACGGCAGAGAGTAATCAGGCCCGGCTCAAGGCAAATGCCAAAAGTTTCCCAGAAGGATAAATCTTGTTTCCTGCCTTGCTTCACAGAATTAAGCCTTAAACAAGTCATGTTCTGTGGCTTGGATGTTGTGTTTATATCAGCTTTGGTTCCCTGGCTCGTGGTTGGGAACACTGTATTGGTCTGTAACCCAGGAAGGTCTTCCTGAAGTAAGAAATCACGATCCCCGTATCTTTATCTCCCATTCCATTTTATTGGTTCTATGAATACTAGCAAATGAGCTCGGAACGGTAAGGGGATCACAGGAGACTGTTACATTCACCAGGTGCAGCCTGCAAAGCCAGTGATTTAGCGCTCTGCTTGGCTAACTGTCTTTCCCAGGAGCTGTATGAAAGATGCCTCTTCGTGAAGGATTTTGTTTTGGAAAATAATAACAGCACCTCATCTGTGCACAGCACATTCTCAGTAAAAGTTCAGGAGAAAAATCTCTTCTGTAGAGTTCAGGGTAGGCTGAGAACTTGTGGTCTCTCAGCATCTGAAATGAAACCAAATCCTCCCGGGATTGCATTCGTTTATGGTTAGTAACAGGCGACTTCCTGTTTCGAAGCGAAATGGGCTTGAAGAGGCTTATAAAAAAGACTCAAAAGGTTTCTTGGACATCAAATGACTCTAGTAAAACATTTTGATGAGTTAAGTGTAAATGCATCAGCAGCATACGGATTAAATTCCCTTCTAAATAAACATTAACAGAGAACATGTTTGGCAAAATGCATTTTGAGTTTTGCAAAACTGAAAACAGTTGAAAAAGGAGTGTGAGATATTTGATGAACTCAGAAAGCAGCCGGCTTGCCCAGCCCGTACTTGAATATTTTCTTTGGATGTTCTGCAGATGTCAAATAAATTAGGACACAGATTTTAAAACCAGCATCGGCTGCAGAAGTGATCAGCTGCCCTTTAGTTTGGAAGGTGTTTCCGTGGATACCCAGTTCATGTACGTGTGCATGGGGAGAGCCCCGGGGGACCTGTAACCCTCTCCTCATTCATAGGCACCGTCTTTTTCCTGGCTGTGGCCCTGTGAGATTTTCTGTTGTTCACAGCTCTTGTATCTGCTTTCCTGCCTGTGAAATATCTTGATTCCCGGAGGGGATTCCTGCTTTGCTATAGATCAGCAAAGAAGCTTTGGTGCCACCAGGCAGATGACAGCTTTGGTGTTGCTTGGGCCAAGACCTTTCATCCAGAAGCCACTGCCCTTGTCAAGAGTATCATATCTCTTACCATCTCTTTTCTCTGACTTGCACATTTTATTCATCCTTTGGGATTGTGGATGCGATAGTGGAAGGGAAAGACCAAGGCTGAGATATAGCTGAACAGAGCTTCAAATGGACTCCACAACCAGGTGTAGGAAGAGAAGAGTCCAGTGTCACTCCAAGGGTTAAGTTTGGGTGATCCCATCTATGGTGAAGCCAGTGGATGAGAACACCGTCATGAGAAGCCTCTTGGATTATACATTCTTACAGAGAAGGGGAAACACACAACTGACGTCTTTTTTCATAAAGCACTTGGCCCAGAGCAACAGACTGGCATATCGAAGGAGAAATCTCACACATGTGGATGCCACTTCCTTGCAATCCATTATCACACTGACTTACTATCATTTTGCCTTTGAATGATACTGGCAGAAAGAAGAAGAAATTCTCAGAAAATTAGCTGGCAAATAAGTAACAGGTATTTTGTTTAATATTTGAAAGATTAAAGGTTCATCCCAGTGTATTTTAGCAAATGATATTATTTGCAGATAACTGACAACGCACCACCATATCAAAAACTATACAGAAAATTAATATGCTATTCATTAAAAACACTTAAAACCTGTATGGAGAATATTCATTTCTCACTTTGGGTTAATTTGACAGCCTTAAAGCTGCCAATGTCTTCCTTCCCGCCATCTTTATGCATTTGTCAGTAATGGTTTCCCACTAAGGCTATGATGAGGCTGAGGCTGTTGGCCTTGGCTCTCTCAACTTTCTTTTTTTTTTTTTTTTTTTTTTTTTTTTTTTTTTTTAAAATTTTTTTTTTTTTTTTTTTTTTTTTTTTTTTTTTTTTTTTAAAGATTTTATTTATTCATTTGACACAGAGAGATTACAAGTAAGCAGAGAGGCAGGCAGAGAGAGAGGAGAGAGGAGGAAGCAGGCTCCCTGCTGAGCAGAGAGCCTGATTCTCTCAACTTTCAATTTACTCTACATATGGCTGCCAGAGTGTTCTTTCAAAAGGACTAGTCATGTCATTCACCTGTTCAATAATCTTTGATGCCTTCCAGGTGTCTCCAGAAAAAAAGTCCATATTCCTTAACTGGGTGTTCAAACTCTTTTGGTCTGGCCCTAATTCACCTTTCAGTCCATGTCCCACCACCTCATAATCCAGTCATAGAAGACAAATTCCCTGTTCCCGATTGCACATGTTCATACGTTCCCTAGTACTTCTCAGCATTTTGCACACTTGTAAATATTTATTAAATTATTTGTTTAAACAGAGTTTATCACTAGATTGTCAGTACATAAGCATGGAAGCTGAGTCTGTCTTACGTACTGTGGGTTCATCATAGAATTTAGCACAGTGTCTGGGACATAACCTGTGACATCTGTGAGCCGGTGGAGTCACTACTCTGTGTCTCGTGGCACTGGTTATATATGTCTGTTTGGCACTTGCTGGATTCCATGTTTGCCTCCCTGATCTTCCTATCACCAATATTTGAACTTAGAGGGCACAGAATGGGACTTAATTTATTTCTGCATCCTTGGCACCTGGCTTCATGCTTAGCACACCCTGAGCACTCAATAAATATTTACTAAATCTAAATGGAGAGTACTTGTGGCAGTCCAAGTTTCTATAAAATCATGTTGATTCCCAGGATAAGCCTAGAGGCATGATGGCGGTTTTGAGCTGTGGCTCTCACTCTTGCATGCACAACAATGTTCGAGGTAAGGTAGGCAAACTAGAGTCCCCAGGCCAAATCTGTGCCATGACCTATTTTTGTGAAAACCTTTGATGGAACGTTCGTTTTCACATTATTTGTGTCTGCTTTCACACTACAGTGGCAGACCTGAGTGATGGTAGAAAGAGTAACCATTAAGGCCTACAGCAGTTACTATAGGGCCATTTACAGATAAAGTTTACTGATCACTGTTCTAGAGAACAGGCATAAACAAGAATACGAAGAGTCCCTACTACGTAAAGCGGTTATGAGGTTAAACAAGGTAACTAACATCTGTAACAGCTCAGCGTAGTCTTTGGCACATATTAATTGCCCAGTAACTTTTTAGGTATTATTACTAATACTGCTATCATAATATGAAAATTATTTTCTAATAGTCCAAACTTGAAATAACAAGCCAGCAGGAATTTGATGCAGACCAAGTTAGAGGCAGACACGGGGAGGAGAGCCTGCTTCCTCCTCTCTCTCTACCTGCCTCTCTGCCTACTTGTGATCTCTCTCTGTGTCAAATAAGTAAATAAAATCTTTAAAAAAAAAAAGAAATGGATTCCAGGTCTAATAAACATATAAGGAGGTGATCAGTATCATTAGTGATTAGAGGAACCTTAATCAAGACCACTGGATTTGCATGGAGCACTGTGGTGGGTAAACAATGAATCTCGGATCACTGAAAAAAAGAAAAGACCACTGGATTTTACACCGTTTCACAACCAGATACATCTTACAATTGGTACATTAAAAAAAATCTGACATTTTCAAGTGTTTGAAAGGATGAATCAGTAGAATTTCTTCAACATTGTGAGAGGATTATAAATTGGTACAGCCACTCTGGAAAGCAGCTTGGCATTACCTTCCAAATTGTACCTTCATATATTCTATGGCCCAACAAATGCACCTTAGATATATACCAACATCACTCTTGCACATGTAAAAGAGGAGGTGTGTGCATAAAAGTCCATAGCAGCCTTTTTAAAAAAGTTTATTTATTTAAATAAATAAATAATGAACTCACAACCCCAAGATCAAGAGTCCAATGCTCTTCTAACTGAGCCAGACAGGCTGCCAACAGCAGCCTTATTTTTAATTGCAAAAGCTGGATGGACACCTATCAACAGAAGAACTGACAAAGTATGGACAGAGCACTTTTACACAGTAGTCCAAAAAGGTGAGCTACAGCAATATATGACAGTAGGGATTCCCCTTAATAATATAAAATTAAATAAAAGCAAAGGAAGTTACTAAATATTCCATATAGGATTCCATATAGGATGGCATGATGTATTCCTGTAAAGTTAAAAATTATTAAAGAAGATAAATATGTTTAAAGAATATATGGAGACGCAATAAAATATAGCAAAGAAATGAACATGGGACTTAGGATGCCAATTTCTTAGTGTCTAGGGAAGCAGTTTCAAAGGTTCAATTGAGATGTGTTTGACAACGGCATTGATCCATTTATTCCTTTATTCATTTCAACAAATAATTAAATTAAATTAAATATTTATATATTAGCTTCTGTCAAATTATAAAAAATAAGCACTGTTAAGTGAAGCACTAGGGTAAGTATAGAGGAGAAAAATAGAAAAGACAGATAGGACTCTTGTCTTCATGGGGCCTACATTCTAATTTGAGAAGAGCTCTGGAGAAGACTAGGATTTATAAGTCCTTCTATCTGAATTGGATTGATGACATTCCAATAGAGTCCACAGAAATGGAAAGAAAGAGCCTTTCAGAATATCCTCCTGTGCGTAACTTCTAAGTTGAGCAGGACCACCTGTAATACAAGTCCAAGTTGGCAATAAATGGTAAATTCACAGACCCTGAGTGTAACAGGCCCAACTAACACTCAGGACACACGCATGTATCTGCTTATAAGTAGAGAAAATCACAAGAAAATACATGAAGGCACGTGACTACCCTCCACCATTTACTCATGGCTACTCTCCTCCTCCGGCACCAGAAACGGCTGTAATTGATGAATTCATTCAACAAGTATTTCTCGAGTTCCCACTGTATAGGAGTCATCATGCTTGATTTTGAATGGTCAAAATTAATGACATGCCCAGCAGCAATGACTAGAAAAGAGATTTGATCTCAAATGTTGCAGAACTGTGAGTTCACAGGAAACTACATGACGCTTTTCCGCTGACGCATGGAGGTGACAGTTTTCCACAAAGCATAACTCCTTGCCATTTATTTGGGGACTTGCCAATTGCTCCATTTTAGGAGCTCCAAAACCTAGCTTGAGTTAATGAAAAGGTGAGAGCTGCATTGGAGACACGAGTGATTCAGGGCACAGGCTTCCTGACTGCCCCCCCCCATGTATGACCCCAATCCCTCTGTGGCTCCTCCTCACACTTCTTCAAACCTGGCTTCCTCACACTCACACATTCTGTATCTCTAGCTCCCCATCCTCTTGCTCCTCTGGAGAAACTGCGTCAAAGTAGGAATTGCTAATAGAAATCTCTGTTAATCTGAGACACGTGAGAAAGTGCTCAACATCACTCGGCATCGGAGAAATACAAATCAAAACCACAGTGAGATACCACCTCACACCAGTCAGAATGGCTAAAAAGAGCTTAGATGTCCATCAACAGATGAATGGATAAAGAAGATATGGTGGAACCCTCCTACACTGTTGGTGGGAATGCAAGCTGGTACAGCCACTCTGGAAAGCAGTATGGAGGTTCCTCAAAAAGTTGAAAATAGAGCTACCCTATGACCCAGCAATCACACTGAGTGTTTACCCTAAAGATACAAATGGGTGTTTACCCTAAAGATACAAATGTAGTGATCCTTAGGGGCACATGCACCCGAATGTTTATAGCAGCGATGTCCACAATAGCCAAACTATGGAAAGAGCTTAGATGTCCATCAACAGATGAATGGATAAAGAAGATATGGTATATATATACAATGGAATACTATGCAGCCATCAAAAGAAACGAAATCTTGCCGTTTGCAACGACGTGGATGGAACTAGAGGGTATTATGCTGAGCGAAATAAGTCAATCAGAGAAAGACAATTATCATATGATCTCTCTGATATGAGGAACTTGAGGGTCAGGGTGGGGGCTTGTGGGGGGTAAGGAGGGAAAAATAATGAAACAAGATGGGATGGGGAAGGAGACAAACCATAAGAGACTCCTAATCTCACAAAACAAACTGAGGGTTACTGGGGGATGGGAGGGTAGGGATAGGGTGGATGGGTTATGGATATTGGGGAGGGTTTGTGCTATAGTGAGTGCTGTGAAAGGTGTAAGCCTGATGATTCACAGACCTGTACCCCTTGGGCAAATAATAAAAATAAAAAAATGCTGTAAAAAAAAAAAGAAAAGAAAAGAAAAGAAATCTCTGTTAATCTGAACAGTGGCCCAGGTCAAGAGCTGAGATCATGATACCAGGATTTCCACCTCTCCCTGCAGGACAGACTCAGGAAATAGTCTCCACTGCCCAGGCTATAAGATGCCCCCACCCTTAGGGTGAAATACCTGTGGCTTGTTAATTAGTGAGGGGCTTTACTCAGTCAGAAACTTTTTTGTCTAATTACAACCGGGTGTCAGCGGATCAGACAGGAGGGAATCCGAACTAAAGTTTGGTTATAAGAATGGATGTTCCACAGAAATTCCTTGACTGGAACAGTGATTCCCGTTATCAGGCATGGAAAAATTGTGCCCCAAGGGGGAGAGCCAAGGACTGTCAGCTCAAACTGTGCAAGCAGCAGTTTATTTGTTTTGTGGGTGTTTTTCTCCTTTGTAAACATGTTCTGAGGCCAAGTGATTGGTACATGCTTTATAAACTGGAAATATAAACACAGACATTCTCTTCCAAAAATGGATCTTTAGGACTTCCCTAGGGAACTTGCTCCTATTGTTTGTTCTGAATTCTGAACCAGCATTAGTGAAAACGTTACACCTCTAATATTTGGAGTGTGAATCCCCACATCAAAGAGAAAGAAATGCTGAAAAGGTTTTGAGGCACCCTGTTAGATTCTAAAAGCCTTTCCGCTTCTAGCGAGGACAGTCCACTTACGGGACATGTTTTAAAGAGGCAGGAAGGAGGAGGAAAACAGATCTGGGTGGGTGGGTGGAGGGGATGGGGACGAGCTGGTGCCAAAGACCATTCTCCTTCAACCACACGCTCTCAGGTCTCTGATCATGCCAACTGGTATTTCAGTTTTCCACGCCATTGCCTGTGCGCTTCTTTTTTTTTTTTTTCCTCATAACACAACACCTTCTTCTAACCTGGATGTGGCTGCTTTTAAAAGCTGTTTTGTGAGACACTAGAAGTATTAATGGAGCATCCTAAATACCAAGTAAATTGAAGGCTTCACCAAATTATTCACTTCTAAGTAAATGGTCTTTTTGCAAATAAGATGGTTCCTCCCTACCAGTTTACAAAGGGTTGGCTTAGAGTCCGGCTGTTGGTACATCTGTTCTTAGCTCAAAAGCTGTCTCCCCTTTCTTCCTTAAATGATATTATTCATCTGGACAAGAGAATTACAATATTTAAATGGTCCTGGAAGAAGAACAATGAGTTTGGGGAAAGCTTTTAGCATGTGTTGTCAAGCGAATGCACTCAAGTGTTCAGAAATAGTTCCTCCTTAAGCATCTTCCTTCCAGAAGATGGAGGGCAGGGCCTTGAGGATCTCTTATGTAAACATTGCCCTGTTTGGAGGCCCCCCTGGGGTTTCCCTAGAGGGGCATATTTATTGCAAATGTCTAGGTTTCTATTTTAGGTTTATAATACACATCCTTTGTCATTTGGCTTTGAATCGCACATACATAATGGAGACACATACAACGTCCTGGTAGTTTTTATGCTTAGTCAATCGGCATTTAACTGCAGGTACCACCCAACCGAATTTTACATTTACTAAATCAGACACCATGAATAGCGTATGCTGCCCCATTTCTCACCACTCCCCCAACTCCCTCCCAACCGCAATCAACACGATAGAAATATAGCTTACCCTAATGCAGAAGGAAGCGGGGCTCTAGCCTACTCCACAAAAAAACAATCCGTTAAATATTTCCCTACCCTCACCACTCTCATACTGAGATTGGTACGTGTTTGCACTTTTCTCACAGACATCAGTGTCAGCCACAGTCTTCCCCTCCTGTCTATCCCCTGTGTTCCTCTTCACTGAATTAAACCCTGCACTGATGATTCACACCCCCCACCCATTGGTTCTCAGCCTCCTTAAATCTCCTGGCCCTTAAGCACAGCCTATTTCAGCCAGCCTCTAGCAGGGCCAACCTCTGGCTTTCATTATTAGGCAAACGTATGTCTACGTGTAATAAACCATGTAATAAACCAAACCCCCCACTCTTCGGATTTAATCCACCTTCTCCAGTCCTAACCGCAGAAATCTAGCATGAGTTCTTGGTTTCTCACAAATCTTTCTGACCACTTTCAGGTCTCCATCTCAAATGGAAACTCACTGACAATGACTCCAACGTCCTACAGGTTCCGACCTCTGTGCCTTAGCTCAAATGGGGTCCACAGCACCTGTCTCTGTTCATTCCAATCCTAGATATATTGAAAAGTCAATGTAAATTACCATTGCCTTCATAAAGCCTTCTTTGATGCCATGCTGGCAAGTTTCACCTTGCCTTCCCCCAGCTCCTCACAGTACTTGAATGCATTTGTATAGCAGATGGCACGTCTTCTCCAGCACCTTAGAGTTTATCCCTTTGTTGGACTATTTGAAAATAGGGACAGAATTTTGTTCCCATTAGATGCAAACAATACTTACTAAAATATGTTTATATAGTAAGTATTCACTGAATATTTTTCCAATAAAATATTGATTGTTGTTTACCAAGTACAGACCTAGATTATTGAAACTTTCTCAGATATAAACATTCTTATTCTCCAGTTAAAAATAAGTAAAATGGTATTAAATAGGACTATATTTTGTTCAACTAAGCCATACCCATGGACCTCAATTAATTTGTCTCTACAGCAAACAGTGCTGAGGTTGGTAAATGAGATCACATCTAAGACACTGACCCATGGAACCCTTAAAGAATGGATCTCACTCTGTCACCTCTTTCAAGTCTTTGCTTAAATGTCAGCTTTTCAGTGAGGTCTACTCTGACCAACCTGTTAAAAATCATAGCTCCTCCCAAAGCAGACATTGACCAGCCCCCTTTCTCTGCCTCGTTTTCCAAAGCACTTATCGTTTCCATGCACATAATCTACTTTGCTATTTTATTTATTGTTTATTTTTCCCCGCTGGAATAGAAGTTCAGCAAAGGCAGAAAGTGTGTCTGTTTTTTACTGCTCTATGTGGAGCCCTAGAACAGTGCCTGACATGTAGTAGCTGCTTAGTAAATACTTGTCTTTGTCAATAATATCGTGGTCAGTGGTATACTTAGTATATTTGAGACAGACAGAAGATCAGTTTTTACACTCATTTCTTCTACATGGCAAAATTAGTTTCATTTACTGTCAGGAAATAAATAATAAGATAGAAGACAGTGACAATACATATTGTATTAAAGTATGTAATCATTCATAAAAATAAAATTAATAGTATAGTTCAAAAAAGAAAAAAATGCACGACTATTTATTTCACAGCTATTAAATTTACCTAGCCATTTGAACTTTGATTGTTTAGTTATAGCCTGATATAAAAATAGTTTATTTAAATAATTGTCCAGTAACAAGAAAGCAAACTTTAATGTAAACAAAAGATTTCAGAAAGCACAATGACTAAGTCATATATTTGACGTAATGTTTTACTTTACTGATTCATTCTTTAGTTTTGCAAAAACTAACAATTTTAAAAAATACATTGCAATCTTAAAGATATTATTCAAACTCAGTAAGATACCTATGTATGAACCAAAATATGTACTTATCAAATGAAAACATCACATCTCTGTGATATAGCCTGCACTCTGATTCACCGATTTATATTTTAAAAATAAATAAAAATCCCAAGCAGTCACAGAAATCACTCAAATTCTGTTTCTTTGTCTTCAAAAATCATGATGTTATCATTGTTTATTTCAATTATACTGCTTAAACACCAGAATATCTAGAAGGAAAAAATTGTATCTAAATGAGTTCTAGAAATTCTGAACCATTAGGCCTGCATTTCTGAAACAAACACATGTAACTGAATATGTGTCAGGACCCACTTAACAATAAGCAGTTCTCTGAATTAACATTATGTAGAATGCTTACTAGAAAAAAAGTAAAACAAAGAACCACATTTGAGCCTTCTATATACACATATGTGAGTTTTTATATTATATATTCTTTAGTATATATTTACTGTAAACTGTTATAAATGTTATATTTATTTATGTAATATATAATATTTAAATTAATATGCATTTATATTAATATTTATATTAAATTTTATAAAGATTTATATATTAACCAGTATAAATATATACCTGTATATAACATATAAACAATAAATTATTGATAAATAATACCTCATTATGAGTATATTATTACATGTACACTATACGGATATCTAATTAAAATCATGTAGTATTTGCAACAATTGTTTGGAATTTATAGCAACAAAATACTTTTTTCAGGGAGGAGTATTTTATCACTGATACTATTTAGAATTGCTGGTGCGTGGTGATAATCAAAGTGGACCTATTTTTAATCTGTTCTTTTATTGCATTTCTATTTACACATTTATATGCCTCTCTACAGACTTTGCCCACTTTTAGTTGCTATCTCTGCCCTGCTCTCGTTAGACTACTGGTTGTTCGTATTTACCCTTCATTCCCAGTGCCCAGCAAAGCCTTGCATTTGGCAAGTGGTCCATGAATGGTAAATGCATCCCACTGCCTACAGTTAATTTAAGTGAAAAGTTTAAAGTGAAGAGGGGTAGTCTTGAGGAAAGCATCTCAATGCAGTGAGCTTTTCCTCTCTAGAGGCCTGGGGTAAGAAGTCAGAAGTGAGGAGATCATCCGTTCAATTCAACCTCTGCAGTGATATGAGAGTGCACAGTTCCCAAACCATCTAGAACCCGAAATGCTCTGTCCCTCTGCCAGTCCAGCTGGAACCATCCGTCTTCTCCAGGAGGACCGGTGGCAGCTCGGGGATTCTCCCTGGGCATGGGCATTGGGATTCCGAAGGACAAGAGCTCTGAGGTTCTTTGCCAGGGCAGGGGCAGCCAGAGTTCTCAAGGTCCAGGACTATATTAGGAAATATATTCACCAGGGGAACAATAAACATGTTTGTTTTCTTCCAGCACAGTCTGCTGGGCTTATCTCAGACACCTCCCTTTCTTCAGCAGAATCACAGTCCTGGGAGGACTGTTCCCTTGGGGTTAGGGAAGTTTTTCCTCTGCCTAACTGAGGTCTCGCCCTTGGTATTTGTGAAATCATTTCAAAAGAAATGATTTCTCTGAGACCAACAGATAGTTTCTTAAAAATCAAATGTGAACAGCCACGCAAAGGAGGCTTTCCTGAAGGTGAGTGTTTTAGGTTTATTGCCTGTCACTTATTTGCTGAAGTAGCATCAGAGGATATCTTCTTTACAGTCCTCCTAACTAATCTTGCTGGATCTTCATCATTGTGCTTACGGTCATAGGAACTCTATGCCATGGGGGAGAAAGAAGATATGAGACCATGTCCTTGATACTGCTCATCATTTATAGCCCTCGGTGCTTAAAGCAATGCTTTGAACCAGAGGGACATGAGCGTGCTAATCAGAAACCACCATGTTCCTCCTACACACCCATGGCCCAGTCACACCTGCTCTTCAGAGTTTTTCTTCCTCGTACTTTTCATGAAATATGACACAACCCATGAATTTCTGGCCACTTGTTATTTCTGGTTATTGGCACTTAGTTTTCTGCTAGTCACAAAACTGTATTTTCATTAATTAAAATGTCCAATCATACATAGCAAAAGAACCTCCACAAGAAAACCTCCAGCCTTGTGCTGAGCCTTCTCACCCTGAAGGTGGCCTCTTGGAGCAGGACTTGAGTCAAACTTGGGCTAACATTGACTCGTGTAGCTCACAAGTAGTCTTGTTTAGGTTGCCTCTCTTTTCCTTCGAATGAAGGTGGCTGGCACCTTCTGTCTTAAGGTCTTAGATGAAACGGAGACGGGGTCTGATTTTAAAACTACAATAACAACCCAATTCATACTTGTCTACTGAATTTTAGTTTACAAAGTTCTTTTGAAAGCCACGAATGCATGGATATTAAAAGGTTAAATGAAGCAATAAGGGGCTATAACTGAAGGGGCATTTGTCTGATTCTGTGATGCTAGATGTAATCCTGGAAGACTTTTGAGTTGAGAAGGTCCTAGGGGTCCTGAGGTGTTTTCTTCTAACCAAACTGCAAGGAAGCCCTGCCCCTTTAGCCAGGCTACCCATTCAAACACATTGAAGCATGGCGGCATAAGTGAAGCACATTACATTGCTTGCATTTGTAGGTTCCATGGGGGAATTGTATCAGGAAGGGAACAAAGACAGTTTTAGAAATACAGGGAATGAGGCTATGCTGAAAAGAATAGACTCAGGGCAATTACAAACAGAATTATAGACAACTGGCCAATCAATTGGTTCAAAAAATCATCCAGGATGATGAGAATAGTCATGACCAAAAAAGTAACTGGATGGGCTCTTATTAACACCCCTAGGTGTTAAAGAAATACTCAGTAATAGAAAGTAATCTGCATATGGATGAGGGCATAAATGAACTGAAGCTTTTTTTCCTAAAAGTTTCATTTCTGCTTGGTAGGAAAGATTGGCGGTTAGTGTTACCTCATGGGCTAGAGTTAGCTGAATAACATCTGTAAGTGTGGCATATACATGTATTTTACCTACATAGACTGCTTACATGGTTCTTGAAACAAAGTTCATAATAGAGTGCTGGATCTTCTCCAATCATCCTTTGGTGATTTTTGTAGACTCTAAGCTGATAAACGCTTTTCAGCATTGCTATGCGAAGGAGGTTAGCCAGTATTTGCAAGTCACTACCCTATGCCAACCAAATAAAGGTACCTCTTATGAAAATATGTCTAATCTTGTATCCTAATCTTGTTTCCATAGGCTGTATCTTTTACAGTTTCACAGAATCATTTCATTTGGCCTTTCAAATACCTTTCTGGGGTAAACAGTAATATTCTAGATTAAAACGCAGGGCTTTTAAAGGTTAAATTATTTGCTCAAGGTCACATTGTGAGTTGTAAAGATGAATATTCTTGTCCTTTATTAATAATATTTCACTTGTCTATAATGTTATAAAAGACTTTGAAGTAGAGACTTTCTCACCAATTACCTATTGATTTTTACAAATTTGGAATTTAGCCAGAGATCCTGTTTCAGAGATGAAAACATGGTAGGTTACACAGTTTGTAAGTGTCAGATTCCTAACTCAATCCAAGGCTTTTTCTACTCTACATTGCATCTGCGTTTGTTTCCCTTTCTAAAAATGTGTACATTTCTTTATTTAATTTCCATGTAATTTATAATTATACTTACTAAGAAATGCATAAATGTGGCTGTCACTTATTCCTAATCTCTTCCCTCTTACTCCCTCATTTAAATAGCCAGCAGCTTGAACCACAAGACAGAATGAATTTAAAAATCCAATGTAAGTACTTTTTGTTTATATCAATTTCAGTGCTGGTCCCCAAAATACAAACCAGTATCAACAGTTTGAAATTACTGTGTTAACATTTTCTGTTTCTAAGTTAAGCTAAACATTGGAGCAAATTGTATTGCAACACATATTTGTTTTAATTCCAATACAACTGATATTCTTATCCAAGACATGTTAACAAATTTTCCTGTAGTTACCCAGGCTGTGATGGAATGGAGTTAATGGAATATTTTGGTTTAGAATTTGAGTAAAAGTAAAAATTTTACAATTTTTGTACAACTCAAAAATGCATGTTTTTTTTTCTATTAAATTACTTTACTCTGTGTTGGATATAAGAATCCTCATGCTTCATCCTATAAACATCCCATTTTAGCCTACAATTTGTAGCGGTAGCCCCTCGGGGGAAATATTTTCACAAGAAAATTATTATGAAATTGATTTTTTCCCATCTTACCAACAAATTTTATGGGAAAATAAAGAATAATCCCCTTCCTGTACTCCACTCTTGCAGAGATGAACAAGAAAAATCTGATCATTCAAATTGTACTTCATGTCCTGATGTGGTAACTAAAGTTCTCCTTAGAATACAAGTTTATATTATCAACAGTGACTCATTTTCTCAGGGATCATTTGACTCTCCCTTGGTATAAAACCATGCCCTTGGAAGGACTGTTAGCTAGATACATTAAACAAATTATCTTTCGATCAAATTTACTTCTATTTGAATATCACAGGTTATAACTGTAAATGTAAAATCCAATGTTAAAAATGCTTATCATTGTGTCATATGTGACAGTAAAAATTGAAAACAAAATAAAGGTTCAATAGATGAGACAGATTAAATAAATTTTGATAGAATTTCTAGGGAAATATTAGGTACTACTAAAATAATATACCCTATAAATTATTCCTGAAATAGGGTTAATTTTTTAAAAGCATATTATAAAAAATTACTACATGTTATTAGCTACTAGGTACATATTTTTTACCTTTTAATATTTCTAAAATCAGAATTCATCTTAAAATTCATGATGTCTTACAGTCATTGTAAGCCAAGGAGTCATGGTGGCAGTTGTTTTTGCTGGCCCATGTATGAACTTGGTTTTCATTCTTGTTAGAATGCCTGAACAACTGCCATTACTCATTGTTTCACTCGCAAAACCACTAAGGACAACTTTCGGAAGGAATACAAATCCTGGCTGTTGCCTGAAAATTGTATATAAACTCCATTTTATTTATTATTATTATTTTTTAAAGATTTTATTTATTTATTTGACAGAGAGATAGAGATAACAAGTAGGCAGGAAGCAGGCAGAGAGAGGAGGAAGCAGGCTCCCCGCTGAGGAGGGAGCCCGATGCGGGGCTCGATCCCAGGACCCTGAGATCATGACCTGAGCCGAAGGCAGAAGCATTAACCCACTGAGCCACCCAGGCGCCACTAAACTCCATTTTAGAACAAAAAGTTTTGAGCAACATAACTCACTTAAGGTAAAAGACTGAATGCTTTCCCCACTAAAATTGGAAGGAAACAAAGGCAAAAATGTTTACTCTCACTATTTGTATTGAAAATCGTACTAGAAGTCTTAGTGTAATAAGGTAAGAAAAAGTATAAGAATCTTACATGTTGGAAATAAAGAAATAAAACTGACTTTATTTGCATAAGACATGACTGCCTACACAGAAAATCCCAAAGGATCTACCAAAAAAAAAAAATCGTGTGCTAGAGCTAATAGGTGGGCATAACAAAGTCACAGAGCACAAGGACATTATACAAAAATCAATTCTATTTCTTTATATAGCAATCAATACTGGGAATTCAACATAAAAAATGTAAATACCAATTGCAATAGTTCCCCACACACCAAAAAGAAAAAATAGTAACAACTTTAACAAAACATGTGTAAGATCTACATATTGAGAAAAGCTAACCACTGATGAAGGAAACCAAAGATCTAAGTAATTGGAAGACATTCATGGATTGAAAGACCCAGTATAGGTAGATGTCAATTCTCTTCAAATTTGGCAATAGTTTTATAATTATTCCAAGCAAAGGGAGAAATATTTTTTTTTGAGAAATATTTTTTTTGGGGCACCTGGGTGGCTCAGTGGGTTAAAGCTTCTGCCTTAGGCTCAGGTCGTGATCTCAGGGTCCTGGGATCGAGGCCCGCATCGGGCTCCCTGGTCAGCAGGGAAGCCTGCTTCCTCCTCTCTCTCTGCCTGCCTTTCTGCCTACTTGTGATTTGATCTCTCTCTGTGTCAAATAAATAAATAAAATCTTAAAAAATAAAAGAAATATTTTTTTTGTATAGACATTTCTAAAATTTACATGGTAAGCACAAGAATTAGAATGAAACAATTTCGGGGGTGCCTGGGTAGCTCAATAGGTTAAGTGTCTGTCTTCATCTCAGGTCGTGATCCCAGGGTCCTGGGATCGAGCCCTGCATCAGGCTCCCTGTTCAGGGGGAGCCTGCTTCTCCTCCCTCTGCCCCTCTTCCTGCTCATGCTCTCTCTCTCTCTCTTTCATTCTAAATAAATAAATAAATAAACAGATACACTCTTTTTTAAAAAATAAAGCAATTTTGAAAAAGAAAGTTGGAGTATTTATGTTATCCAATTATAAGGTTTAGTCTAATGATGCAATAATATAAACAGGTAAAAATATAGACATAGAACTCAATGGAATAGAATAGAATACAGAAATAGAGCCTCACCAATATGTTCACCCAATTTTTGACCAAGAAAGAAAAAACATAAAAATTAAATGGAGAAAGAGTAATCTTTTCAACAAATGGTATTGAAATAATTAACATCCATATGCCAAAAAATAAAGCTCAAGATAATTTTTATAAGGAAATTAACTCAAAATGGACAATGGATAAACATAAAATGTGCAACTATAAAACTTTTAGATGACAGTATAAGCAAAAATCTTATACCTGAGGTTGGGTAAAGATCTCTTAGACACGATATAAAAAGCACAATCAATAAAAGAAATGGCTGGTCAAGTTGGACATAATCAAAATTAAAAATTTTTTTTGAGAAAGTCTGTTAAGAGATGAAAAGTGAAGTCACAGACTAGGAGGTAATAATGACTTATATCCGTAATATATAAAAAAACTCTCAGAACTCATCACTAAGGAAACAAACTCCTCCACTAACACATGGGCAAAAGAATTCACAAGATAGCTTATATCAATGGCAGATAAACACTAGAAAAAGAAAAGCTACTTAACATCAGTAATCATTACAGAAATGCAAATTAAGACTAAGATGAGATACACACTTAGGAAGATGTCTAAAATATTTTTTTTAAGAAAACTGAGACTACCAAGTGGTACCAAGTACAGGGAACAGTTAGAATTCTACATCTTACTAGTGAGAATACAAAATTTTACATGCATTCTGGACAACATTTTGGCAGTTTTTTATGAACATACATTAGTGTGTTCCCTCAATCCGGGGCATTTACACAAAAGAATTAAAAACTTATGTTCACACAAAAATATGCATATAAATGTTATAGTAGGTTTTCCTTATAATCTCAGAAAGCTGGAAATAGCCCCAGTGTCCTTTATGGTCAATGGACGATAAACTCTAGTATTGTCATACAATAGTGTTCTTCATCCACAAAAAGAAAAAGAAAAAGGGAACAAACTATTGATATGTACAACAGTAGGGATAAATTTCAAAGACATAATATTGAATGGAAGAAGTCAGCCTCAAAGATGACATACTGTGTAATTCCGTCTGCATGACATTCTAGAAAAGGCAACATTATAGTGACTGAGGACAAATTAGCGGTTGCCACAGATCGGGTGTGTGCGAGAGTATGACTGAAAGGGGGCAGCACAGGGATTTTTTGGGGTGATTAGAGGTGTTCTGTATCCTGACTGTGGTGATGGTTATACAAGCCCATGCATATGGAGAAATAACAGAACTGTCTAATCCAAAAAGGTCAATTCTACTTTATGTTAACTAAAAAAAATTAAATTCTATCTCTAAGGCGGTCTACTTAGACGGTGCAGATAAAAAGAGAAGTACATTTTAAAAAGTGCTCTGTCATAGGTTTTCTTGATGGTATATAAACTAAAGGTGTCTTATAAGCAAAACACCTTAAACTTACCGAAGCATCATTTATATACATTATTTAAAAGACATCACATAAAGATATCATTGAAAGTGTTAATCATGGTTATTTTAGGTTGTGACATAGAGATAAATTTTTAATTTTTTAATGTTTTTTACAATGAGCAAAAATTTTTTTAGAAGTAGGAAAAAAAGAGTCAAATAAATAGTTTAAAAAGCTAAGAGCAACAGAAGTTGAGGCAAGTGGGCCCCGCTGGTCCCAATTCTACAAACGTAAAGGGTATCCTCCAAGGATGTAATATGACGAGGTGATTCACCAAACTCAGAACTGCATGAAGATTTGTTCAGTTCTTATTACTCACACCTACCCTCTCACCAGATAATTCCTCAAGATACACACATCACAAACAATCTGCAAACCAATAATCAGTTTGGGATTATTTCTGGCAACTGTAAATGTGTTATAGTTGGAGAACTACCCACAAAAGTAAAAAAAAAAAAAGAATTTTTATCTTTATTGGGGAAACAGAATACTGTCTATGGCTGCTTCTTTTTAAAACTCAAATTATGGGTTGTGATGAGAAAGCCAATATTTCAGAATAGGTAAAATAATGCTCGTGATATGCATTTGTTTTCTGTCTCTGTCCCCTCATACAAATACATTTGCACATGTCAGTCCTCGGAAACCCTCCTCTCTGTATTCCGTCAGTAATGACTCCAGTAATAACTGTCAAGGGTAGGAATAGTAAACATTTTGTAAAAGCAAATGGCTTCCAAATGTGGACTTTCTCTCAGTGAGCATGTCCCTCAGAGCCTGTCGCAGAACACAGGAGCAGGTAAAAATGCCAAGCCCAGAGCACTGTGACAGAATCAAGCAGCTAAAATGTGTGAGGGCTCAACTTGAAAGCCACCTGCTGTCTCCTCTCTGACTGCAGAGTTGACTGGCCAGTGGGCTCAACAGACAAGAGTGACTCTTCACAAGGCTTGAGCACAGTGTTTGCCTAGAGGACCATTTACAAAGGTATCTAAGCACTGTGGGCAGGAGTGTGGTTGGCTAGGGGAGGCGAGGAAGTGGTTGATTAGCCCCCTGGCCTTTGGATCTTGGGTCTAGGGAAAAAAATCCTTTAATTGTACTAAGACTTATTTTCCACATTTTCAGAATGGCCACAAAACCTCCGGGAATTACCACTTTGACGAACTAGGTCAGGAGCCTCAAAGCTGTTTATTTACTTTTTTGTTTCATGGGTACCCACAATATTATGGAATATTAATAAAAAGCAATATACTACTGGATTTAAGAATGATGTTTTCAAACATTTTAAGGATGTGACTAATGAAAATGGCAGTGACAGAATAATTATGTACAATTTTATTAAAGCACTCTGTCATGAGGGATATGTGTGTTAGACCAAAACAATATTTAGGAAAGCAATAACAACTTTTATTGCTAGCTGGTGGGATTAAGAGTAATTATTTCTTTAATGCTATTTATATGTTCTCAATTTCTTTGTCTAGAACATATATTTCTTTAAAAAAAAACCTGAAATGTAACAGTCTAAAACGTAACTGTTATCTCTACATTTTGGAATTAGATTGGATTTTTATATCTTTATAAAATGGGACCTTTCTACTACAATTGCATGTTATCAATTAAAGATGTATTAATTTAGGGCACCTGGGTGGCTCAGTTGGTTAATCGGCTGCCTTCTGCTCAGGTCATGATCCTAGGGTCCTGGGATCGAATCCTGCATCGGGCTCTCTGCTCGGCAGGGAGCCTACCTCTCCCTCTCCCTCTGCCTGCCTCTCTGCCTACTTGTGCTTCTCTCTCTGTCAAATACATAAATAAAATCTTTTTTAAAAAAGATGTATTACTTTATTATAAAATTATATAACTTTAAATATTAAAATAGGAAACATTTCTTGGCATCTTCCTAGAAAACATCTCACTGTATTAAATAAGCATTTCAAGCCACCCAGAAAATGCTCCATTGGCACCTCCTGGTGCTTCCTCCTGTGTGCCCATGTCAGGGTCCCCCACATTCTGCATTGCTCCCCTTCAGGGTTCTCATCGATTCTTAGGCAATTTCTTGGTAATTCCCTGATGATAAAAATCACTCCAGGGGCAACATGGGACCAGCTCATGTTACAAGATAAAAGGGGTTGTTTTAAAAAGCAAACAATGTCTAGTTTAACTGCCATCTAGAATGTCGAGTCTAATAGCTTCTAGCCAACCGAGCAGCTGAATGAAGTTTGAGAAACACACAACACTGGGACATCCGAAGGTGATCTGAAAAAACAAAGTAAAACAGCCCTCACTCCCCAACCAGGGGGCTTCACGCTCCATAACAAACCGCTTCGTACTGGCTGCCTACAGCTGCTATCGTCTCTTCTCTACCAGAGTGGGGCCTAGAAGCGGGAGATCAAGACAACCAAATATACAGATGCCAGGCTTTTGCTGAGTCAGTCAGGCGTACACCACCTTCAAAGGACCTCCCCTCCACCGCGCCCCATTTGTCCCTTTCAAGAACTTGCTTTGCTCAGGAGAAAATATCAAGCTTCTTGCTGTTTGGTTTTTACAGGAAGCCAGGGCACTGATAAATGAGAGCTCATCCATACATGTTTTTACTTCGTTACCTAAGAAACTATCTTCAAAACAGAAGTCCTCATAAATACTCTGGAGATGCATCAGACACTCTCGGGCGCTGTGCGACACTGTGTATATTGTTTGGCAGCAGTTCATTGGGGGAAGATAAACTAGCACATTTTGCCAGGATTCTATTACTCTTGACCTTGACCTGGGCTAGAGGCTGTTTCCAGTTACACTCCATCTTAAAGAAAGACAGTGCCTCCTCTTTCCCCAAGGTTCTTTTTTCCCTTCTCTTTTCGGTTGTCCCAAGTACAACCCTCAGGATGCTGCCTCACTGAGATAAAGAAAATCCTGCTGCTGCTTCTCCCCCTTGGATTTCTCTTTTGAACACAGCATTCAAGTGCACTAAGACATCCTCTTCTTTAAGCAATAGAGATTGCCTCGTAGATAGTACTTGATTTTGAAGTTCACAGTACTGTGTAGTAGCACATTGTTAACTGTAGGCACTCTGCTGCCCCGCAGATCTCCAGAACTTACCCATCTCACATGACTGAAGCTTCATACCCATTGAACAAATCCCCATTTCCCCATCTCCCCCGTCCTGACGGTCACTATTGTATTCTCTGTTTCTATTGATTTGGCTATTATAAATACCTCATATAAGTGTCCTTCTGTGAATGGCTTGTTTCACCTGGCATAACGTTTTCCAGTCTCAATCATGTTGTCACAAATGGCAAGATCTCCTTTTTTAAGTCTGATTAATATTTACACACACACACACACACACCCCTAACGTTTGCTTTATCCACGCAAGGGTCAACAGATGCTTGAGTTGTTCCCATATATTGGCTATCGTAAATAATTCTTTTTTTAAAAAAAAATATCTATTTATTTGAGAGAGAGCGAGAGAAAGAGAGAAAGCATGAGCGTAAGTGGGGGGAGGAGCAGAGGGAGAGAGAGAATCCTGAAGCAGACTCCCCACTGAGCGCAGAGCTCCATCCCAGGACCCTGAGATCGTGACCTGAGCTGAAACCGAGAGTCAGATGCTTGAGTGACTGAGCCACCCAGGGGCCCCTATTGTAAATAATTCTGCAGTGAACATGGGAATGCACATATCTCTCAGGATCCTGATTTCAGTTCTTTTGGATATATCTACTCTCTTGATTGTGGTGATGGTATTGTGGGTGTTTGCTTATATTCAAACTCATCAAATTATTTGCATGCATTAACTATGTACAGTACTTCCTTGTCAATTATGCTTCGATAAAACTTTTTTTTTTTAAGTACTCTATCCTGGCACATTATTGCTCGCCGAATTTTTTATTCCCCTGACAGCAACGACCTAACTCATCAGCACCCGCTCTGCAACATGAAGTTCCCAAGATTCCACCTCCAGTGTGTGGTGGGTGGGGTAAGGCCCCCTGGCCCCATCCATTGTTCTCCCCAGCTCAGTTGGACTCACTTCAAACATTCTCAAAAAGGAAAAGCTTTCCTGTGAAGGGGTAACAGAAACTCCGAGGCTTGTGCAGCCCCAAAGACTACTGCACCTACTCCCTGTGCCTGGCAAAGGCTTCGTGAGTAAATTCATACTATGTAGGAATTATAACCGAAGCTGAATATTGTGTAATTATCCAGTGTTGAGCTGTTCAGGTTTAATAGTACCCTTAAAAGTGAAAATAATGGCTAATATTTTTTTTTAAAGATTTTATTTATTTATTTCACAGAGGGAGAGAGATCACAAGCAGGCAGAGAGGCAGGCAGAGAGAGAGAGGGGGAAGCAGGCTGTCTGCTGAGCAGAGAGCCCGATGTGGGCCTCGATCCCAGGACCCTGAGATCATGACCTGAGCCGAAAGCAGAGGCTTTAACCCACTGAGCCACCCAGGCGCCCAATGGCTAATATTTGTCGAACACTTACAATATGTTCTTTACATATATTATCTCATGTTATTCTTAAAATAATCCCATATGGTGGATGTTATTATCCCAATTTTACTTATGAGAAAACAAAAGTTTGGCGAGGATAAGTAATTTTCCTATAGGCAATCAAATGATCACAGACAGAGACCAGGTTTGAAGCCAGCTTGTTCCGTTCCAAAGACCAGCTCGCCCTACCCTACTCTACCCGATCCCAGTATAACATGGTCAGATCTGAAAACAATTCAAAAAAAGAGAAAATCCTTATAAATAAAATATCCTCATACAACTAATATGTGATATATATTTAGTTCTTATAGCAAAACACGGACACTCCTAGTTGTTAGAAATTATTTACAAAAATCATGAGGCCAATTCTGACATCTAAAGATCTTATTATTCCACTAGATAAAAATATAAAAATCCAAACTAATTCCAACATGTAGAGAAAATAGTTACATTTTAAGCTTCTACTTTTCATTTTTTAGAGAAATATATGCTCTAGACAAATACTGAGAACATACAAATAGTGTAAAAAAATCAAAAACCCTCATAATTCCATCTCCCAGCAATAAAAGTTGCTTTATCTTCCTATTTGTTGTTTTGTCCTAATGCAGCCATCCCCTGTGATAGGGGGGGATAAACAGTAAATAATAAATACATACATAGCTCTTTCATTACTGCCTTTTTCTCCAGGCATATTCTTAACATTTTTTGAAATCAAAATTTTTAAATCCAGTAGTATGTTGCATTTTATAATATTTCATAATTTATTTAACTATTCTTCTTGGGCATTTAGATTTTTATAAGTATCTCATGTAATAATCAAACATGTACATAATATATCTACATAGTTCTAGTTATTTGTCAAGATACATTCTCTTTTTCCTGGTGGAATTAACCAGGGCAACAATCAACACATTGAAAGCCCTATATGAGCAATGCCAATTTTCCCTCCAAATGAGCTATTTTCAACTTGTTTAGGGGGTGTGCAAGAATCTTTAATCACTCACATGTTAGCTACACAAGGTATTTTTCATCTTACTAATATGACAGGTAAAAAATGGTACCTTTTAAACTTTAATAAATTCTGTGTGGGATTAAATTCGTTTTTGTATGAATTTTGGATATTTAAAATTTGTCCTTCTTTTCCATTTTTTGCCCCATTTTGATCTAAGAAACTTTTAAAATTTATTTCTAAGGATATATAAAATATTAAAGTATTAAGCTTAGTATTTGTTCCAAATGTCTTCCCAAGCTTTTCTGTGTTGTAGATTTGGTCTATAATGTATATTAAATACATTTTTTGTGATTAAAATATTTCAGTTTTATCATAATTCCTTTATTGTGTTATTTATTTTTTGTTGTCTTTTTTGGTTTTTTTCTCTCTTTTTCTTTCTTTTCTTTCTTTTTTTTTTTTTTTCATAAAAGGCCTCATAGACCTCAAGATCAGGTACCTATTTTTTTTTTCCCCCTTGGTTCCTCCAAAATTTTTCATTTTATATTAATTTAGAATTAAGTGTGACATATAAAAATGAGTTAGGATTTTAAGTATATACATATATATTTTTTCAAACTAGTCATGTTTATTTTTCCTGGTGAATAAAAATTAATCTCAGAAGAATGGACATCTATAAAACCTAATATTCTCATCTAGGAATAGACTACGGCTCTTTTCTTTTCATTGTTTTAAATTTTTTTATCAAAATAAATAAAATACAATAAAAATTTTTATCAAAGTTTTATTATGTCCTTATGTATGATTTGAACATTTTTATTAGGTTGGATATTTTATGATATTTTTATTAACAAATATTTTCCATATCATCTTCAAACTGATTTGTGTATCTACAGGAGAGAACTATTGATTTTGATTTTTTGTTATTCTCATAACATTAAGCTCTTGTTAATTATAAGAAATATTTATTTGATTAACTACTGAGTTTTGGTTAATATTTTTTGCAGTTGTAAACTCAGACTATTGTTGTTAAATGCTGTGTGTGTGTGTGCACTCCCAAGATTACATTTTTGTATTTGCTTTCTGTATGATTATCAAATTTACAATTACTATGTAGTTTCTCTTTCCAACACTTAATGTCATTATTTTAATACTATACTATTAAATTTTAGTGATCTTTTGGTCACTTTTTTAAAGAAGGGTATGTGAGAAACATATTTTCTAAACCCTAATCTATCAAAAGAAGGAGAAAACCTGGTAATTATGCTCATCTATGACATGAGCAAAAGCTTACTTTTTTCTTCTATAACCCCATATACATATCAACCTTAATAAAAAAGTAACACAAAGCTGGGTTAAGTATTTAAAAGAAGACATTTCAAGGCCAGGCAGATGTACCAAAAGCATTCAGTTGCACAGAAATAAGATGAGTTATTTTCTTATCTACTCAGTAAATCCAATAGACTGTCTACATGTCTACATGGTTGCTGTTGAAAAGCAATGTTAAGCATCGGGGCAGTAGGAATGGTGGTTAAATCTTAGAATTCTATCTCCCAATTCCCAGTTCTCTGGAGCTAGCTAACCCAAACTTGTGTAAGTCTCTAAGGGTTTGTCAACATAATACTTTCATTATCATGGCATCTTTAGAACAAGTTCTGCCCATAATCAGCAGTAGCAGATTTCCTAGCCAGTATAGAATCCTTTTATATCTCTTTCTAAACCACTTGTTGATAAATGCTGTTGCATTATCCCATGTTTTCAGAAGATAGGCCATATTTACTTGTATTTCTAGGGACAAACTCAGTTATTAAATAAAGGGCAATGTTTTAAAATGTCTTATAACCTACAGCCCAATCATGAACAGTTGGAACTAGCTTTGGTATTTACAAATGTTTTTTTTTTTTTCTTATTGTCAAGAGACTATGGAATTGCCACCTTCTAAATAGAAAGAGGCTCTATTAAAATGCTGTGCTCTTGGTACAGAGAAAAAGCTCTTAGTTTATTAAATTTTTCCTTTTGCCATGTTTATATAAGGACAAGAAAATTAGAGCTACAAAGAAAGAAAACATTGTCTCTTTCTCCTGTCACCCCACACTGCACCTCTGCAATTTTTTTTTTCTGTTAAGCAGGAAGGGTGGAGGGGAAGATGATAAGGATTATGGAAAGATACACACTAAAGAGACCAAGAAATTTCATGTCCCCAGGAGAAAAGTCACTAAGCAATGAGAGAAAAACGAGAGGATGTTTAAGTTCAAACTAGTCTTGAAGGAGAGAAATCTATAAAACCTCATCTTGACTCTCATTCTAGAATGGGATATAATTGGCGATGATGGATTAAAGGAAGTCAGAGGGGGGAAAAAAAGCTGGGACTAGATCAGTCTTTGATTTGCAACAATTACAGTTGAGGGGTAAAGGAATGTCTAGACTTTAAGGCAGGCAAAACAATGTAATATTAAGAAAGCCCATACACAGAAATAATTTTGCCTATTTTGGGGCTGTCAGTAGTCATAGTAATTTCCCAATTCAATATGTGGCTTTCTGAGAATAAGAGTCTCTGAACTGACCTGTGTCTGGTCTAGTCAGAGTCTCTCTCTTCATTCTCCAAAGAAACCTGTAAATCAAATGATAATCTGCAATGAATCCTCTTCTCTTGAAACTACAGTAAAGTGGGTTCTCTAATGTGCACCTTAATTCTGTTTGAGACATTGCTAGATAAATAAATGGACAGATGGATATATATATATATATATATATATATACACATACATACATACACACAAACGAATGTAAACTACATGGAAGAAAATTAGCAAATATGAATGTCTGGTAATATACTCCAATAGTTTAATAAAAATATATATGACTGAATCACTGTTGCCAACTTTTAGAGATAACCCCTAACTGCAAATTCTGAATTGTGTCTTAGTTGTTCTTAAACCTCTCTCTGTATTGAAACCTTTGTGACTTCTGTCATATGCAGCTACAGAACATATTAGAAAGAGTATTCTAAAGTGTCCCCAAATTACATTCACTTGTAATGGAACTTTCTAGACTTTGCATTTAGATGTGTGTTTATTATTTGTGGAGTTGGAAATAATTGTCCTGGCACATTTTCATTCCATAGCATCAGTTTATTATTGATTCCATTCGGAGAAAAGTATCGGCAACTGGGGATTTAGGAGCTGCAAGAGATATTTGATTCTCTGTGGACACTCATTGTATGAGAACAGTTTAGAATCAGTGGCTTTACCACTGGACTAATAAAATGTGGGGGAAAATGTGTCAGGAGCTCCTTGTTTTCTTACTTCTGAGAAATGGCCAAAGGAAAAAGGTCTCTGGTCCCCGAAAGCTGTCATGTTCGAATGTGATGCTAGGTACCGCTGATGTGTCTTAAAACCATAAAGCAAGGGGGAGGCCAAACTGCTCAGCCTTCCCCAGTTGGGATTCTTTTTTGGAAGAACCAAATAATGAAAATAATAGGTGTGGCAATTTTCTTAATTCTCTCAAGGGTGGTTATAACAGTACACCGTTCTAGATGCACAGAAGAAAAGTCAATTCATTATAGTCCATAGATGACCGAGGGCATTCAGGCTCAATTCTCTAGAGATCTAGTTGAGAAAGGTTGTATGATGAGTGAGAGAATGTATCCACTATATTGTCCTGGATTTCTTTTCATGAGAAATAATACATTTCCTTATTATTGAAGGTAATTAGAAGTGGGCTTTTCTGAAACTTGCAGCTGAAAGCAATTTAACCTATATACCTTACCATGAGACATGGTGAATTTCAGTTTACCTCTCTGTTTCCCCATTGATGGATATAGGGCAGTTAATGTAAAGTCAGTAACTATGTATTAGATAGCAGAGAAGTTTGGTATCGCAAACAAACAATTATTATTAAAGTTATAAATCATGCCTCTGCAGGGAGTTCCTTTTAGAAGAGTGATAATTTGTTAGCTTCATTAAGATCTTGCAGTTTCAAGATATTTTATTCATCATTTGAAAAACGAAATTGAATCGTACTGAGCACTGTTAGGGTGAATAAACTTTTGACACTTAATGATTTAATAACTAGAAATAAGAGTAATTCAGTCTCAACAATTTGCTGACTGTTGAAATCAGAAGTATAAACCTGACCTCATTCCATGCATTTGCTGACAGTCCTTCAAAAGCTTAAAGACATGGTTGACAAGCGCGTATCAAGCATGGGGCAATTTATTTAGATAGTCATGCCCTTGGAGGAAAGTCAGGGACAGTGTTTTCTCAGCAAAGTTTTTCCTTTGCCTTACTGTGGTGACAACAAATGACAAGCTATTCCTTGGGGACTGGCCCTTGTGAGTAGGCTGAGGAGTTGGGTAGGGCTTGTCACAAAGATTTTTTAAAAGGGGGATTCAATTAATAATTAATTGCACGTAATGCTGGTTTGAGTTTTACCGAGTCAGCTGTAGAATGACTTCATTCCTTATTTCTACTCTCCCTTAAATGGAGAATTTTGTGAAGGTTTTCTTGTCGCAGTTATCTATCATTTTCAAAGTGAAATCTGAAGTATCATTTCAATATATAACGCAGAGAAAGATGTTGCATCGATTGAAGCTGGGATAGGGCCCCAGATCCCCATCCTCTTGCACCTATTCTGAGTCTCCTAATGGTAACTAAGTGGTCTTCAAGGAGCAATTACCCAGCCTCTCAGAGGGTAAGTAAAAATGTAAGTATATTCATGTAAATAAACATCTATCCGCTGCAGAGCCTCCTTTAACTCCAACCTGTTGGCTGCAATATGGGCACAATCCCCCAGCTCAAAAAACATGGGTGTAAATAGTGGCTTCCATATTATCCTTACAGAGTTCTGGTTATCATCAGTGAGATCATGAGGCCATGAGCAACAAATGATTCAGCAACAGACTTATCCAGGTGATGATGATGGAAGTTGAGGTAAGGCTGTCCACCAGGAAGTTTGAATTCAAAGAGATTTCACTTGGATCCCTTATTATTTGTGTTGAGGAAACAAGGTGACTTTACTACCTAGGTTTTATGGAGGGGTGTGACCTGTCCAGAAAATGGATTCTGCCAGGGCACTTAGAGGTACCGAGCTCATTTACCTTAAATCAAGTTCATAGAAACTGACTTATAGGCTAGACGATGACTATAATTCACACTGAGAATTAAGATTCCAGAATAAGGGGCGCCTGGATGGCTCAGTGGGTTAAAGCCTCTGCCTTCGGCTCAGGTCATGATCTCAGGGTCCTGGGATCGAGCCCCACATGGGACTCCCTGCTCAGCAGAGAGCCTGCTTCTTCCTCTCTCTCTGCCTGCCTCTCTGCCTACTTGTGATCTCTCTCTGTGTGTGTCAAATAAATAAAGAAAATCTTGAAAAAAAAAAACCCTCTAGAACAAATAAGAATACTTATGCCATCAGGTCCACCATGCTCTCCCCTGCTGGGAACATTAAACTAGTTCCCAGAATTTTGCTTTGTCAGCATGGGGTCAGAGCTGGGAGTGGGAGGAAGATGATTCTTCATCTCTGCCTTGGAATTAAGCTTGTCAATGCTTAGTCCAGTCCGTATGAGTGTGCTTTCCCCTGGACCTTGCAGGAGTAACAAATATGACCTTTTTTTTTTTTTTGCTCCCCACCTTTAAATTTCCAAGTAGAAGCATCTTTTCTCTGTTGGTTCATCTTGCTATAGGTTGAATTGTGTCCTTCCCAAATTCCTATGTTGTGGTCCTAAACTCATTATTTCAGAATATGATCTTATTCGGAAGTAGGGTCTTTGCATATAATCGAGTTAAGATGCGTTCATTAGGGTGAGCACTAATCCACATGACATATGCACAAGGAGAATGCCACCTGAAGATGAAGGCAGGATCTGGGCGATGCCTCTATAAGCCAAACAGACACCAGAGGTTGCCAGCACACCACCAGAAGTTAGCAGAGTCATGGTATAGCTTCTCCCTTAGACCTCTTGGAATGAACCAAGCCAGTCAACATCTTGATCTTAGACTTTCAGCCTCCAGAACTGTGAGACAATAAATTTGTGTTGTTTTAGCCACCCAGTTTGTGGTGCTTTGTTACTACAGTCCTAGGAAGCGAATACACATCTTTTCTTCTATGATCCTTGCACAATTGTTATGTTTAGTTTTTGTTTCTATGCCCTAGATCACACCCTTCGGTTACATTTTTACTCTTTCTGCTTTGGTTTGGAAGATACTGTGTACCCTAAAGACTTCTGCAGAAATCCTATCTCATTGACTTGGATTTAATTTTTACCAAATTTCAGCTCTTAGAGGGGATAATGTTTTTCATGTAAAACTCATATATTCTCTCATACTCTTATAGTGAATTTGCGTAAAGCACTATCCAGGGAACTATCCTACTTTTAATTTGGCTACCTACCTACTCTGTGAGATAAAAAGAACCTTTCATTATGATTTGTTATACTTGTCACATGATGTCCAAATTACAAGCATCCTCATTTTATTTGGCTACAACTGCCAGATCCAAGACTTAGGATTTGATTTTCAAAAATTAGGCGTAAGATAATGGAAATATCAACAACTTAAAAACCCTACAGTCTACATGACACAATAACCCAATGAAACCAACCATCCTGTGACATTTGAATGGCTTATCCATAGGCACCAGTAGTCTAAGTTCCCGGGCATTGAGAACTATTCCCTCATCCTCACCTGATTTAATTTTTATAGAGGTTACTGGAAGTTCATTATTTCAATAATTAAAATAACTTGAATATCTGGTACAGCTCATTTATTTGCTCTCACTCATCCAGCCATATTTATTACATGCTTATTCTGTGTTAAGCATAATGCTAGGCACTGTGTATTCAGTAGTGAACCAAAAGGACATGGTCCTCACTCTCATGTTATCTAGTCTAATGGGGAAATGACATTTAATAAATATATAATTACAAATTGTGATAAACATTAGAAGGAAAAAGAAACATTAATGTCATAAGAATATAAAGTCAAATGCCCGTAGTTTGTACTTTTACTAAATATATTAGTCAGGACTCCTTTCATTATAGGTGAGAGAAACCTTACACAAGTGAGAAAAAGCAATAATAATGCAGAGGAACGGGACAGGATTTTAGAAAGGACAACGACAGGGCTGGCTTCAGGAACAACTGAATCCCGGTACTCTAAGTTCTTGACACTGGTATCAGTACCCTGTATTTCCACTTCTCTTGTTTGGTCTTCCCTGTGTCCCAACTCCATTTGCTTCTATTATAAACTCCCTCTGTCCATTCTGATAATTTTCGGCTTCCATTTTTACAGATTAGATGCAGTGCATGAAGAGGGTCTTTCTTGCTAGTGCTGGTTCCTTGGTAGAAAAAGTCTCCAGGAAATACTCCAATTGGCTCGGCATGAGTATTTTATTTGAAGGATGGGCGATACTAAGAGAAACCGTAGACAAATGCCACTTAGCTTAAACAGCTTTCATTTACGTGTTTCCTTGAACAAGCTAAGCAACAAGTTAGCCAACAAAAAAGGATAGGGGTAGAAGGAAGGCCCAATCTCATCTATGTGGGAATTGGCCAGTTTGGCATTGTTTTGGCCTCCACTCATCCCCAGCTGATGTCTCCTGCTTTCTGTTGCCTTATGGTCAGTGGGTGCCAAGTGGAGAGCAGCTGAGGACAGCTGCAAAGTAATGCAAGGGTGAACACTCCTTGTGGTCTGGCAGGGGCTGGACATATACGCCAACTAGGAACCTGGGCACACGGCTGCCTCACATCCCGATGATTGACATCGGAAACCCTCATTCTCTGATTGTTTTTTTTTTTAAGATTTTATTTATTTATTTGAGAGGAGAGTGACAGAGAGACAGAGCACAGAGTGGGGAGGGTCAGAGGGAGAAGCAGATTCTCCACTGAGCAGGGAGCTTGATGCGGGGCTCGATCCCAGGACCCTGAGATCATAACCTGAGCCAAAGGCAGAGGCTTTAACCCACTGAGCCACCCAGGTGTCCCTCATATTCTGATTGTTTACAACCGAAGTTACCTGAACTATTATATCATTGGCTATATATGGTGCTTATTATTTTTCATCGATATGTTCATAATTTTTGGTGTTTTTTCAAATATGTTTATAATCTTGGGGTACAGTGAGTGTTTTTATCTCTTCTGAGAGAAGTAGCCATTGGCTTACCCATAACACAGTCAACATGCTTAAAACTTCACATTTGTGGAAACTGTGTTTACAAGTACAGGCTTGTGTTAGGCAAGAAAGCTTATCTACCACTTTTAAGCACAGGACACAGATTTGTATTTACTCCTGTTAAAATGAAGAATGTGAACTGTCACAGCCAGGAGGACATTAAGGCGATCTGATAGTCGAATGCATTGTGATATCCTGGATGGAATCCTGGGATAAAAAATGACATTGAGCAAAAACTAGGGAAATCTGAATATAGTACAAATATTAGTTAATAATAATGTGTCAACACTGCCCATGAGTCTTAAGCAATGCAGTGCATCAATATAAAATGTTAATAATGGAGAACTGTGTAAGAGCATATGGGAGCTCCCTGTACTATCTTTCAAAATTTCTGTAAATCTAAAACCATTCTACAGTTTTTAAGTTCATTTTCAAACACTAAAGTGAGACATTCTTTTCAAAAATTCTTTTCACATATCACAATGAATCCTATATATGCCCATTCCTGCCAAATCATCACTGTCAGAAGAATTGCATATTACAACTGAAAAGCAGAAAAAAAGAAAACAAAGGAGAAGAGTTCTCGTCTCACAAAAGAGTAGCAACGGCATTTGGCTAGTTATTGGTCTTTAAAGCCTGAATTTACCAACAACCTTGACATATTTTGCTATTAATTGTTAATAGTGCACAGCTAAAACATAATTGCTCAGTGATAAACTGATGAGCAGATTTTGAGATTGAACAAAATTCAATAAACATGAATTGTCTTTATTTTTATTTCCGACCTCATCAATGTGCAGAATGCTTGATTATTCTTTTTCCTTATGTAGACACACAAAACTAGAAACCCTATTTCCCCCATGGATCTCGCATTCTCTCTTCCTGCCCTCCGACTCTTCCCCTTCCCTGTCTCCCACTCCACTGACCACATTTACTAAGCATCTGCTCTGTTCCAGACACTGGGTTTAGGGCCCTTCACGTAACACACCACCTGGGGGGAGAGATACATGCATGGGGCAGAGAACTGAATTTGTTCTCGAAGGAGAAATGAGGTAGCTGTCTTTCTCTTTTTAAAAGATCTTCACAGCTTTATCCCCTTGAAAATTTCAATAGCTCAAGATTAGAAAGTACGGTCGGCAGAAGCTGGCCAGTGGCTTGCAAAGGGATGGGGCAAGTCAGGAGGCCCACGTCCTTGGCCAGGATGGCTGAGACCCTGGGCAAGTCAGCCCCTCCCATCGCCCAAGCTTTCTCAAGGGGCCATGGAATAAAGGTGCTTCCATCTCAACTTTATGGTCTTTGATTGCAAGGGCGTGGGCTCTTTAAGAAACATTTGCTCCAGATGATATTTTAAAAAGTCTAATTCTCCGAGGACTGGCCAAAGAGGGTTTTCCTGTTTTTCCAAGCTGCCCTGCAGAACATATTATACTGTCCAGAAATGATGTTTAAAGTTTCAATAGCTTCTGGTTCTCTGGGCCACATCACCTTGCAGTTGCCCTCAAATTGTTTCTGAATCACGTTTCCTCTGGCACGGAGCAGGAGCCCTCGGTTCACATTACGCCTTACAATGTACAGCGCGCTCGCCCTGCTGCAGAGGAGCTTTAATGTCAGAATGAAAAATGATAAAGCATAAATGAAATAGCAACCACATGTTCTCTGTAGTGTGGCCCTGGGTCTGCGTGGCCTTTCAAAGCGGGGAGCAAACCATCTTTGCGGCACTTGGTAACAGAGATAGGGTTTGCTGGGTGGGGGTGGGGGGCTCTACCTTCAAGGCCCCAGCCTGGGGTAAACTGAGGCTGGGAGGGGTTGCCTAGCTGGCCAGTCACCCCAGAAATGGCCGCTGTATGCAAAGGGCAGCTCAGTAAGTGACAGGAGGGATGGACAGGATGGACCTAGGATACTGGGTTCAAGGCTCCATATTTCAGTCTGCCCTGTGGATGCTACATCCTGATTGTCGACCTCTTTCCTAGTCATACTCAGCCCTTTCTGTCCTCAACTGAATTTCTGTGGCATCACTGTCACATCACCACACATCTTGTCACCTTTAAATCTGTTTGCCACTCTGCAGGCAGAGTGAGACAGTGAAGAGAAACTGTAGTTTCAGTTTTGCAAGATAAGTAAGTCCCGGGGATCTCATATACAGTGTGGTGACTGTAGTGACAATACAGTATTGGATACTCCAGAGTTGCTAAGAGGGTGGATTGTAAGTATTCTCACCACACAAAAAAAGAAAAAGACAGAAAATGGTAACTCTGCGAGGCAATGGATATGTTAATTAGCTTGATGGTGGTGATTATTTCACAATGTATACATACATCAAAACATCAAGTTGTACACCTTTTATAGACAATTTCTATTTGTTAATGATACTGCAGTGAAACAACGAAAAATCTAAAAACACCTATTTAGCTTCCTCACGATGAAGCAAGTCCAGACTTCTTAATACAACTTAAAATTTCCTTGGTGCTCTTACTTCTTATCTCCCGAGACTCTCTCAGGACACAATCACTTCATCTCTTCACAAACTACTCATATTTCCCATCGGATTCTATGCCCATGGACATTCTCATGTCTGCTTTCCTAGTTTGTGAAGCCCGTACCTCACGTTGACCGCCTGGGGAATTAACACTCCTTCTTCAAGACTCTATTCATATATGACCTCTTCTGTGAAGTCTACCTGATCATCTTTCTAGGAAAATGTGTCTTCTCACAGGTCCCTGTATACATCTGTATTACATCATTTATAAAATTACGTGTTGGGTGCCTGGGTGGCTCAGTGGGTTAAAGCCTCTGCCTTCAGCTCAGGTCATGATCTCAGGGTCCTGGGATCGAGTCCCACATCGGGCTGTCTGCTCAGCAGGGAGCCTGCTTCCTCCTTTCTCTGCCTGCCTTTCTGCCTACTTGTCATCTCTCTGTCAAATAAATAAAATGTTTAAAAAAAATAAAATAAAATAAAATAAAATAAAATTACGTGTTATAAATATTTATTTACAATTCTGTCCCTTGCTTAATACAACGAGCAACTCAAACACAGCAAATATTTTCTATCCTTTGTTGCTATAGACTGAATATGTCCCTCCCCGTAAATTCATATATTAAATCCCAATGCCCAATGTATTGGCAACAATAGGTGGAGCCTTTGGGAGATGGTTAGGTCATGAATGTGGGGCTCTCATAAATGGAATCAATACTCTCACGAGAGACTCCAGAGAGCCTTGCCTTTGCCTCTTCCTCCATATAAGGATACAGTGAGATGACCACCACCTATGAACTAGGAAGTTGGCCCTCACTCACACTGAATCTGCTGATGCCTGGATCTTGGACTTCCCAGCCTCCAGAACTATGAGCAATACATTTTGGCTGCTTATAAGCTACCTGGTATATGGCACTTTGTTACAGCGGCCTGAAGAGACTCAGACAGTTGTCCCATGGTATGCTCAAGAGACCTAATTGTGCGTAGAGAACTAACTTCCCCACCTTGAGTTAAGCAATGTCACCATGGTGGTTGGAAATCAGACACGGTGGGAACATTTATACCACAGAAATTGGCAGACACTACAAATCACCCCCCCCAAGAGCAATTTGTTCAATATTTACTAGCACACCGCTGCTTGCTTGCATCCATCCTCAAAACCTAGTCTCTAAAACAGGCTCTAAAACATAGTCTCTTACAAAAAGGGGAATGAGAGCACAGGCCTGAGGGGAGTCCTGAACCTGAAACAGGGGTCCCTTGGGGGGGCCTGGGCCCAGTGCAGGCTACCTGGGGATCCGTGAACTCATCAGACCACAGATCCCCTGCTGTCTTCCTGCAGCTGGAGGTGTGCACTGCCAATATGTGGACCAAGGACCTGGGGTCAGGGCAATAGATCTTGAAGGGAAAATAGCTGAATGAGTAGATCGATGGATGGACGACCTCCTAATGATGAAATAATACATGGTGAGACCAGAGTCTGCTTAATCTCGCCAATCCCTTCATCATGAATTCTGATCTATAAAGTGAGGATATCACATTTCTTCTCACCTTTAAGGACACTAACAAGGTGATACAGATGAAGAAGTATTAAAAAGTCACATCACATACACAAATCACATGTGGTTCAGACGTACCTCTTTATCTCAACACTTGCCTAGAAATGGTGCCAAGTGGGTGGTTAAATGAAGGATTTAGAGCATCCTGAATCCCTCCTATAGGTCACATAATCTAATTTTCTCCCGTTTCTGAGTTTTGGGTGCCATCCCCAGTAATTTTCAGATTCTCGTAATACCCAAATCAAATTGCCTGAAATACATACTATCTTGTCTTACTAAAGAATTATATGAAATTCAGCTTTCAAATGGCATCTGGTTAACAATCCCTGAATCTCATTTAATCCTCGTTGTCTCCCAGCCGTGAGTTTGATGTGCCGTCCACAATAACCTTTACCCTACGACAGCTTCAAAAACTGGAACTGACGCTCGTCCTATTGCCAAAACCTGGGAAGAATTTCCACTTACTAGGAGTCTTACAAAGACGTAATGAGCAAGATAATTTGGGATCTATTCTTGCTGTATTTCTGGAATAGAGTGGGCTTACTGGTGTGAAAGAAGTAGTGATCTTTTGTTCCCTCTCCTGTATTTGTAACTCGGTTCAGATTCGAAAGTCTGAAAAATGGGAAAACTGTCCCTTTACCACAATGGCGCCTGCTTTTTGGGTCTGACACTCAGCTCTCTCCACCCTTTCTATGAGACTTTGCTTTTCTGAAACATTTGGAGATTGCAACTCCCCTCACACGATCGGCAAGGACCAGTACAAGCCTATGAGTGGAGAGGTCTTGTGCGCCGAGAGTGGCAGGCAGTAGGATGAAGGGGGAATTATCTTATCGCTGGATCTGGAGCCCCAGCAGTGCACAGACCTCAGGTTAGACCTGGAAGCTGGGATGCCACATATCCAGAAAGTTCGACTCTTTTTTTCAGAGTTTATCTTTTTGAAAAAATGGAAGGAAAGAAAACATCTTGATGAGATTCTTGGTAGGATTCCTGTTTTCTTCTTTAGAATTTAATAACTTCTCTTATTTTCCATATATGAAATGCACTGGTTGGTATAAAAGGGACACTCTTCACTTTGAGGCTGGGGGAGAATTATTCTGGCGTGTGTGTGTCAGGGGAGGGCTTTCCAGCTATTCACTAGCAGGAAAAGGAGTTCTGGACTGGTCTTCCTGTAAGTCAGAGGCCAAGTCAAAGCTTTGAGAAGCCAGGAGTGCATTTGCTCTTGGCAAGTCCACAGGGGATCTGAATCAGCAGAGAGAGTGGAGTGTGGCTCCTGAGCTTCTGTCTTTAGGCCTCCACCGTGCACAGTTCCCAGGTCACAGCTGAGGGAGAAGCTAGCTCCCCGGAAGCTTTCCTCTCCCCCTCCTCACCCTGTCACTCTGTCCACAGACCTACCCCATGCCTTAATGGTCGGAAGCCTCCCAATAAAGTGTGGGGTTTGTGTTTGTTAGAAGGCAAGATGTTAGCCCAAAGTGTAGCTAAACAGAAACTTAAGTATTTTTCTTTCTTCTCCTGAGGGCAAAAGAGAATGTCAGAGACTTTTCCTTTCACACCCACAGAATATAACACAGTTCAGGCATCTGGTAGTTTCTCAATTGAAACACAAAAATGTATGTTCAATTGTGTGAGAATAAACAGACTACAGCCCAGGGCACGCCTTGGTGGCACCTCTGCACGTTTCTGATGGAAATATCCCTAAGAAGACACCGAGCCACGACGTAAGGGGTGGGCCAGCGAAGGGGAGGGCGGAGTGCTGGAGGGGAAAGCATGGTCTTGATTATGTGCGCAGTGAGGTTTAGAAACAGGAAGCTCGGACGGAGACAGCATGCCGGCAAGCACCAAGCAGGTAGGTTGTTGGGTGTGCGTGGTGAGTGGCCCTCCGTGATCTGGCACATTATTGCCATGAGTACCAGGCCGATTCTAAGGAGGGGGATGGAATGACTGTAGGAAATTCTGTAGGAAAGCCACTCAGCGATGACTAATCTAGAGAGTCTGGCAGGTTGGTGGGCAGCTGCATTTCTTTAGTTCCTCTATCTGCTTGTGCTCCATTTGACTTCCGTCCTCAGCCCTCTGGTCAGAGGGCCCATGATACATACGGCTGAGGCCAGAACTTGTCCCCTGAACTGCAGGACGATTGCAAATGTGCAGGAGCTCTGGCTTTTACTATTTCAGTATTTTCACAGGCAACTCTGTCCTCCTTGTGAAATTCATTTTTGGGTCTAGAAGCGAGGTAATGTCTTTGCAGATGCGAGGCAGACTTTTTCTGAGGTTACAGCATGCCCCTAGTTCCCAAACTGGGTGAGGTGCCCCAGGATGCTGTGGCCCATGAACTTGGGTGCACAGGCTTTTCCAATTTGTTTTAATTAAAAAAATAACTTCAAGGAAAGCATAGTGACACTGGACATCTGTCACATCATCAGAACTACTGCCTTGAGGTGGGGCACGGTTCAACATGAGGTTGTATCACTTTCCTTTCAATGACATCATATTTTTGCAAAGCTGGGTTTTTGGTGGTTGTGAATAAAAAGCGAGCACTGTATGAAAATCAATGTGGGGCAGGAAATGGGAATGGCCAGCATCCAATCTGAGTCCAAGTTTTGACAAGTTGCATAGGGCTCAACAAGCACACTTAACCCATTAGTGAGTAATTGTGTTTTTTAAAGAATGAAATATTTTTTCTTTCTCTTCAGTTATGCACAGTGAGATATATATATATATATATATATATATATATATATATATATGCAACTAAATTTAGAGCATAAATGTGTATCAAGTTATGTGGACCTAACTGTTTAATACATGGAAATATTGGTATTGTTTTTGATCTAGAGATACCCTGAAAAACATTGTGGAGTCACCAGGGGCACTGTGATTCAAGAAAGTTGGGAACCCTCTGCCCTATGCAAAGCTGGTTGGTGATTCTCAAAGTACAAGGCACAGGATTCCTATTCTAGTTTAGGCCTGTAGATCTGAGGGAATGAAGTAACTGGCTTCAGTAAGCACCCACTCAGTATTTGTGGATGGATATTTTCTCCTAACATTTACTGAGCCAGGCACAATCCAAAGCATTTTAAGTACCTTATCTTATATAATTCTGACGATGGCCCAATGAAGTGGGTGTTACAGTATTTGTATTTTACAGATGAGAAAACCAAGGCTCAGAGAGGTTAAACAAATTTGCATGTCGCATAGCTAGTGTATGTCATTTGAACCCAGAATGGTTTCACTTGAAGCTCGTGTTCTTTCCACCACACCATACTCTCCCCAGATGGATGGGTGGATGGGTGGATGGATTCCTGGACAAATCAAAGACCTGTACAGGGTGTCAGGAAGGAAATTCCAAAGGGCATGGGATGGTAGAGAGACATGGAGAGGGGAAGTTATTGTGTGAAGTCAAACATATCAATTAAGCAGTCTTCATTAGGGACTGAATAAATAAACCCAGCATGCCTGATAAATCTACACTGAGTTCGGCCAAGTTTGTCCTTTCGTTCACATTTTGCAGATACACAGGATTGTATTCTCTTTTACTGTGTGGTTAATTCCTAATGGCTTAGTAAAGTCATAGGTTGAACCGTCCTTCTAATATTTCCACAGCCCACTAGCCCGAATACTTGGGATGTTTGAGATACTTATGCCTGAATCAAGTATTTCTATTTGCATAAAATATTTAGATATTAAATTTCTAATGCTTAAAAAAAAAACACTTCAGAGCAGGAGTATGTTTTCCTTAACCTCATTTGTTTTAAAGGAGAAGGAATGAGAGAGAAAAGAAATGCATCATGTTTTACATAAAGGAAACAGCTCCAGGCAAACCTTACTAAATATTTTAATGGTTTAAACATTCATTTTAGCAAGTTTTCTTTAATTTTCTTAACTCTGTTCCTTTTGAACTGGCTCAACCTTCATGTTTAATCCTTGGAGCTTTCAAGGAACAGCTCACAGAAAGTTATATACACAAATATAACAAACATTTCAAATAAAGCAGAATGCATAAAACAGAGAACAGGAGAACTCTGACAACAGCTGCTAGATTTAACACTAATAGTTTTGAAAGATTTTGGCTTGAAGGTTAAGAGTATCTTATGACAATAAGCAGGCTTTGTATATAATGTCAACAGTCCTGTTGCAACATGTCCAGTTTTAATTTATTCTTTTTCATTTGTATAAGACAAATAATATAATTATGAATGTCTGGTTCGTGACATTGAAATTTAAAAAAAAAGCTCAAAATCAATCATGTTTTTCAAGAATAACAACTTTTAAAAACCTCTGGCCTATATGCCTGGTAATAGCTACAGTTCGGTTTAAACATGATAATAGGCTTCAAATCTTTATGCGTTTATTTTATTCATATTAGTGTTTGGTGCATGGGTGCTTCTGCATGTGTGAAAGTGATTTAACTTTCTGCCCAATTTGCTTCTCCAGAGGGCGAAGCATGACTGAAGCTGAGTCTAGAGATGGGGTGGGCACAACCCCCCTCCCTTGCCCCACAGACCAGGAACACATAGAACTTCTCAGAATAAACCACTGGCCTGCCCCAGCAAAGGCTCAGGAACCATCCTAGGCAGATCAGTGAGTGTCCTGCACACGTGCATACCTACAAAGGAACATACATGTACATAACACACACACACACATATGCACACATAATACCATTTATCAGGCTTTGCTTAAGATGTCAAATCGGAAACCTCAGGAGAAGGGTCATACATAATGTCTAGAAGACACAGAGTAAGAGAAGCTCTTAGCCAGATCCCTGTGTGGGAGGCAGAAGAGGCTGGATGGAGAGTGGCTTTTGGAAGGAGGAAGGTGGTGTTGCTGTTCTGGATCATCGTTGATCCAGAAAATAAAAAGGACAACATCACCGTGGTGTTGGTGATGAGCTCCGTCTCCTCAAGAACATACAAGTTACCAGAGGATGCCCAGACACGGAGGCAGTGGGCATGTGTGCTTATGTTAAAGGCTACCAGCTCTCTTTCCACTTCCTGGTGGGTTTATGCCATAGCCCTCAGGTCTGATGTCTGCGACCCAGTGTCCAGGTCTGGTGAGACCAGGCAAATGCCCCACCCCTGTTCCCAAGGGTGTGCCTTGGCCTTGAGCACTATTCTCTAAGAGAGAATTCCACAATGAAAATAATAGCAATAATGACAATAATAGTATGAATGAGTACTTACTACATAACAGGCGTTGTGTTCGGTTGTTTACTGATAGATCCACCCTGATTCCTTACCACCATCCTACAAAGCAGGTATTATTACCCCTATTTTGCCCACAAGAAAACAGAATTGATTTTCCTAAATCCATGGTAAAGTCAGGACTCAAATCAGATGTTTTTCATTAAAGAATATGTGGTTATAACCTATCTTTCTTCCCTACGATGAAAGTGCTGAGGATTGAACAAACGACCCCATGTGTGACGACGGTGTGATTTCTTTCTAGGTCACAGTGCCCTCCTCTGTCATTCTCCTCTGAATACTTAGGAACCCTATGCTCCCCCCGCCCCACTAACTTCTTCATCTTTCAGTTCCATGATGTTTTCTTGTATGCCATCTAGAAGGACACCGCTTCCTCCTGGGATCCTCGTGGCCTGCACTTTCACTGGCATCTGCCAATTACGTGGGCCCTCACCCCAACACACAGAGGTACACTCAGGGAAAACTGGGACATCATAGACTTGAGCCCCTCATTTTACTGGTAAGTACACAGAGGCCCAGGAATTGATGAAAGTTTAAAGAGGACATGAAAGGCAACTGTCTTTGTTCATCCAGCAGATATTCTAAGGGGCCTTCTTTGTGTGTGTGTAGGATCATCGCTGATCCAGAAAATAAAAAGGACAAACGCAAGACCCATGCCCCCCTGGGCCAGCAGCGGAGAAGAGGCCACGGCGAGGGTTGCTGGCAGGTGCTGCTCGGTGTGGGCCGTACTCCTCCTGGGGGACGCACCACGTGCTGTGGGAGGGGGAGGGCGGCTCCCGCCTCCGGTCTTTTAATTTGGTAAGCATGCGATAAAATGGGCGATGGCCATTATCTGAACCTATAGAAACTGATGCTCTGGCCTTTTATTTCTCTATCGAAGATGAGAGTGAACATTTCTTAAGCCCCAGAATTGAGAAGCACATCTGGCTTCTATTTTCTTAGCATAGAGGGATTCTCCTTTCATGTGGAACTTCTCCTTTTGTCACTAGATGATGAGCTTCGTGAGAAGGGGGTTATTACTTGCCCGCTGCCTGCTGTTTACCCAGTTTCAGCACAGAGCCTAGTACATAGAAAGGGTTCACTGCAAGTGTATTGAAGGAGCAAAGGCCAGAATAAGATGAGAAACTGCACACCCACAGGAAGGAGCCCTGTCTCTTTATAATCAGCTCATTGCTCTAGAAAGACACCCACGCACTGCAACCAGGCCTGGGCTTCTGTGCACGGTGACTTCATGCACCTGTGAAGCTTCTGTCTTCACCACCACTAGGACTCTGTGGCCTCAGCAGTGGTGGTCTCACTAAGCCTACCTTCTCATCATAGTCTGAGACAGAGACAAGCCACCACATGCCCAGGAGCTTAACCCAGTCAGAGAGTCAGCTTTAGTGCAGGGAAGCTCCATCCAGCACACTCTCCTGGATGTCCATGGGCAGGAAGATGAGATTGTGTGGAAGATGGCGTCTTTGCTCTCATTTCACTCTAACATCCCATAGTTCTGTGGGATGTGTCACCCTGTGTCAGGGAATCGGAGATGGAGAGTAGTGCGGAAATCCACAAAAACATCCCAAATCATTTCACTCTGAGCTATGAATGACTCAGAGCATGGAGGATATTTCAGCGTGTGGGAATTCAGGGAAGGCCCCCTTGAGAAATAGATGTTCTCCATCTCACTCCCTGCCCTCAGTCCCATGAGTGGCAAGTTACTGTGAAAATAACATCTAGGATGAAAATGTGAGAAATGTCAAAGCTCTCCTAAAGTCAGTTGAAATGAGACAAGCCAAGCTTACAGTGTCAAGGCAGACCCTCTCTGAGTAGCTTCTTCCTTGGATTCCAGAGTCTAGGAGATTTGTTCTGCTCTCTGCAATAGGACAAGATACAGTCAAACTACTATGGAAAGGGCTAGCTGCACAATCCTCCCTCACCCAACACAGTGCTGATTCAATACTGTAAACTGATCAAGAGCTTGGGCTTTGGAATTGAGAAGATATGGAGGAGAGTCCCAGAAAATTTAGGGCCCTTATATAAAACCAAACTGAAAGGAAAGTAGCATTTACTGACTTGAGTCAAGAGTTCCTGCACAGATCTACATCACACAGGTGACACATTAGGTTAGGGGAAGGTGTGGTGCAATGTCCTACTTACAAATTCCCCATCCAGCTATCTTCTCACCAGCTCCTCTCTGCCAGGTGGTATTTCCAAGTCCCAAGTGGTTTGTTCTATCCAACCTCCCTCTACATCTCTGTTCTACTTGGTCTCCTTCCTTTTTAACTATGGTGCTTTGATTTTGAAAGCCTGTGTTCTGTAGCTCCTCATCACATTTTGGATAGGTTTCCACATCTAAACTTATTGACACCATTAGAGTTATCTGAAATGTGTCTTCTCTGCTGCTTTTTCTGACAATCCTGCTTTTCTTTATATAAACATATGTACTGATCAGAAAAGTTCTTGGGTACAAAGGACCAAAACTATATTCAAACTTGCTTTAACACATGTTCATTGTAAGAATATATGCAAGCACATAAAATTAATGCAAGAGTTGCAGTAACTGGACACCTTGGGAACAGGGGACTCACCCTTCCATGATGTCTCTGCTGCTTTTCCCTGGCATCTGCGTTACTCTCTCTAGTGTCTTGATAGCACAGAGGATGAGGTCACCACTAGGTCTGCAGTCATCACATCCATGATGCTCCTTTATTGGTGAGGAAAAGGGATTTTTTTTCTACTTGCTTTACATAAAAGAATCATGGGGGGGCGCCTGGGTGGCTCAGTGGGTTAAAGCCTCTGCTTTCGGCTCAGGTCATGATCCCAGGGTCCTGGGATCGAGGCCCACATCGGGCTCTCTGCTCAGCGGGGAGCCTGCTTCCTCCTCTCTACTCTCTCTCTGCCTGCCTCTCTGCCTACTTGTAATCTCTCTCTCTGTGTCAAATGAATAAATAAAATCTTTAAAAAAAAAAAAAAAAAAAAAAAAAAAAAAAAAAAAGAATCATGGGGGAAACTCTGATTGCTATAGCTTGGGTCATATTCCCATTCCCAGATCAATCACTGTCAGCAGAGGAATGGAACATTATTATTATCTGGATCTGGGTCATGTACTCACACTCTGTCTTGGGGAGGGGGTCATGGAATTGGCAGCATGCAGAAACCCACGGTTTGAGTAGGGGAGGAGCAGGTCTCCAAAGAAAGGGTTTCTACTATCAAAATAAGGAAGCAAAGATGCTGTGCATATGGAAACAATAATTGTACATCACAGATAATAATGATTATAGCATAATTTGTGACAAGCCCAATGTGTGTCATGTTTTCACATATGAATGCATTTCAGGTAGTCCTCATAACAAATATACATGGGTAGGTACTTCCCCCATGCACTGGTGAAGAAACAAAAGATCAAAGGATCAGGCTGTATTACGGTGCCATGGCTAGGCAGAGAGGCTGGAGAGATACCCACAGCTTGAAAAGTATTTCTGAATGTTTTAGCTTGCTACTGTTTAAGTCATTCCTCTTGATGAAGGTAAAAGCAGTGAATCTATAAATGAATAAATCTTACTGATTATGCATCAAATAAACATCAGACAGAAGAGAACGAGCAGTATAGGCAGAATCGAAATCATGACTATTAAAGGAAGATTTTGACCTTAAAGTAGCCTAGAAAGCAAAAACCCTTGAAACTGAACCAAGTCTTAGTCACTCATAAAAATTCTATTTTTTAAAATTTTATTATTATTTTATTTTTATTATTATTTGCCCCAAGGGTACAGGTCTGTGAATCATCAGGCATACACCTTTCACAGCATTCACCAAAGCACAAACCCTCCCCAATGTCCATAATCCATCCACCCTATCCCTACCCTCCCACCCTCCAGTAACCATAAAAATTCTAAATCAGAGAAATTACACAATTTGAAAATGGCAATTTAATAAATGGAATCCCAGTTTTAATTCTTTCTTTAGCTTTACAGGAGATGAATCTTTTGGTTATTTTTTAGAGAAACTGACATAGTAAGTATGTAAGAGAAGCCAAAGATACAGGAATAAGGATGAAAACATATTGGAAAAAAAGAATCAGTGTATCATTCCAAGAGAAACAGCTATTAATGGTTTAATATATGAAAATGTGACCATGACTTGATGACAAAAAGCAAAAAACACCATAAATTTATGTGTATAATGAAAATTGACCAAAAAAATCTTTGCAAATCTCTGTGGAATAAAGGTGAACAAAATATAATAAAATCAAGTTCACAAGCATAACATTCTAAGAAATGATTTTCATAGCCTAGTTCATAATAGAGGCATTTATTATGTTAATATCTCAGACAGAAATGCATGGGGTAAAAATAATTTAATGTGATTACATGAGTTCAACTAAAGATGATAAAGGATTTAGTACCATGAATAACAGAACAGATTTTAAAAGAAACTCTCTACTTATTGAACTAAGTCACCAAATAACTATTTAATGAAAAGTTATTGGAATCGTGGGTTCATCTCCCTGTCAAAATTAGGTTGCAAACAGGTCATTATTTAGCTAGTGATAACTTGTGTCAAAACAGTGTACATGTGAGCAGTGTCTTAATATCAAAAAGTTATTTAAAAGTTATAAGAATGACTTGGGGTGCCTGGGTGGTTCAGTCAGTTAAGTGATTTCAGCTCAGGTCATGATTTCAGGGTCCTGGGATTGAGCTCTGCATCAGGCTCTGTGCTCAGTGGGGAGTCTGCTTCTCCCTCTTCCTTTGTCCCCCCCCCCGACTAATTTTCTCTCTCTCTCAAATAAATAAATAAAATCTTTTAAAAATGTATAAGAATGACTATGAATAGTTTGGAGCATGATTTATGTCACTCCGTAAAGAGTCCTATAATACACAGTGTAGCTTGTCTACAGACTAAAAGGAACATTTTAATTTTTTTTTGTTTTCTATATTGACTTGTTTTACCCCATTAGTAGTAAAATACTTTACTATCCTCTCAGCATTTATGGACAAGGAGTTAGGAGAACAAAGAGAGCACTGCCTCGTCAGGAGCCAGCGGAGAGTATTTCCTATACAAGGACTCAGTCACTCGGATGACTGGAAGTTGGATAACTTCGCAGACAGAATAGAAAACAGAGAATATTTTGAAGGGAACAAAACTGTGGGGTTTTGAATACACAGACTGATGCCTATTACTTGACCCACTGCATTAGTTGTAGAGTACTTCATAGACAAGGAATGGGAAACAGGCCTATTGTGATCAGATTGTGGATATCTTAGGTCCAAATGGAGCGATAAAATTCTACTGGCTCTCGTGAATGACCGATACCTTTTTTAAAAATCAGAATATAGTGGCATTGGGGCCTTAGTTTCTTCACCTGTAAAATGGGACAAACAATTCCTCAAAAATTAGAATTGAGTTATGTATATGAAAGAACCTGATCCAGGATGAAGCCTGTTGAAGATAACTGAAAAATGTATTCTTGTCTGTAAAAGTACTCTGTTTAGGTAAAATGTGCAGTTCCCCCCCCCCAAGCTCACAATCAGATTGAGAGTTAAGGATTAACAGAAAAGTAATATAATCTCCCTAAAGAAGATATTTCCTATCTGTTCTTTAATCTGTTCATTAAATTATCTTTAGTACTTTAATAAAACAATAATAAAGGAATTTCCCAAATTAATTATATTGCATTCTATTAATAAGGTAGCAAATTGCTAAATTCACCTTATTTTTGCATGACATGATATTCTCAGCTTTGCTTCTGTTGAGTCATGAAATTATGCTGAGGTTCAGAGCACTTAGTTTGTTGTATATTTTTTGGCTCATATGAAATCCAAGGTAATGAGTTTTAACACTACAAAGGCTCTGGAATGCTTTCAAAAACATTTGCTTCCCACAAGAGAAATTAGCTGAACCAAGCAATAAAATGTGACATTAAGCATTCAATACTCCCATTTTTATGTAGTCCCAGGTCAACAAAAATGACCTCACTGGGGGCATTTCTCTAATGCCCTTGTTCAGAGTTCTACTAAAAACCTGTCTCTAGGAAGCTAATCAATAGTTATTTATGCATCGTAGACCCCTAAAGAAAGCCTACCTCATAAATTGAACTCAAGGCATTCTGGAAGCTTCTGAACCTAATGTGGTTTTTAAGGATCCTCTCTCAGGTGGACCACCCTGTGTGCACACATATGTCTACATCTGTATACGTACATTTGCAATTTATTACTTTTAGTTATTTAGTATTGTATTTTAAGGTCTTGAAGAAAATTCTAATGTTCAACAATGACCAGTGAAAGCCTACTCTTCTTGCCATTTTTAAACATTTATGTTTAGACTTCTTAGTTGTTGAATATTTAGTTTTTAGAATAAAGGATGTGTTCACCTCACCTGGAGTATCATGCTCTTTCTAACCAAAGAAAAGCATTTCTCTAAGCAAACAGTAATTGATCTAAGAAAGGGAGGCCAGGAGAGTGAAGGAACATCTTCATGGAACAGTGATGAAGACTGGGTGTGGTTGGCCCCAAGAAGACAAGGGCTGAGGAGTGAAGGGAGAAAGCAGTGTCTGTATGTCCCTAAAAGACTATTAAACAGAAGGGACTCACAGGGTGCAGAGGTAGACGAGGAGTAACAGAGTGATAAGGAGGCAGAGTTTAGGGCAGTAGGAGGAAGAACTTTCTAATACAATGGTCCAAAACAGAATGAATTGTCTAAGCCGAGATTAGTTCGTTAGATGAGAGAACCTAACTGGTGACATTTTAGACCCTTTCCAGCCCTGGGATGAAGGCCTCAGTGACCCTCACAACAGAAATCTCTCCTGTATTTCTCCTGTTGTAGTTCAGGACATCCTTTTCGAGCCAGTGTTTTCCATAGACAAGCCTTGTACAAGGAAGCATATTCCCTGAGGCTCCCAAGGTTTCTTTCACTCCAAGGCTTAGCTTTTAAAATTTTTATAAAAGAATAAGTACCCAAACAAGGATATTTATTTTTGCAAATTCAAATTAATTTTAAGAAATTTTACCTTCACTGTTTTTTGAATTAAAAAAAAAAAAACAATTCTACCAGGAAAATTGAGACATTTGCTTAAACAGGTTGGTAAACTGCTGTCTATTTTATGTCAGAATTATGACCGCTACCTCCCCTTCCTCTCCTTAGGCTACTCTATACCTTAATTAATTAATAGTAAGGGGAGGAAGCTTCCAGACACCAAAGGACGGACTGGCCAATCAGCTTTACGTGTCCTTTATTTCTTTTGAAACGTAATATCCTAACAATTTACAGATGCTGCGTGCACCGCTTTCAGCCTCAGCTTGGAGTGATCCAAGTAGTTCTGTGTCATCAAGATGGCATTTGTTGCTTGGTGTCTGGGGGCCAGAACAGAGGGCTGCTCATGGCCTATAGCCAAATTCTGGTGGAGAATGTAGAGGCTACCACCCTGTCAAGGGCACTCCTCTGTTCTATCACAATCCTGAGAGCAGCACTTTAATTATAACTTCTCCCTGAGAAATTCAATGAGGATATCCATTCACCATGCAACTCTATTATAGTAAAATTTTACTTTTTGAGAGCTGCAAAGAGACACATGTCTCCCTAATCTATTTAGGGAGACTCAACAAGAAATCTGAACGTATGAATCCCTCTACGTACGGTCCGCATCTTACTTACAGGTAGCAATCATAACCTCACCTATCTTGATGAGAAAGAGAAACAATTACTGGCAGTCCTACCAAGGTTAGAAGAACTGCCAGGAGAGCTAGAGTCGTAGCCAGGGTGGAGGGGACTCAGCAGGGGAGCAGAATTCCCAGATGTATGCCTGCTGTTTATGTCATAGGTGCTGTGGGTTTCTGGCTGTAGATCTCTTCAGCCTTCTCCAAATTCAGGGAAGAATGAAAGTCAATTCTGGTTCCAAGATTCTACTTTCTCCAACAGCTTTAGGTTCTGTATCACCCCATAGCAATTCTAACTTCATAAATCAATGAATCAACCAACCACCAAAGACTTAATCTATGTTGAGCACACTTGAAGAAAGTTTAAAGCAGAGTCTCCTCTTTCCTTTTGGCCTAGCCTAAAAAGAATATGAGACATGCGCAAGGAGGAAGAAGAATGCTGATAGTCACCCTTGTCAGCTCAAAGGAATTGCCATATAGGCAATAAATGTGCCCATTTCACTCATGTCCTTCACTAGGTTGGGCCAGAACAAGAGATATTTGGATGGATAACTATTTGATCCAAGATTCAATTAGTCCAGTGGGTCTCAAATTTGTTTAGCTAGTAAAGTACCTGGAATACATATGTATACATAGGTATGATCTGTTTATCTATCTATCTATCTATCTATCTATCTATCTATCTATCTATCTATCTATCTATCATCTATGTATCTATAAGAATGAATGATTAAGTCAATGCTGAAATTTGGGAGGAAACTGAACATAAAATGACTCTTACTGTCTGATTTTGCTTGGGAGAGGCCCTTTGGAGAAATTTTAAAAATCTATCAGTCTTCGTCCCCTCTCTGCTTCCATTAGAATAAGTTTTCAGGAGCTTGCTAGGGCCCCACCAGATTACGTACTGTCCCTTCCCACATGGAAACATAACTGTCCCTTCCCAGCCCACATGGAAACATAACTTCCATGTCTTATCCTTTTGCTGACATTAATAATGCTCCCTAATCTCACTGGGGAAGAGTCACATGTTGCTGAGATGGGAAGCCCATGTTGGGAGGTAGTGACTTGTTTCCTCATTCTATTATTTCCCTGTATTTGAGGGATCTACCAACTGACAAAGTGGGATCCACGAGTTTGCTGCATAAAGGAAGAGATGGGTAGCTTTTGAGGGTGAGGGTTGAGGCTTTCCCCAAGATTCAGGAATCACTTCCTCTTACTCCTGTCAAAACAAAGGAAGGGGGGGGGTCAAAAGGTGTGAAGATCTTATATAACACATCACTCCTTCTCATCTTGAGAACTTGGAAGTGGCTCTGGCCATGAGTTATATTTGTTAGCACTCACAGATGATAGGCTGTATCACCAAAGTTGCCTTATGATATTGTATTCACCAACACTCTGGTTCTTATTTTGATACACACACACACACACACACACACACACACACACACACACACACCAGGCTACAAAAAAAAATTGATTTCATCCACTGAATAATTCACCAACTGAAAATTACCCTCATCATATTAACGTAATTACTTTCTGGCAGGCAAAAATTCAGAAGGTAATACTAATTTCCAATATGATTAATGTAGTTATTATAAGCTTTTCTATTCAAAGAAAATTAAGTTGGCATATCAAACTAATAATATTCATAATATATATTTAAATTTTTCAGAATATAGTTTCTTTCATTATAGCAACAAAAGTTAAATTGCCTAGAATTACTTGTTTCTCTTTTTTTTATCTTAGGATGCTTTCTTTATGATAACATCTCAGGTATTTAAAACACCTTACTTATCTGAAATTACCAGGCTGACAACTCCATATATGGAACATAGCCATGTTCCTAGTTTGGGAAACGTACGAATCTGGTAAATATCTTTTAAGAATAAAGTAATTATATGCATGTCCTTTAGAATTTACATTTCTGTGTCTGAGTTAATTGTTCTATTCTACTGTGTGCAACTTGATGGTATAAAATATACCTTAGCTTCTTTTCATCTCTTAGCCTTTGGTTTCCCTGTAGCATTGCAATGAGTCTTCAGTTTCTGAGGGATAACATACCTTTCAAAAATATATCCTGAGGTAACCCTACATAGAGGCATTGACAGATACTGTTTAGAAGATCCAAGATAGTCTATAAACTTCAACAAAGGGGTAGCCTAAGTTCTCTCCCCTCTGAAGCTCAGCTTCTCAATGGCAGAATGAAAGAATTAGAAGACAAAATCTTTTTTTTTTTTGCCCCAGGGGTACAGGTCTGAGAATCATCAGGCTTATACCTTTCACAGCACTCACTATAGCACAAACCCTCTCCAATGTCCGTAACCCATCCACCCTATCCCTACCCTCCCACTCCACAGTAACCCTCAGTTTGTTTTGTGAGATTAGAAGTTCTTATGGTTTGTCTCCTTCCCGATCCCATTGTTTCATTATTTTTCCCTCCCTACCCTGCACGACCCCATGCCCTGCCCCTCAAGTTCCACATATCAGAGAGATCATATGATAATTGTCTTTCTCTGATTGACTTATTTCGCTTAGCATAATACCCTCTAGTTCCATCCACGTCATTGCAAATGGCAAGATTTCGTTTCTTTTGATGGCTGCATAGTATTCCATTGTATATATATATACCACATCTTCTTTATCCATTCATCTGTTGATGGACATCTAGGTTCTTTCCATAGTTTGGCTATTGTGGATATTGCTGCTATAAACATTCAGGTGCATGTGCCCTTGAGGATCACTACCTTTTTATCTTTAGGGTAAATACCCAGTAGTGCGAATGCTGGGTCGTAGGGTAGCTCTATTTTCCACTTTTTGAGGAACCTCCATACTGTCTTCCAGAGTGGCTGCACCAGCTTGCATTCCCACCAACAGTGTAGGAGGGTTCCCCTTTCTCCACATCCTCACCAACATCTGTCATTTCCTGACTTGTTAATTTTAGCCATTCTGACTGGTGTGAAGTGGTATCTCATTGTGGTTTTGATTTGTATTTCCTTGATGCAGAGTGATGTTGAGCACTTTCTCATGTGTCTGTTGGCCAGTTGGATGTCTTCTTTGGAGAAATGTCTGTTCATGTCTTCTGCCCATTTCTTGACTGGGTTATTTGTTTTATGGGTGTTGAGTCTGAGAAGTTCTTTATAGATTTTGGATACAAGCCCTTTATCTGATATGTCATTTGCAAATATCTTCTCCCATTCTGTCAGTTGTCTTTTGGTTTTGTTGACTGTTTCCTTTGCTGTGCAAAAGCTTTTAATCTTGATGAAGTCCCAATAGTTCATTTTTGCCCTTGCTTCCCTTGCCTTTGGTGAGGTTCCTAGGAAGAAGTTGCTGCGGTTGAGGTCGAAGAGGTTGCTGCCTGTGTTCTCCTCGAGGATTTTGATGGATTCCTTTCTCACATTGAGGTCTTTTATCCATTTTGAGTCTATTTTTGTGTGTGGTGTAAGGAAATGATCCAGTTTCATTTTTCTGCATGTGGCTGTCCAGTTTTCCCAACACCATTTGTTGAAGAGACTGTCTTTTTCCCACTGGACATTCTTTCCTGCTTTGTCGAAGATTAGTTGACCATAGAGTTGAGGGTCCATTTTTGGGTTCTCTATTCTGTTCCACTGGTCTATGTGTCTGTTTTTGTGCCAGTACCATACTGTCTTGATGATGACAGCTTTGTAATAGAGCTTGAAATCTGGAATTGTGATGCCGCCCAACTTTGGGTTTCTTTTTCAACATTCCTTTAGCTATTCGGGGTCTTTTCTGTTCCATATAAATTTTAGGATTATTCGTTCCATTTCTTTGAAGTAAATTGCTGGTATTTTGATGGGGATTGCATTAAATGTGTAGATTGCTCTAGGTAGCATAGACATTTTCACAATATTTATTCTACCCATCCATGAGCATGGAATGTTTTTCNGTGGAATGTTTTTCCACTTCTTTGTATCTTCCTCAATTTCTTTCATGAGTTCTCTATAGTTTTCTGAGTACAGATTCTTTGCTTCTTTGGTTAGGTTTATTTCTAGGTATTTTATGGTTTTGGGTGCCATTGTAAATGGGATTGACGCCTTAATTTCTTTTTCTTCTGTTTTGTTGTTGGTATATAGAAATGCAACTGATTTCTGTGCATTGATTTTATATCCTGACACTTGACTGAATTCCTGTATGAGTGCTAGCAGTTTTGGAGTGGAGTCCTTTGGGTTTTCCACATAAAGTATCATATCATCTGCAAAGAGTGAGAGTTTGACCTCTTCCTTGATGATTTGGATGCATTTTATTTCTTTTCGTTGTCAGATTGCTGAGGCTAGGACTTCTAGTACTATGTTGAATAGCAGTGGTGATAGTGGACAGCCTTGCCGTGTTCCTGACTTTNTTGAGAATGATATTTGCTGTGGGTTTTTTGTAGATGGCTTTGATGATATTGAGGTATGTACCCTCTATGCCTACACTGTGAAGAGTTTTGATCAAGAAAGGGTGCTGTACTTTGTCAAATGCTTTTTCAGCATCTACTGAGAGGATCATATGGTTCTTGTTCTTTCTTTTATTAATGTCTTGTATCACATTGATTGATTTGCGAATGTTAAACCAACCTTGCATCGCAGGAATAAATCCCACTTGGTTGTGGTGAATAATCCTTTTAATGTGCTGTTGGGGAAGACATAATCTTTAAGTCCTTTTCCAATCCTGAGATTCTGTGATACTCTATCATCTGTTCCTTTGTACAAAATAAAACAGCATTCATTTTCACTCAAGTTCTGTCACTGTATGGGAAGGCCATATTAAAATGTAATGGCTCATGTATCAGAGGCCACTGATAAATGAGGTGGGTCCCTGGCTTCACAAGATGAACATTCTGGTGGTGGCGAGCTGCATCCTGTGCAGTATCCACCAGCAGGGTCAGCTGCAGAGGCTCCTCCCACACTGCCCTTGTCCAACTCTGCACCCAGAGGACAAGCCAGCCAGTTGCAAGGAGGCCAGCACTTGCAGAGCGTCTTTGCAGGGAAATGAGGAGATGGCTCCTCCCAAAAAAGAGTTTCCGAGGCTCCATCAGAGGACGACTTGTTTCAGATACTTTCCTTCTGTTGCCGCTCCCCATCCCACTCAGTCATGGCTTCCTGCAGATCCTGTTTCAGAATCTAGAGGTAGGTCTCTTTTCAGGGAGTGCTTTCTTTCTCCTTGGCTCTTTTCCTTCTGGTTTTCATTAACTGAACTTCTCACAAAGTAGGTGTTTGCATTGACTTTTCGTTCCTATGAACCCTCAGAGATTTTGACTTAGCTACTCATTCAGGGAAGTCATTAGGTTTTTACCAGCCTCTTCTGACTCTATTCAGAGCACAGGGAAACAGATAACAGATAACCTTTTTTTTTTTTCAGATTTATTTATTTATTTGTTTGTTTGCCAGAGAGAGAGAGAGAGAGTGGGAGAGAAAGCACAAGCAGGCTCCCTGCTGAGCAGGGAGCCTGATGAGGGGCTCAGTCCCAGGACTCCGGGATCATGACCTGAGCCGAAGGCAGCTCCTTAACCAACTGAGCCACCCGGGCATCCTGGAAACAGGTATTCTAAAGAGATGTCAACCTCAGTGTAAGGGAAGGATATACACACTCAGTGCGTAGAACAGTAGACTACATTTTCTTCGTCCTTGGCTTGGGTGCTCAGAATGTAGGAAGGAGGTTCCTCGTCTACTAGAACACAAGATGAGTTTACAGGTATTACCTGTGCAGCATCCCCGTCCCCTGCAGCAGCCACCACTTGGAAAACAGACTTGCTGGTCTGCATCCCACATGTGTCCTCTATCAAGGCGGTAGGGCTCATAACAGTCAGCAATGTCTTGTGAGGCTTTTTCTAAAGACCTTCTACATCCCAGAAATTAGCAGAGGCAAATCTGCTTCTCATTATCCTGATAGTCAATGATTTATACCTTCTAACTTGGGGGAGGGGAGAATGCCTAAGAAGGTGAGCCATTTGGCGAGTTATTAACCCTTCTAGGAGAATGTGCTTCCAGCACTTCTCTGGAATCAGTTAAGTCACCATTCCTGGACCCTCCACCCTAATGAACTGTCCCCTTTCATGGGCAACAAACTTATTTCATTTTCTTGGACAACCACTGTAGAGGGGGCAGGGATCTGTAGATTTACAAACCTCCAGAAGCCTTAGCCATAGGGCTTCAAATGGGACCCTTGCTGACAATGCTGCTTCAGCCCAGGGACCTGGTAGCACTATTTGTGGGAGGAAAGTCATGCTTATTTGAGAGTCCCAGACTTTGGGTAAGTGTGACTCCCCTAAAAAGAATCACAGTTGCATGGGCAGTTGTCCACTCTGACATATGGTAATAGCTGGAGCAAAACGTCAGCCTAACCATCTCCGTGCAGACACTCTGGTTCTGCCCTTGACTCTTGGTTCATGGCCACTCATGAAAGTACTGGGGTAGCCTTTGCAAAGACATTATAACAGCTGGTGCTGGTGGCATTACTACTCCTTCTGATGCCAGCTGCATCATTTTCCAGTCTAAAAATGCATGCCCATAAATTCTGACTTTAGAAAAATGAAAGAGGTGCAAGCAGAACCCGTCCTTCAGGAATTCCCTTATGGATTCCTGGACAAATAAATGACACAGGCCTAAGAAATTGGACCCCATGCTCATCTGGACATATGGGAGCCTGAGGATGACTCTCTTGGATATCAGTGCACAGGCCCATTATCATATCCCAAAGAGTAAATTTGGAGATCCCAGTTCATATAACAAATCACCACAAATTAGTGCCTCAAAATAACACAAAGTTGTTATCTCATTGTGCTATGGGTCAGCAGTCTAACTTACTGCACTGAAACCAAGATGCTGGCAATGCTGTGTTCCCTTCTGGAGGCTCTAGTGGGCACTCCATTCTGTTGCCTTGTCCAGATTCTAGAAGTTGCTTCCATTCCTCATGACCTCTTCCCTCCATCTTCAAACTCAGCAATGGCGGGTTGAGTCCTTCTCACACTGCATCACTGTGACCTCCCCTTCTACCTCCTTTTCCACTTTTAAGACCCTTACGATTACATTGGGTAATCCAGGATAATCTTGCTATTTTAAGGTCAGCTAGTAAGAAACCTTAATCACACTTTGTTTTATAACTTAACATATTCACAGGTTCTAGGGATGAGAACACAGACAACTTCGGGGGCACAGGGGTGAAAGTGGATATTAATCTGTCTGTATTATTTAAGCACTTAGACACAAAGAGTCAGCCATTGGATTAGATGTTGGGTTTCCAAGAGGACTACATCTCAAGGGCTTCCAAATCTAGGAGACAGGCAAAAAATAATAAAATAATGTGGGGCAGTAATAAATAACAATCATAGGATAATATCTGAATGCTGGTGGCATGACAGAAGATTTTCTGGTGGTACAGATGCCTGAGTTTAGTTCCTATTGGATTAATAGCCATTCAGTACATGAAGAAGGCATTCTAGTCACCTGCATCCCTAATGTACTCCAAACATGGCAACTTTCTCTCCCCTATAGCTTGGCTGATGAAATCTGAAAATCACAAGGCTGATAGCAGCCAAATGGGGAACTCATTGAAGATTTTCAGTTGACAAATATATACTGAGGGCCCAAGACGTGTCAGAACATATGTGGCTATCAAAGCTGCAGGGAAGGGCAAGAGACATGCCTTTTTGTTGTTACAGTATTACAGAGGAAGAATGGAAACGCTCATGTGAAAAACTACTTAGGAGATAGGCTTGTGAATCTGTCCAGAGAGGTGATGCTTTTCAGATCCCAAATTGTACAGAAAGAGAACAAATCTTCAGTCTCCCCAAATTCCTGATGAACAACAGATGCTACCCTCTTGAAGTTTATCATCACAAACCAAAGCAATGGAAAGTCTCGGGCTCAATGACTAAGGTGTAGTTCTGTCTAATATATTCCCATGCCCACGACAGAGCTGCTGCAATCCACAGAAGCCACTATCACACACTGGTTAGGGAAGGCCTAACCTTTACAGGACTTAACTTTTACCTGAAAAAACTGTAGTTAACTAAGCCTCCTTTAATAAGTCTGAACATCACTCATGTGGCTACACCACCTTTATTAACTTAACGACCAATAACCAAACATTGTTTGCAGCAAGCAGAATGGCAAATGGAAACAGCAGGCCTTTGGAAGCAATGGATGTCTGCTTAAATCCAGCTCTGCCACTTAATAGTTGGGAGATCTTGGATGAGTTACTTAACCTCATTAAGTACCAATATGATCACTATAAAATCAGCTTAAATCTGTCACACTCACAGGATCAAGAGGAAGATGAATGACTGAAGATATGTATGCTATGGGACACCATGGCTGGAACAGAACAGGCAGTAAAATAAACACGCTTTTGTATCAGCAACCTCTGCATTTACGTGGCCACGCCAGTGTTGGTTTGGTGTGTTGACATGTTCCCACTACTGGGCATTGGCCTAGTCCCCAAATCCAGTTCTAAACACCTTTGAACAAAGAGCATTGAGATATACCCGTGTGTGTGTGTGTGTGTGTGTGTGTGTGTGTGTGTGTGTGTGTGTGTTGCACTATTGAATGCACAAAAATAGAAACGTGTTCTGAGTGCTGCTACTGAGAACGTGGTAAAGGAGAAAGAACTTCAATAAACTCTTATTTCTGGGACACTGCTATCCCCCGAGTGCCTTGGGTCCTCACACTGACACAGCAAAGGTGCATGGTCATACCAATTACTGCAGAACACTTTAGAAAGATTCATTGCTACATACTATAATCCTGAAAATACCACGTTCATACCAATAAGCTAGTCTTTGCTAAATAGAAATTCCTGTTTCCCCACCATAGAACATTAAGACACTTTCAATACAAAGAGAGGGATGTCTGGGGGCAGATACATGTGCTTTCGAATTGACATTCCATCTTTTCTGCTGGTGGCCTGGAGGATCTCGAGCAAGACCTTTTGTAGTCCTTTCTAGATCTTGGTTTGTGAGATTCTAGAATTCCCTGTCCCTGCTGTTTTTACTGTTCTCAGCCCTTCAGAGCCTTCCAGAGTAAAATTTCTAAATTGGCACAGAAGGACTTCTTTGGCATCAAATGTTTCTTATGAAACAGCACACTGATGAGTTAAATGAAACGATTCAGAAAAATACCGATTAAATTTCCCCTTAAATACCCAGGGGTTTAGAAATTAAGCAAAACTGCTTGGCACTAGGCAGTCTGGATTTTAACAAACTCAAAATGTTTGAAACATGTTCAAGATGTTTTGACAAACAGAAAATGCCACTATGTTCTCTCCTCTCTCCTGACATCACTCTTCAGCTGCCAAAAAGAAAGCAGAATCAGGGTGCTCAGGATCTGGAGATCGGCTAGTGTCCCAGGAAGCGCTTTCTCTTATCAAATGGAATAATCCATAGTCCTTGTTTTAATGCTCACTAGCTTCTTTGTTCTGCTGCAAAGTGATAGAGCTAGCTTGCTTTATTTTAAAAGATGAAACAAAATAAAATTGAGTAATATGAGTAGTATAAAGTGATGACCTTAACCAGTGAGGTCATATTTTTTTTATTTTTTCAGTGTTCCAAGATTCATTGTTTATATTTTTAAAGAAAAAAATAATTCCAGTTATGTGAATAGACTACGTAATGTTGCCTGGCTTGAGCAGTGAATGCAATGAACGTGAAATGCCACCACTGTCAGACTTAAAACATCACCACCAGTGGTCTGGGACACTGACCCTCACTTGCCTGCTCAAGGAGGGTTGTGATGTTTGGCAGGAAATAGACTCCTGAGGGCCCATGTGGTTGAGTAAAAAGAGTACTGAAGGAGAAGTCAGAGGTCTGGGCTTCAGCCCCAAACCACTGCTGCCTGCATGGATCATCACAAACAAGCCAGGATTCACACAGAAAGCAGCCTCCCACATTGACCCCTCCTAAAAAATTATGTGTGGGTATAGTCTCTAAGGTAACTTCCAGTTCTGGAGAATTCTAACATATAGTCAGGTTATACTATTTGTACCTCCATAAATGAGGAACATAGTTTTAAAACGTATACTGATAGATAAATCTGGGTCACTGACTTTTCAGTTTAATATAATTTTACAACAAATGTTATCCCTTGTCCCAAGTGAGGACATATATGTATAAATATGTATATATGTCCTTTCTCCTCAATGGAACTACATTAATATTACTCAGCCCATCCATCCATCCACGCATCCATCCATCCAATTTTCTTAGTATTTTGCAATTTACAGAGTGTAGTCATTATCCCCTCTGCTTCTCAGAACCCTGACAGGAATCAGCTATCTGTCCCCAAATAATGCTCAAGGAAACTGATACTTTTCAAGGTGAATTCATCGAGATGACAAAACGATAAGTGGTAGACTCATCCCACCGCCACTCTCTTCTCTAAGGCTGCAGAGAGAAGGAAGGAAGGAAGGAAGGAAGGAAGGAAGGAAGGAAGGACGGAAGGAAGGAAGGAAGGACGGAAGGAAGGAAGGGAGAGAGAGAGAGAGAAAGGAAGAAAGAAAGAAAGAGGAAGAAGAAGGAAGGGAGGGAGGGAGGGAGGAAGGAAGAGAGAGAGAGAGAGAGAAAGGAAGAAAGAAAGAAAGAAAAAGGGAGGAAGGAAGGGAGGGAAGAAAAAAACGGAAGGAAGGAAGGAGGGAGGGACTGAAGGAGGGAGGGAAGAAAAAGAGAGAAAAAGAGAAAGAAAGTCATAGCTTTCGAGTTACGGAGCCCCAGAAAGCCAGTAGGCTCTTTCCTGTGGTTTTGATGACCCAGAGCTATTTGGATAATTACCAGGCTGAGGCTGGTGAGACCCAGCCATTCTTTGGCAACTCAGTAAAAGGATACACGAGAAACAGTTTCCATTGTCTACTCCCAATTCCCCAGTCATGTCAGTAACCAAGCTGGGCTGGTTTGGGTTTTCTCATGGCAATCAGAGTCAATTTCAAGATTTAAAAGCCAAGTTCATGCTAGAGAACATGGAGCCACACCTTTTCCCTTGTCATTTTATATGATCTGTAAACTCTTTCTGTAACTGTGAAATCAGGAAGCTGAAAGGCACCCAAGTGATATGATCACAGAGCTGGGGGTGATGTTTTATAGCACATAGGGACTGATGTCAGAGCCACAGAGATGAACATGTTATCATAATAGTTATGAACAGTCGCCCTGTAGCCCAGACATTTATCATGCTTTACAGCCTACAAAACCCTGTTAAACTGATTACATCACTTGGTCATCCAAACAGCTTTGTGAGTTAGAAAAGGTGAGGATTTTGCTTCTGCTTTGCAGAAGAGGAAAGTCTGAATTGCAGTCTTGGTAGATGGCATCCACCCCGGTTGCCTGGAGGGGAAGCTGGACAGGATCCTCTCACCTCCATCTCCCTCACTTATCACAGCTCGTTCATCACCGACTCCTGGCCTTCCCTCTGCCCAAGTATGCATCAGATCCATCCACTTCTCTGCATATCCCCCACCGCAGTTCCAGTCAAAACATCCTCCGCCCCTGTCTGCACCTTCACAGCAAGGATCTCACAGGTCTCTGTGTTCTTCCCTGCTTTCTGACACTCAGCTCTGATCTCCAGTCCTTTAGCCGCATGGCACAGACTTCAGCGTGAATTCAGACTCAGACTTGATTTTGCCCGCCCTCTCCACAGCCTCTGTTTCTAGCTCATTCTCCTCACCATGTCTCTTTTCCTTCGTGCTCTGTGCTCCAACCACACTGGGCTTCTTTTAGTTCTCAAACTCTCCATGCCCTCTCTTGTCTTAGAGTCGTCCCACATGTCACCCCACCCCACGTTGGATGTCTTCCCAGTCCTGTCCCCTTTTTGTCCCTATTTCTTTTTGCCATAATGACTTATCTTCTAATGCTATTTACCCATGATTTCCTTCTCCCAAGACTTACTCAGTGCCTGATAAGCATGGAAGAAGTGTTCGGTACCATATCTTCTCAGGAATAAGTGAATGAATTAAGTCTCGCCAAAGGCCTCAAGCCAAGGGTTTTACACATCAGTTTAAGTTTTGTCCCAACAAACATCTACTTATATAGAATAACTGTGAATAGTACCTCTCTGTTTAAAATTGTCAGGTCACCTGATGGCATGTACATGCAGTCAAACTTTCCATCTTTTTTCCCAGACAGAGCAGCTGCCCTGAATCCTGAGTCCTTTTCTGCCTCACGAAAATTGGCCTGTATTCTGGAAAAGAACTGGGTAGCCCCCTTCCCTCTTTCCCTTGAGCCAAGAACCAGTATGAGAGAGCCAGCTTTGTGGCCATCCCTCAAAGTTTTTCTCCATAAAGGGCTCCTTGAATCTTAAGAATGTTCAGAACCCCAAGATTCCTGGGTCCTGATGTTTCCTGGCTCACTGTTGCTACAAAATGCAGGAGGGGAGTCTAGCACAACTAGAGGGGTTGATGGGTTGCAGCAGCATTGAGGCATTAAGCCATGGGCATTCTGGAGAGCCAGATGGCTGAGCTGGGAGGACCCCAGCTCCTATGCTATTGCACTTGACAGCAGAGTAGGCACTCTCCTGGAATAGGACCAGAGGCCCTGATTCAAAGCTGAATCCATCTCAGAGCATGTAAGTCCCAAGCCAGAGTGGCCACACTGAAGAACCCAAACTCCTCTTGGTTTAATCCCGGGTTCCTCACCTGCAGCACTATTGCCATTTTGGATGGGGTAATCCTTTCCTGTGTGTGTGTGGTGGGGGGAGGGATGTCCTGTGCACTCCAGGATCTTTAACAGCATCCTTGGTCTCCACCTTGTAGAAAGCAACAATAACCCTACCCCTCTCCAACCCCCCAGATGGGGCAATGACACTTTCAGATTTAAAGGAACTTAGCACCTTAGGGAAGTTACAAAAAATGCTTCTGATATAATTTTCCTCATCAGCTTAAACAAAACAAAATTAAATAAAACTAAAAACAATTCTAATAGTTTCGTGAAGACTAATGAAAATATTAGTTATGTAGTATTTAGCCTAGTCCTGGTGCAAAGTAGGTGCTCAGAAAATGTGGCCATGTGAACATGCAGAAATTCCGATGAGGAGAGAACACTTTGCTAAAGCCAACGAACTTTACAAATGCGACTCATTTTGCCATACAATGAGATCTCTTCTGGGGTCTTCTTTCCACCTGCCTCCAGAAGAGATCAACTTTATGTGTGGGTGGTATACGTCGGGAGTGCTGCTCTGGAGTGTTTTAGGAGAAGCTGTCCCAGAAAGAGGTCCATGGTGACCTTGCCAGAGAAAGGCAGCAGCATATGCAAGGAGATGCATGTGCAACCCAGGAAAGGCAGAGGTCTTACGGGGAGGCAGAAGCGGATAGGAGACTCTGTCTTGGTACTTGCTGTGTGACCTTCGGCACACAACCACTCTGAGCTTTACTTGCTTCATTACAGGGAAAGGGTAAGAAGTAAGTGTAATAATATATGCAAGTTACTTGGCACAAGTTACTTGGAACACAGCAATCGCATAGACAATGTAAGCTTTGATAATATTAACTACTACAGCACCAGCTTTTACTATTAGTGTTTTTACTACTGCCATCATGGTTGCCCAGGGTACTTTATATAGCATTATTGTTATTAACTTCAGATAACTTCAGACCTGCAACCTCCTGCTCAGCAGGGCCACCTGTCTCTCTCCTGGATTCAGAAGATTCACAAGGCTGTGAAGCAGGCAGGTTGTTTTAACCCACTTCCCCTCTGAAAAACATTTGGGGTAGAAATCTGTATAGTCTCTGGTCCCAGGACATCAAAGTGGCTTTATCTCTCTTGGCAGGTTAGGCTACTAGGAATACTGAACATTTTTCTGTCACACCCATTGCCAAGGGTGCAATTTGGGAAAACAAATAGGGATTTACAGATAGCAACTTTCTTCTTCTTCTATTGATAGCCTGAGATAATTCATGGCTAGGTTTGGACAAATGCAAAAATGTGCATTTAGTTTGAATTTGGATTCATTCCCCATGAATATTAGTTATCTCAGCCTAAAATGCAAGCACTTCTCCGTTTCAACAGATGGGATGCACTGTGGAATCATACTATAACACAAAGGGAAAACAAGAAGGTTGAAATTAAATTTAAGGATAAGTCTTGGCACAGTGGCAGCAAAGTGTACAGCACCATATATTTCCCTACAAAATAAGGAATGTGCTCTTAGGTGTGGCTTGCATTCTTGCAAAAACAATGGGATGGGAATATTTATAAACCATGTTTGCTTGATGATTTAACTTGCCGTAGGACTATTTTGTGTGTATAACTTTTCATAAAGAGTTTCCTTTTACTGAATGCCTAAATCAGAAACTGGCTCAGCATATGTCAAGTTCCATTGTCAATGATGAAAATATGATGTGGGAACCCACTGCCTTTCATGTCCCCTTATGCCTGTTGATATTCCACTGTGTCCTGAGAGCATGGCTGGTGGATCCTACAACATGGCAGAAAATGGACCAGTGTTGGATCAGCTAGTGATCCTGAGGTGTGTGTGTGTTGGGGAGATTGGGGGAGGATAAAGAAACAGGAGAGAAATAGGGGGAAAAGGAAGGTGAAATAAAATGAAAAAGGAAGAAAAGAATAGGAGCAGGAGAAGTTCATATTCATAGTTTTGCCATATCATACCAATTAATAAAATTCAATAGAAAATGCACTTGTTAATTCTACTGATGATTTTTTGTTGAGCACCTACTATGTATCAGAGACTGTGTGATAGGCATTGGGACAAAATTAAACTTTTATGATAATGAACCCAGAATTCATTTAATGTCAAATGGCTAGAGAAGAACCCTAGATCCCATTATTATTTTTTAAAAATTTCCACTAACTGGTGTGCCACATACAAACAAAATAATAATTCTTGCCCTATAAGAATAAACAGAAAGCAGGGACCTTGGGTGGCTCAATCAGTTAAGGGACTGGCTTGTGATTTCAGCTCAGGCCATGATCTCAGAGTCATGAGATAGAGCACACATGGGGCTCTATGCTGGGTGTGGAACCTGTTTAAGCTTCTCTCTCTCCTTCTCCCTCTGCCCCTCCCCTGCCTGGATCTCTCTCCCTCTCAATAAACAAACAAAGGTGACACAAAATCTTGAAGTTCCTTCTATATCAAAGAAAGAATGGCATTCACTATGGTTCACTTTAATTTATTTTTATTAACCTTGGAATTCACTGAACACAAACAATCCTATGCACTACACCTAATACATCTTTTAATGTCATGTTATTGATTATCGAGGAATTTCTATTGCCTTTTCAGTGACCTATCAACTTCTCCGAAGCAGTTATGGCTAACTAGGGGTCACCCAGAAATATAAAATTTAGAACTTCATCTTTGTAAGAGATTCTAGAGATTATTGCATCTGAACACTCCTCCACTTACAGATGAGAAAATGAAGCAGAAGAAATAATGACTGAAGAACCATTCCATTGCAAGTCTTTCTAAAGAGTGGATTAGACACAGCTAAATTCTGAGTAGTTCTTTTGTAACTGACTTAGTTGCAGATGCCTTCATCCACATAACCTCCTTTAATCCTTCCTAGAACACCATGAGGCAGATATAATGTTCCATATTTAACATAAAAGGAAAGAGAAGCTTTGAGAAGGTCATCCTGGGTCACACACAGTTAATCTCCTTACTTCAAGATAGGAGTCTCACTATGTATATGGTAGTGAGTAAAGAAGAGATGACACTGGGCGCCTGGGTGGCTCAGTGGGTTAAAGCCTCTGCCTTCGGCTCAGGTCATGATCTCAGGGTCCTGGGATCGAGGCCCGCATCAGGCTCTCTGCTCCGCAGGGAGCCTGCTTCCTCCTCTCTCTGCTTGCCTCTCTGCCTACTTGTAATCTCTCTGTCAAATAAATAAATAAAATCTTTAAAAAAAAAAAAAGAAGAGATGATACTACCCAAATTCTCAAACTTTCTTGTACCTTTAATAAAATATTTTTATGAAACTATTTTGCCATTTGCCTTTGTATGCTGTAGAATTCAAGAAGACTTTTCCATGTATGAGTTTTTCTGAGTGAGAAATTAAAATACAAAACTGTTTATTTAATCAGATTCTCAGAATCCATATCATACCATTGGCTAGATTAATTATCTATTTCCTAATTCTTCTTAGAAGAAGGATTTTTTAAATTATTAAAAGAACATTTTAGATAGTAACTGCAAAAACAAATTGTCAGTGAAAACAGGGTCACTTTTATAGCCTATTAAAGAGGAAACCCAAAGTTTTTATAGTCCCAGCTTAGCTCTGACTGGATGAGTAATTAGGGCTGATAACCTAATCTTAGTGGGTGGAGTAAAGCAGTTGTACTACCTAGATGACTTGTCTCCCACTGCAAAGTAGCTTTCTCAAAATTACCGAGGTGATATTTTATTTATTTATTTATTTACTTACTTATTTATTTAGAGAGGGGACATGCATGAGCAGTGTGGGGAGGGGCAGAGGGAGAGAGAGAGAATCTTAAGCAGATTCCACGCCCAGTGCAGAGCCAATGCAGGGCTCCATCTCACAACTCTGAAATCATGACCTGGGCTGAAATGAAGAGTCTGTTCCATAACCAACTGAGCCACCCAGGAATTTTTGAAGTCTTGTTCAGCAAAGAGTCAATATGGATTTCCAGAGATAAATGAGTGATGATCATGCAACAATCATTCAACTATCCCTAGTGAATGTCAGAAAGTCAAGGTAAGTATGGAACGTGGGTCAGGGAGTTCTAGTATATTATTCCACTTAGGGAGGGTCTCTTTCTTCCTCTTTTTTTGTGGGGGAGGAGGAGCAGAGGGAGAGAGAGAAAGAATCTTAATCAGGTTCCATGTCCGGTGCAGACCCCCACTCAGGGCTGGATCTCAGGATCCTGGGTGTTGTACATAAACAGTTAATCTTGGAACACTGCATCAAAAACTAATGATGCATTTTATGGTGACTAACATAACACATTAAAAAAAATGAAATTGGTATCTGAGCTGAAATCAAGTCAGGGACTTAACCAACAGAGCCACCCAGGCGCCCCCTGGAGGTGAGATATATATATATATTTTAAAGATTTTATTTATTTATTTGACAGATAGAGAGATCACAAGTAGCCAGAGAGGCAGACAGAGAGAGAGGAGGAAGCAGGCTCCCTACTGAGCAGAGAGCCCGATGAAGGCCTCGATCCCAGGACCCTGAGATCATGACCTGAGCCGAAAGCAGAGGCTTTAACCCACTGAGCCACCCAGGCGCCCCTGGAGGTGATATTTTAAAGATAGGTTGTTGCTTCCAATCTCAGATTTTTTTAATTCAGCAAATTTGGAGTAGCTCAGAAATTTTTACTTTATTTAAAGCTCCCTCAAATAATTCTGTTGTTCAGACACGAAGAACTATCAATTGCATTAAGAATATTTTATTTATATCAAATAGTCTATTCAACTCTGAGCTTTGTTATCTCATACTTGTGGAGGTTGGGCAAATCAAGTAAGATTTCTGAGCTTCATATTCCATGCTACGGACTGAGAGGAAATTAAACCTTGGCAGTGCCTTGGCCACTGTACAGGGCCATGTTTTGCTTGAGACCCTACATTCGATGGGTGCTAAACTCAAAAGCTGTTCACCATGTCCATAACTTTTGTTGCCACTATGACAACTCTACAGGTAAGAGATAGGTTTTGAGGGTCTGCTCCATGCCAGGCACTATCCTTCTTATTTCACCTTCTCAACCATCAGTTTTCATCATTGTCTGGACCAGTTGAGTACAGAATTTTCTCCTAGGTGCACCTACCAGGTGCCTCTCCCCAATGCATTAGCTCTATTTACTTTCCTGTGACTGCTGACTTTTGGATCCATTTCTTGTGTTCTGCTTCCTTTGCTTGGTTACACACGTGTTTCCCTTCCTCTCTCTTTCAAGAGATTCCTGAAATTCCAATCTACACATAGGTCCAGGAGTCTGTTTTCCTGGAATGGGCCATCAGAAAATAATCATTCTGCTAGTTAAAGATTATTTTCTGCCTTTTATAGATGAGAAAAATGAGACTCCGTTATAAGAAACATGCCCAAACTCCACCACTAGTAAGCAGAAGAACTGGAATTTGTAGCCAGTATCTATGCAGCCCTGGATCCTGATATCATTCTACTAAATCATTCTACCTCCCAGAGTTCTCAGGAAAATGGCAGCCTAGGAGGAGAAAGGGAGACATTCATCTTTTTGACATTGCCAAATGTTTTGCTCTACTTTAGGAGTAGACTGACTATGTTTTTGAGAACCTGTCCTCATTTTGAAGAGTGTTTAATTTCTCAGATCAATGCCTCCACTCCCTTAGTCTCTGCCATCTCTTTTCCTAAAGGGAAGACCCGTTGTTCTTCTGGTTACTATCTATGTCAGAGACAACAGAACAAATTCTCTGTGCTTATACACAGTGCTCTACCTAGTTCTCTTACCAAGTCAACCTCTAATTACTCTCCTAAAAGTAGAGGAATTTAAAGAAAGAGCCAAAGGTAACACGAATCACTCTCTTTCCCTTTATATCAATTTCTGCACTGTGTGATTCAATACGTCGGTCACTCACATTTGCCTACTAGTTTACCCCCAATGCCTAACACAGAGCCTGGAATAAAATTCTTGTTCAATAAATAAACAAATGAATGGATTCTTTTAAATTTCTATACCAATAACGAAATTTTAAGGGGAGCTGAATTTGGAGACCACAAGGGAGAACTATTTGTCATATGATATAAACTCAAGTAGAAAAATCTCATGACTTTTAAGTGCAGTCCATTGGTCATTCACCAAAGAAAATATAGTTTGGGGCATCCACTATGTTAATAGGTTCTTTGATCCATGGTAAGGGGAGGCAAAGCTGGGCAAAAATGTTACTTATAGGACACACGCATCATTGTTTACGAGACTAGATTGCATTTAACAGTCACCAAGGGGACAGGCAGGCAGTGAGAGTAGAGAAACACTTGCAATAGGTAGTAGAGACCAATGTTAACTAAAGTGGCCAGGGAAGGCTTTTGCTCCCAGAAAGAATTAGCAAATACAAAGAATAAAAATAAAATTAAATTTAAAAAAAAAACAGGCAAAAAAAAGAATTAGCAAATACTTAGTGATAGGAATGTGCCTGGCATGCACCAGGATAAGACCTGTCTTGTTGGCATGATTGGTTCTGGTGCAAAATGAAATAAAATAAATTAAAATAAAATAAACCTGTGAGATACTGTTTGGGACAGACCGAGGTTGGATTGTGGAAGGTATCTTTTCTTTGTTTGTTTATTTGTTTATCTATGCAAGGGTAAAGTCTTGACCTTTAGAGCTCAAACTCAATTATTCTCTCCCCTAAAAAGAAGGTCTCATTGACTCATTGTAGTGAGAACAAAGCTGATTTAGCCATATGTAATTTTCCCTACATTTAAAAGGCCTCCATGTTTCTTTCGACTCCTTAAATTTTCAAAGGAAGGGGGAAAAGCATGTTTAGTTGCTTAATATTTCTGTATATCTTAAAGGACCCTTCATATTTATCATCAGAGACACACCAAAGCACATTACAAGTAATGTAAGCCAGCTGGTGTTTTGCAGGCCAAAGTCAGTTGATGGTTTAATAGTAAAAACCATCTTTTTGTTAACATTTTTCTGGAGCACATCACCAAAGAATGCATGGCCCCTTTGTACATTTTTCAGAAATGAATGGTCTTATTAGCTATTTTCTTAGGTTTCTGAATACATCTAGGACATGAAGGATTGGTCTGGTTTCTTTTGAGAACTCTTTCAGAGCCGTATAAACCACCTTCTGAACACTTTTTCATGTGGACTTCTTGGATTCTCCAAATTCACCCACTTGATCATGTTTAATAAGCTTACGTAAGATTAGCAAACCTTCTCATCTGGGATATAAGCAAACCTGTGTCTTCTGTGCTGGTCGACACTGAATGAAAAAGTAACTCAGAATAGCTATTAGAGATTAAACACTTGCACTGTTCCCTTCCATCTCTAAACATTGATTGAGTCACAATTCACAGGTTTCACTCAACATGGAATTCAAGCTTGGCCACTAAAATTCAAAGGAGAGTACAGAAAGGTAAATGCTCTATGCTTTTAGGCACTTATCAATTCCCCAAATATGCCATGCTGTATCTTTACACATGTTGTGTCAAATATAATTCAAGGCTCATCTCAAACACTCCCTCCTCCAGGGAGCATATTGTAACCTGCTTCACCTCTTCCCTTCATGCTATTCCAGCTGAGTTTATAAGGAATTGCACATAGTCTTATTATTATATCATATCATCAGCCTATGAGCTACTTATAGGCAAGGACTGTTCCTGATTCATTACTCCATCATCCAGCCTTGTAGCCGTCATGGTAACTGGAGCTGAGTTCTGAAATGTCATGATGTCTATGCCTTCTACATTATGGGAAGTTATTACATAAACTGCATAAGGAAAACTGAATAAAGAAATACACAGTTTTTCTAGGTAGAGTTTTTGTTAAATACATATACAAAATATACAAAAGAAAAAAATATTCCCATCATGTATAGAGCCATTGAGTTTAGTTTATCTAAAACTTTCTCAGCAGAGTTCTTTTGGAGGTAATCCTTGGATCTAAAAATCTAAGGATCTAAAATCTTGGATCTAAAGCTTACCTCCAGAAAAATCTTGGCGGGAAAATTTTACATGCACTAAACTCAATTATTTAATTTGTCTTCTCAACAATCCTGAGGAAGTGGTTACTCTTCACATAATGAATGCAAAGTAGTTAAAATGTTGACTTGGGACTTTACCAAAACTCATGAATTTAAATGTTTTGCTTTTCTTTTTGTTATATGAAGTAAGCTAAAGAAGCAAAGTGTGAATGATATCATAAAAGGTACCAGAAGAATGCCAAACTATTACCTGCCCCATTATCCTGACCCTAATGCAAAAACACCCTGCTTTGATCTTAGAGAGGTATCCTAAGATCCTGTCTTAACCTCTAAGGGTTTGGCTTCTAGAGATTTTCCTTTGAGTTTGGGCCCTTCCTTAAGGAGAAGGTCATAAACTCTCAGGGCTCCCAGGAATCCCCCTGCCAGTCATCAGTCATGGTTTTGTGCAGGCAAGACTGTGTACAAAACCCCAGTGGCAGAGGAAGACGATGAGTCACTGTAATGTGATGATTTCCATTGGTGCAGCTGGGGAGAGACATGGCTTCTGCCAATATCCGCTGACATCTCCTATGTGCCAACCCCCCAAAATAGAAACCCCTGAGAAAAACCAGGAGCATCCCTCAGAAATATAATAAGTCCATCTGGGATTTGGTTACACGTAAAGATTATATGCTGAGCATCTAGGCTTCTGCTGTTTTGCCCATGTGCTGAATTCACACCGAGCCTCCCCTCCTCTGCCTCCTGAGTCGCCCAGCAGACAGCAATGCTCTTCATTAATTGTCTCTTAGAAGCTTGTTCTATCCTAGAGAAAGAAGGCATCACAAGTATGAGATTCATATTTTGGCAACTACTGCTATTTGCCATTTTTTATCATCCTGCAGGTTTCACTGTATTTAAACAAAGTCTCTTTGGTGAACTGGGACTGTGAATGCCCACCAAAGGCAAAACCCCAGGCAGAGACGATGGCTCTGTTAGCTTGTTTGCTATTCCAAGTGACACTTCCTCAGACGTTTGCTGCCCTGCTGTGCAAACATAGTTATGCATGAAATAAAGTAAAAACAAAAAAAATTAAACAGCAGTTAGTGGTTGGATGTTATTTCCAGTTTGGAACCACTGACGAGGCTGCTATAGAAAACTCTTCCCTCTGTTATTACAAAATAACGGTTTGTGGATGGTGAAAAGAAAACACAACTGAATTTTCTTTTAACTTCAAATACAGAAGCTGGTGCATCTATCATTATCACCACATTACAATACATTATGGGAGAAGGTCATCATAACTTTAGATCGGTTATTTCCATCCATGTCTCTCATCCTCTCAAAATTGTTATACCGGGACCAGGCTGATGCCAAATGCTCTGCTAAAGAAAACACGCCAAGTTGAAGTGAGCTAATTAAAGAGAGTGAAACAGACCAAAAGGTCAATGCATAGGACCCAACACCGAAGCAGGTTTTGTCACAATGCATTCTGAAACAGCAGCATCAAAAATAGCCCTGCTTCCCTTTCACTTTTGCCTTTATGTCCACTTATGTTTTGCCCTCTAGAATATCCTTTATCCAATGAACACAAACGTGGTCCTTGTCAGTATCCATGTAGTCCATCTAGGAAAAAAAAGGCTTCTACTTCTTTCCTTCAAATAATTTTATCATTATCTCCCTGTACCGATACCGCCAATCAAGATGATAAAAACAACAATAACAATGAAGTAGTTAATATGTATTGAGGATTTACCAGGTGTCATGTAATATTCTTATTTAAACCACATAACAATCGTGTGGGGTGGTAATTAGAGCCTTGATTTGCATTTTAGCGATGGGTCTAATTGGTCAGTCTTTGTGATGCAACCTTTTTAATGGGAAAGTCTGAGCATATTTAATCGCCATATCCTTCAGAGTCCCTAATTAGTCTTTAATCCATGCATGTAGAACAACTGTCCACAGGAAGTCACGTGCTCCAGAACACTTAGGGGACATGACAATCACGTCTACTCTAAATAACCAATAAAAAGTATAGCAGAATAGTAAGTATGCCAACGCAAAAGAAAATACTAGTGCATCACAATGCTGCTCAAGTTCATCCTCTGACTTGTGTTATCATCTGCAAAGAAAATACAAGTAAACTAACACTTTCAAGTGAATATCTTCATAATGTGTACTCCATTGACAAATGTGGTTCTTAGATAAAGGATACATGAGTAATATTTGTATCGAGTGAGGGATAAAGAACTCTTTGCTCTAACATTTACCCCATTTAATATTGCTTAGCAGCTGGAACACATGACCTTGAGTCAGGGCACTACGGTGTGCACTGCTTTTAAATGAGCTACCTTCCACATATCAGGGCACTCAGCTGCGCCTAGTTCAGAAGATTTCTCAGACGTTTTCAGCTTTTAGATGGAAAAGTAAAAATAACTTGTTCTTTTTTTCCTCTCTAAAATGAACAAAAACCAACAAGAGGAACACAAACCCGAAAGGGATATGTCATCTTGGACAAGTCCATGGAACACCTATAACTCCAAACCACAAAGTATGAAGAGGGCCTGCTGAGAGAAATGAAATGGGAACAACAGTAAGAGAGGACCCCAAGAAAAGCACCTGTCTTTAAAGATTTTGGGTCAGAGCCAGATGAGCAGAATGTCTCTGTATTGGGATGTTACAGAAAGTGTGTGTATACTCAGAGCAGGAGCCTCTCTGAACGCAGGCCGACCGAATGGAACATCAGGCAAACTAGAGTTAGAAGAGCGAATGAGCACTATCTCTGAAGAAGCAGATGGTGTTAGAGAAAGAACAGGAGCCTAAGAGCCCTGAAACTTAAAAATAAGATTACGTCATCCACATCTACCCTCCCAACACACATACATACACACAACGCGCGCACACACTCACACTCTCACACATCTTAATCATGTAACATCATGTAGTTTTGCTGTAGGCAGAAGAGCTTTCCTGCTCTTCTGGCTCTTGCTTCTATCTACAGGACAGTGTTGATGAGTAAGTTTCTGTAGACAGACTTTCAAACTCCCTGCTTGCCTGCTACTCAAATTTCCTCCAACCACAGCTTCCTCCCACTGACCCCCTGTCCACAAAATCTGTTCATAAATGTCTTGTTCAGGAAGAATTCCCTCTATTCAAAGATCATAAAAAGTAAGAATTTTACTACTAGTATTCATGGTATTAGTAGTAAGAAAAATAAAATAATAAAACAACATCCAGTCTATGGAACATTTCTTTTATGTGAAATTCAACAAGACAAATCGAAGGCAGATGAAGAACCACATCAGAAAAAGTGTATTGTAAAGCAGCAGAAAGTTTGACCAAACATTGCCCACAAAATTAGCACATTTAAAGGAAACATGGCCTATATGAGGAAAAAGCCCAATGTGGAGCTAGTGGGGGTCAGTGGGTAAAAGAGTAGAATCTCTAAACAGAGGACAGGAAAGAAATGTAAGGGGGGAAAAAAAACCCAGAGGGAAGCAAGAAAAGAAACAAGAAAGAAACAGATACAACTGAAAAAATTAGAAATGAGGAAGGCAGGATTGAGAACCCTGAGCAAAACTCTTAAGAGTTTAGAGGATTAATGGAAAGAAGGTAGATATGGAATACGTACAAAGGAGTGCCAATATATGCATAATTGGTGTCCATGAGGAAATGTACAAGACAAATGGAACAGGAATAAAATATTCAAATATATACTCAGGAAATCTTTTCTGAAATTTAGAAATACCTTAATCTTCACATTTAATAGGTACATCATGTCTCAGGAGAAAAAAAAATTTCAAATCCATCAAAATCCGTATATATTCTACTATGTTAGTGGATTTAGAGTTTATAAAAATAATCCCAGAGACGTGCCCAATAAGTCAAATCAAATACCTTATAAATTGGCAAAATGGGTATTTGGTATTCATGTTGGCCATCCAGCTTCTGAATATACTACTATATATAGGTAATTCTTTCTATATAGGTAATTCTTTCTGAATTTTAAGTCTTGGTGAAGTGCAGCAACCAATCCTAATTTGAGTCGTAAAAATGTTAGGCCCTCTCTTTCCCAGCCTCCCTCATAGTTAGAGCACAGGGTCATGATGTGGGATTCACCAACCAGTCACTCATATCGTATTTTGACACAGGAGTTAGTAATGTGAGGAGAAAGAGGTGAGGGAAGCCTCTATCCTTGGCACTGACAGCACGTATTAGCTGGAAGGTAAAATTTCTGGCACCAACACTTGAATGAGATTTAGAAGTAGCAGTGGTGAAAACTGTAGCCTCTAGTACATGTTAGCAGCAGCAAATTTCTGTTTGTCTTAATTTGTTATTTTTGGTCTTTTGGTGAAGAGAGTTAATTATGCTCCTCAGTTTATTTGCTTTAGTATGATTGGTTCAAAGATGGCAACTATTTTGTTTTAATTATGATTCATTCCCTTTTGTTTCCCAAATTTCCCTTTCACACTATAAGTAACACTTTTTTCCCCAACCCTTGCCCCCATTCCCAGGCAGCCACTGATATAAACTCTGTCATTATAGGTTAAGTTTGTATTTTCTAGATTTTGGATACATGGAACCACAGTTTAGACACTCTTTTTTGTCAGACTTTTCACAAAGCACAATAATTATTTTTTTAAAAGATTTTATTTATTTATTTAAGAGAAAGAGAGAGAGCATGAGCAGGGGAGAGGGCCAGAGGAAGAGGGAGAAGCAGACTCCCCCCTGAGCAGGGAATCAGACTTGGAACTCCACATGGGACTCAATCCCAGGGCCCCAGAATTACCACCTGAGCTGAAGGCACCTGCTTAACTGAATGAGCCACCCAGGCACCCAGCATAATTATTTGATAATCCATCTATGTTGTGTGTATTTAATAGTTCATTATATTGATGTGTAGTAATTCATTGTATGACATATTGCAATTTGATTATCCACTAATCTATTGATGGGCATTAGGGTTATTTATAGATGCAGGCTGTTTAATAGAAGTTGCTACGATTATCCATATACAATTCTTTATATGGTCACAGTCTTGCAATTCTCACAGGGTCACACCTAGAAATGGAATGTCTGAATAATATAACAGGTATATAGCTCACATTTTAGGAAATGCCAGACTGTTTGCCCATGGTTGTGCTATTACACATTCTCATTAAGAGTGTAGGGGAATTTCAGTTTCTGTATATTCTAGACAATACTCAATATAGTCATTCTTTTTATTTTTAACTGTTCTAATAGGCAGGTAAAAGTATCTCATTGTGATTCAATTAGCATTTCCCTAATGATTAATGATGTTAATAATCCTCTCATTTGTAAATTTGCCATTCATATATCTTACATGTTTAAATCCTCTACCAAATATCAAAAAATTGAGTTACTGTTTTCTTATTATTAGTTCTGAGAATTTTAAGACATATATTCTGGATACAATTCATTACACGACTGGCAAATATTTTCTCCCAAATTGAAGTTTACCTTTTCATTCTTTGGTTTTCAAAAAGCAGACATTTTTCATTTTGAAGTGTAACTTATTATATTTTTTCATTTATAAACCATGCTTTTATTGTTGTATTTAACTTTGTCTAACTCAAGGTTATACAGATTTTCTTTCCTGTTTTCTTCTAGAAATTTTATAGCCTTAGGTTTTACATGTAAATTTAAAATCCATTTTGAGTTCATTATTAATTGCATAAAGTATGAATTGAAGTTCGTTTTGGTTTTTTGTATATGGATAGCCAATTAATCCAGCACCATTTGTTTTGTTTTGTTTTTTAGATTTTATTTATTTATTTGACAAAGAGAGAGATCAGATCACAAGTAGGCAGAGAGGCAGGCAGAGAGAGAGGAGGAAGCAGGCTCCCCACTGAGCAGGGAGCCCGATGCAGGCCTCATTCCCAGGACCCTGAGATCATGACCTGAGCCCAAGGCAGAGGCTTTAACCCATTGAGCCACCCAGGTGCCCAACCATTTGTTAAGAATCAGAGAGAAAGAGAGACACTATCTTTTTTTTTTTTTTTCATAAACTGGTGTGATTCTGTTTCTGGACTCTCTATTCTGGTTAACTGATATATTTGTCTATCTTTAAGCCAATACCACAACACTTTGATGAAAGTGACTTTTAATAAGCCCTAAAATCAGGTAGTATTATTCTTCCAACTTAGGTTCTCTTTCAAAGGCTTCTACTACTTTGAATTTACATGAATTTCAGAATTAGCTTGTCTATTTTACAGACATGTCCTCTAAGATTTTGACTGGGTCTATTTTTAAATTGTAGACTAATTTTGGGAAGACTAACATTTTAACAAATTTGTATCTTCTGACCCATCAACACAGTATATCACAACTTTTATTTAGGTCCTAATTTCAAGTAGAAGTGTTTTAATACATTTTAGTATCCATGGCTTATCTATCTTTTAAGTACCTCTAAAGTATTTCATATTTCATACTCTAAGTATGAAAGAGGAGAACTTACCTCTAAGTATTTCATATTTCATACTCTCTAAAGAGTATTTCATACCTCTTCATATGCTGGTATAAATGGAATTATTTTTAATTTCATTTTAAATGTCCATTGCTAGTATATAGAAATAATTAATATTTGTATATTGATCTTGTGTCTTACAAGTTCATTGAATTCACTTTTAGCTGTAGTAGTTTTTGGAGATTCCATGAGATTTTCTACAAAACTGATCATGTTGTTTATGAATAAAAATGATTTTACTTCTTCCTTACTAATCTGGATGCTTTCTTTTTTCTTTATTCAGCTGGCTAGAACCTCCAGCTGAATAGCAAGAAAGAGAGTAGACATTCTTGTCTTGTTCTTGCTGTTTAGTATAAGAGCACTGAGCCATTCCCCATTAAGAATGATGTTAGCTCTAGGTTTTCCTCAGAGGCCTTTATCAGGCTGAAGTTCCATTCTATCACTTGTTTGCTGAGAGGTTGTTTGTTCCTTTGTTTGTTTAATCATTAATGGATGTTGGATTTTATCAAACGCTTTTCTTGCATTCTTAATGAATGTAGAGCTTCATTTAGTAAACAACAAAATATCTGTTTCAAGATGTCAAACCCAGTGTCTCTTTTACAAAATGCTGTATGTGTGTGTGTATGTGTGTGTAATTTTAATCTAATCTGAATGGTTCTGTCTTTCATTTAGTGAGATTAACCAATTTTCAATTAGTGTACATTCTGTTCTCTTGGTCATTATTTTTTCCACATTATTTCATATTTCCAAATTTCTGTATTTTCTTTCCCCCCCTTTTGTCTTCTTTCCTGCATTCCTGGAAATAATTAGAATTGTCTTCTCTGGCTTAAAAAATCATACATTCTATTTTTATTCTCATGGCTTAGATCATGACACCTACGCGTGTTGTATTATGCCTTTTGTCATTTCAACTTACCAAACATCTACTTCTTCCCCATGAAAAAGACAAGCCTATCATTTTCTTTCAGATTTCTTCAACCTATAGTGTAAACCAATTCTTAAAATATCTGAAATGAAATAATAAAGGTGGGATTTCAGTTTGGTAAAGAAAGAATGATGTGTTTAATAAGTGACACTGGCATAGTTATCTACCCATCAGGGAAAAAAATACAGTTAAATCCCTATTATGCTCCATGTAAAAATAAATTTCACATGGATTAGAAATCTAAATGTAAATGATATAAAAACATAATTTTTAAGCTAAATTTTCAACTAATTTTTAAACTAAATTGTTTACAAGAATATTGATATAACCTCAGGGTAGGGAATGCCTTTTTTTTGGCCAAACAGGAAACCAGAAACCATAAATGAAATCATGGCAGATTTCTTGCATTCCATAAAACTTAAAAAAATGATGTATTTTATTTGCTTTATGTTTTTTACCATGATTTATTATATACTTTTATAAATAAGACATTGATAATTATCTTTGATTCCTGCTGAAAAAAACATGACTGTTTTTGTCACATAACAAATCTTGCTTATTCCATCTAGCCATTGAAAATAATCTATTCTTTTTTTCTTGAAAAAATGTGTATTTTGCAGCCCACCAACATCCTATACTAGGTCAGCTATCATAATGGGATTTATTTTCTTTGTACTTCTCAGCTAATCCCAATGTATCATGTACCTCTTGTTTTTTTTCCTCACTCATTTTTTTAAACTTATTGTCTTGAGCATATTGTCTAGAAACTTCCTGAGAATGGTGCATAGGAAAATTTCTATAGATTTTTTTTGTCTCCCATATTCTGATAACTTTGTTATGTATAGAATTCTAGATTCAAACTAATTTATTCTTAGAGCTTGGAAAAGCTCTTCCATTGCCTTCACGCATCCATTATTAGTGATAAGAATTCTGATGCAAGCTTGATTTCATCCTCTGAGGTTATGTGTCATGTGATTTTACCTTTTAAGGATTTTCTCTTTATCCTTTGTGTTCTGAAATATTAGAGAAAGAATGGAAGAATGTGTGTGTGTGTGTGTGTGTGTGTGTGTGTGTGTGTGTGTGTGTGTGTGTGTTTTAACTTGAGGTCATCTGGATGATCATTTTGAATGGAAAAGTCTTATCTTCCCACATCTCTGATAAATTATTTTATATTACTTACTTATTTAAGTTCCTCTCCATTTTCTATTTCTATTCTCTATTTCTAGAATTTTGTTAAATTTCGTTAGTAATCTATATGGCTTATCTATTCTGTCATAATTATGTTTTTTTACTCCCTTCTGGTAAAGATTATTAATTTTTGCTCTTACCCTTTCATTGAACTTTAAATTAAAGCAAACTATTTTCTTTAACATCTTAATTTTATTTGTTTTTTTCAGTGTTCCAAGATTCATTATTTATGTATCACACCCAGTGCTCCAGGCAATACATGCCCTCCTTAATATCCACCACCAGGCTCACCCATTCCCTCCTTCCCTCCATAACCCTCAATTTGTTTCTCAGAATCCACAGTCTCCCATCTTTCATCTCCCCCTCCGATTTACCCCCAATTCACTTTTCCTTTCCTTCTCCTAATGTCCTCCATTTTATTCCTTATGTTCCACACTATTTTTAATCTCCAAGATACCTTTCATAGTTTTTCTCTTTTTTAATAAGGCATACAAAACAAATCTCAATTTATTTGTCATGACAATATTCCAGTGCTTCTCTCCAGTAATGCACTGAAAAGTAAATAGTGTGAAGTTAATGGGCATTTCATTTGTAGTACATGCTAAGAATTGCAATTGTATATTAAATTTCTCTGATTACAATAGTAAAACATGTTCATTGTATCAACTTTAGAAAATGCAACCACTACCAAGAAATAACAGCCTAACACCATTTGGCTTCCTTTCAGGCTAGATTTTTTTGCTTACATCTTTTGCTTTTATTATTTTTAAGTTATGTAATTCCTGTTTCCTGTTTCATGATTTTTTTTACCTAATATTCTTTATAATACCTTATTCATGAAGTTAAATATTCTTGGAAAGCAGTTTTTAAGCTAGTGTTACATCAAACACTATAATGTGTTTATTACTTATAGTTTTTCATATTTTTTTGTTGCCACAGTCTATTCTTGTTTTATAGAGGTAGCAATCTTTCTGAATCTAATATTTGTAACTTTTTAAAAGTTCAGTTATGTTCCATGAATTATCTATTTATTTTAGGTTTAGTTGATTTTGAGTTTTAAAAATATCTTCATTAGTGGGGGCTTGGGTGGTGTGGTCAGTTAAGCATCCAACTCTTTGTATTCAGGTCAGGTCATGATCTCAGGACTAAGGTTGTGAGATTTAGCCCCATGTCAGGCTCTGCACTCATAGGGAGTTTTCTGATATTCTCTCCCTCCCTCTGCCCCTCCTGCCTGTGCCTGCTCTCTCTCCATCTCTCAAATAAATAAATAAATCTTTTCAAAAATATATCTTCATTAGCACTATTTATTTTCCTCATATTTCTGGTAAATGATTTGTTGTCCATTATATTTAGGCATGAAGGATAATTGATTTTTTAGGTAGTTGCAATAATGTTCTTATAGGACTTCTTAATGAACTCATTGGGAACTCTATGTCTGTTGTAAAACTTGTCAACTGGAAGGTTTTACTTTAAATCTGCAGGTAGAGTGGAGATGGTCATTACAATATAAGTAATAGATTTAGAAGCCTTAGTGTTTCTTGAGAGGCAACTTGAGTACTATCAAAGGAGAGAACTCTTGTTGGTTTTATTTCTTCCATTTTGTCTACTAGGCAGCCAGTTGTGAGGGTGGGGCTGAAGATAAGGAGAGCCAATAAGGCTGTTATTCTTTAAATCACCTTTAATTAGTTTCTCTGTTTGGGGTCCCTATTTTGTATCTGAATAGACCCTCTCTCATGTTATTCCATAGGGATTGGATCTTACCTCTTTCTATGAGTTTACACGCCAAGTATGGAGAGGCAGAGAGTATATAAGGAAACAAATCAACAAGCATTGTAATTTCAAACAATGATTGTAAGTATGAGAAAAATAAAATAGAATGATAGTTATAAAAAGAGACAGTGAGAGGTACTTTACTTTTTGCTTCAAAAAAATAAAGATTCATTTTTCAAGATAAATATTTGGAAAGAAAAAGCATGGTGATTTGATTTCTTTGTTTTTATCAATGTTATATTAGTAAGGATAGAAATATCCTTGCACTTTAGGGCGCCTGGGTGGCTCAGTGGGTTAAAGCCTCTGCTTTTGGCTCAGGTCATGATCTCAGTGTCCTGGGATCGAGGCCCACATTGGGCTCTCTGCT